>OY728156.1:12400000-13000000 GCA_963277665.1 Viscum album
CATCTATATAAATTAGGGATGAAAAAATGATTACACCACGTTTTGGAGAAGGTTAGTTATACGTACACACACATCAAACATTTATTTTTCTTAGGATGAATAAAAGATGAAATATGGTTGTACCAAAAATATAATAAAATCCCACAATATATGTGGTAATAGATAAATTAAATTATAATGGAATAAGAATATAATGAGTAATTGGAAGAAGAAATAGTTTTGAAATATTCTGTAAGGATATTACATCGTCTTCTCTAGTCTCCCTCTAGTTCTCCTCTTAGAGACAATAGAGCATGTATTTTGTGATGGAAACAACCTATATATTAATAATTTGTGTGTATAGAAGGTAAATTATCAGATTTTAGACAATATTTAATGCTCAATTTGGTTTCATTAAGTGATAGTGGAGGTTCCCTTTTATAATTGTGGTTACATGAACTTTAAAAAACTCCAAACAAATATTAAATTAATATAAATTGGTTTTTGATTTAAAATATATCAAAGGATAGTTATTTAAAAAAATTATTAATAAGGGTCTAAATCCTCTATAATAAATATTTTGAGGTATTTATGTCTCAGTAGTGACCTCATCATTTTAATTTAATGGAAAGTGAAACCCATTAACTATTACAATGACAACATTGAGTATTTCTATATGGTTAATATAATTAGTATAAAATAAATAAAATAAACCAAAATAGAACATTGATGAAATTTTTATCATTATTTAATTTATTTTGGGGAACTGTAGATATTTTTTATCTTCATATCATTTAATAAAATATTATGTCTTTTAATGTATAATTTATGGAATGTTTTTTACTATTCATCATTTTTCTTAAAAAAATATCATATTAACCTTATAACTCCAAACCAACAGTTCCAATAACTCAATAAAATATGAAATTTATCTATAATATTTTTCGATGTAATTATTTATGTTATTATATAATTATTTTAAAATTTATAATATCATTTATTTTATATATCAATCACTTAAACAATTACAACATCATCAATATAAAAGACAGTAATTAAATTATTTATTCTCTAAAAATTAATAAAAAAATATTAATAAGAATATGAATATATTATATATCAAATTAAAATTTTTAGTTCTTTTTATCTTCTATATAAATATATATTTAAATTTATTTACTAATAAAAAATTTCAGTATGGAAATTTTAACTTATCATTAATTAAAATATAATAAGTGTCATATTCTTACACATGTGGTGTAAAAAAAATTTCATAAAAAGATTTATTTTGTTCTAACAAATTCATCAAATAATATAGGACAACAGTTAGGGAAATTTTATAATATTATAATAACATTTTTTCATGTAATTATATGATTTACCTCTAATTGTGATAAAACAATACTAAAGTTAATATTCATCAAAAATATTTTTTATCATATTAGACTATAAATATAACAATAATTAATATTTTTATGTCCACTTTTATAAATTCAATCCTATAAATAAAATATAAAGTGTCATGCTAATCCCACAAACACAGTTAGAATGCAGTAAAAAGAATGTTTCAAAGTTCAATAAATATATATGTCTAATTTTTATATAAAAAATATTTCAATGAACTAAATTTGTTTAATATTTGTATAATTGATCTAATTTTTCTATAAAATATATTTAAAAAGTAATAATTATTTAAACTCAAAATGAAATGTTTAACTACATTGTTGTATTTTTCACTACTCATCATAAAATTAAAAATATCAAAAAATACAAAAAATTCACCCTATGTTAATTTTGACATTACAAATTTCAAAATGATATTTATTTTACCCAAATAAATTCCTATGAGTGTCTAAAATTAATTTTATTATTTCTCACATAAGAAAAAAAAGATGTTACTTTATGAAATTTTTATTTCTAAATATTTAATTATTTTATGATGATTTATACAGTTAATTATAAATATTTATTACATAAGTGAAAAATTTGAAAATCAGTTATTAATATTTGTATTAAATTGTTTAATGGATTGGTTATAAGTATATCATTTAAATAATTATAATATTAATGTGTTGTTTCACAAAAACTCGGTGTTTTGTGTATCTCAATCCAAGTCGGTGTTGCATGTAGTGCAAGAATAACTAGTTTTGTGTATAATATAATCCAACATTTTCATTTTTATATATAAATAAAAAACAATATGCACTGTTACATAAATTGAAAAATATCAATAATATTAATTTAATTTGAAAAAACCCAAAATATTGTGTTGTCACGTTCTACAACTCTTAAAATGACTTTTCCCTTGAAATTAATCTAGGTTATCAATGGATTAATACATGAAAGTTCCTTTCAAAAAAACACACATTGTAAAAATGATTTTTTAAACCTCCTTCCAAAAAAGAAAATTTGTAAAATAATAGTTACCCAATTTAAATCATACCTAGGTATCTTTATAGGAGAACATAGGTGATGATATTGGCATGGATGAAAATTGAAATTAATTATAGGGTTTCATAAAGATCACTAATTACAAGAAATTTGGTGAACTAGAGAATTTTAACAACCAATAAGCCATAAAATAAAAAATTGTAATAGTTGTCATTGATATCATAAAAATGATGATAATCGGGAAACTATTTACATCACAATACCTTTTTATAATGTTGAATAATTCTTTTAAGAATATTTTTTAACATGATTTCATCACAAACCAACCCTTTACATGCCTTTATTATCTTCCATATCATCTTGTATTATATTAAATGAAGTTGAATTTTTCACCACTATGCATAAAAAATCACGATATCCATAAATAGAATGATAGGACACTCCATTTCTCTTAATCCAGTCATAAATTTTACCACATGTTATCAAATATACATAAGTCCACCTATTGTGAGATAATATTTTAATATAAATAATATCTCCCAAATTTTATCTTATAGATTACATAAATTAATAACCTTCTAATCCTTCTGAAAGATGAAAATCTATAATTTTTTATAGAAGTTAACTAAACCAGTTTAACATTTATCTCCTAAATTTCACATGGTAGTTATTTTTTGTCACATTCGAAACATGTTAATACCTTAATTATGTATTCTATTGAAATAGGTAATAAAATTATCTACCATATATCATTTTTTAAAACATTAATGTTTCCTTTTCCCTTGTTTGTTGGATGTATTCCTCAATTCCATAAATTTATAAACATCATCCATGATAGAATACCTTATATTACAGTAAATCTTTAATCAATATGAATTATATTATTTCTATCCAATTTACATATTCTTATTTGAGATTTATTTATCTAAAAGTAATTATCTTAATATAAGGAACACATTTAGGGTTACCTTTCCCTTAATAAAAATTAAACCATCACTTATATAGTTTATAAGATCCATTTAATATGTTAATGTAAATACATAAAAAAACACATTAACTAAACAATCTTTATATATTTCACAATTATAGAATCCAAATTCTAATAATATTCAATCTAGACAATAAAATTATTATAATGATATAGATATTCATTATATTTAGAAGTAAATTATTATGTAAGGGTCTTTATTTGTGTAATAAACATGCTCTCCAAAGATAAGACATTTAGATCTATGAAATTGAATCACTTTATGACACTTTTTCCAAGATAGATAACATATTCCCCTCTATATGAGGTATTCTTAATGGTTCTTCCCTTCTTCTTAATATCAAAGAAGCTAAATTATCCATTCTATATGTTCCTCAGCATCTGAAAAAGCATAATTTTCCATCATATATTTACTCTATTTTAAATAATACCACTAATTTCACATTATTAATCATATATTGCAATAGTTTATTTGGCATAATCACAATATCTTTGTCCCCATACATTACCTATTGTGTTTCTCATTGTAAACAATTTTTTCATCGGATTATATGTTAACGCAATTTTTTCTAGGTCTTTCAGTTGAATAAAACTAAAAAACATAATTTAAGAAAGATTCATCATAATGGATAACATATAACTATGAAAAATCACATATAGGGTGTCTAAATAATGACACATACATAATTAATATATGAAAACATATGTTTATCGTTGGTTATTCCCTAAAAACTTCCATTTAAATCCATCATGATGGTTCACAAAGAGTTTGTGAATTTCCGAATCATATTCCATGGGATTGTAAAACATGGTGTATAGTAAGGCATATTATCACATAATAACATAAAATATATTCGGGTCTGACACACCTTGTTGGATTTATTACCCCAAGGAACATCTATTCTTGAGCCACATCCACATGTAGTATCCAGACACGGATGAATTTCAAGGAAACCACTCGCTCTATCATTTACAGTAATTCTATTAAATTTTTCTTACTTTTCCTTATCCATTTATTTATTTATAGAAATGAACATAGGGTTCTCAGTAGGGATTTATCATCCATGTTTCTAGAGGATTACTAAAATATTTCTATGATACCAACTATAGAAACTGTCACATTTTATATATTAACTTTACATCACTTTTTCAGACTACTTAATTCATTAAACAATTAAATGCCTAAAGATAGTATTAATCTAGTGCTTTATGAATAATTAAAAAAATAAAAACTATTACATAATTTAATTACATAATCTCCCACTATGTTCATATTGATTAGAACCCTTATCAGATAGATAAAAATTAATACATATATATTCATAAACTGGGTAAAAGCGATCATAAAAAGGGGTGAGGTCGGTTTCTCAGTAATGGTAAACAGGGGAGATGTATAAACAAAATCCTGGGCATACTGGTATAAGAACATGATCATGAAAACATAAGATCATACCCTAAATAAAAAATATAATAAATAAGAATCATTGAATAAATATTTGAATTTCATAAGACATGAATCATATGGAAATAAAGAACATAGTTAATGAAATCATTAGATATGAATAAATCATGGAACATTGGAATACACAAAACTATATAATAATTATTTCCCTAGTAGTCTAGAAATATCAACCAAGGCCATCTTGGTTATATCAATTCACTTACCATTCCACATTTTTAGTCATGGTTCACTCTAATGGGCATGTTACTTGTTTGAGTTTACTCTCCATACCATATTGGTAGTCGTGGTTTACTCTCATTGCCAACTTAATAATCAAGGATCCAACCCAAGACCATATTAGTCTATCTCATGAGATATATATCTTTACTGAATATATTAGAGGGATATATAGGTCTCACCCATTTTATAATGAAATCATACATATATGAGCAACAAGATCACAAACAAAAATATAATTATCCATAGAATGAAATAGTTATCATAAATAAGAGATCATATTATAACCTTTGGAAAAGATATATTTTTCATAATTATTTCATCAAAATAATAACCCATAAAAATAATTCGATTTATTAAACACCATTCTATAAAATCATAAAACATTAAGAGAAAGTATAAGGCTTTTATTATTGAACTACAAAAAAGTATCACATAATAAATGGGGATTTCTTTAGAATGATCTATCAAAAAATGAATTTTCCTAAAAAATCAATTTCCAAAAAATTAAATAAATTTAAATCCCTTATCTTTTAAACCACATTGAAAATATATAAAAAAATTATGAAAAATTATTTTAAACATTTCTTCAGGAATGTATTCTTTATTTTTTGAAATATTTTTCTTTTAATATATTGTCATGAAATTTTAGAAGAAAACACTTTATTTGAATGTAACCTTATATTATTGTAATTAATTATTCAAGGAATTAGGGAATCATGAAAGTTTAATAAACATTTAATTTATTATATGTTGAAAAACATTATTCTCATAATTTTCTCAGAAAAGTTAAAAAGTGCCTCGCTACGGAAACAAAAATAATGATTCCTTTAAAACCTTTTAATGAAAAGTAATGCATGGGTAAAAACTATATAAAAAAATTGTAGAAGAATAATAAAAATATTATGGAAAACAATTTTTAAGGAATATTGACATTGGTGATAATTAAACCTGAGCAAATACTTATGTAAAAACAGTTTGCAAATGTAATGAGATTGTGAAATTTACCCATACAACATTATAATAAGTAGATTCATATGAACCATGAAATAAAATTAACTATATGGAAATTAAAATACTATATTATTATGGTTATGATTACTTAAAGACATTCATAGGTATTATATACACAACATAGAAGAAACAAGTACTTTATATGGCATGTGGCTCACAGAAGTAAAGGTGAGAAAAAAATCTCTTACATTAGGTCTGATTTCCCACTATATGTTTATAAAAACATTTATCGTGGTTTTAATCATGCTAATAACTTATAAAAGAATATTAATAATATTTATGATATCATATATTATTCATTTATAACTTTAAATTACCTATTTATTTACAATTGCAAGATAATGCAATGCTTCAGGTAATAACATCTATGATTATCGTACGAGTTTTGACCTTTCATTAATGATATTAATTATGATATCATGATTTCTTACACAGATAATATAATACATGATTTATATATCATTTATATTTAATATATAAATATATATATAAAAGATAAATATATGAAATGAAAAAAATCATTTTTAGAGATGGTAAGTCGTACGTACGCATGGATGCAATTTCTATTTTCTTATCTTAATGAATGGAAGAATTTTAATGAAATATATCAATATATAATATTATATAATAGTTATTATGTCATATATTTTATATTTATTCTTAAGTTACTTTTTTATAATCATTTCTGAAATGGTTTGCAAGGAACATGAATCTCATCACATCGTGAAGACGATAGGTTGTATGATTGCACCAGTAATGATATCAGTCTATAAATGGTAAAAAGGTGAGGAATTATATTATATATCAATTATTATGAATCAATTTCATTTTATATTTATTATTTATATCTATTTTATTATCATTATACCCATCCAAATAATTTAGTGATGATAAACTGATTACACCATGACGTGGAGATGGTAAGTCAAATATATACACGCATAGTACATTCATTATTCATATGATGAATAAAATATGGAATATAGTTATTAAAAAATAATAATAACCTCTAATAATTTTGGTTATTATAAATATAAAAAATTTTAATTTAATAAATAGATTAAGATAATGTACAATAATAAATAATTTTTAAAGAGTCGGTTAGGATATTAAATCTTCTTCAACAATCTCCCTCTAGATCTCGTATTATGGACAATATAGTTAGCCTTTTGAGTATACCCTAACCTATAAAATGTTATTTGGGATGTTGGAATAAAAATTAGTAGGTTTTTATTAAACATAATGGCTCAATGTAGTGTGAGTAATTGAGGGAAGATGTTTCCTTTTATAATTGACAAGAGGTGCACTTTAGAAAACTCGTAAAATATTAATTTAATATAAATTAATTTTAGATTTAAAATAGATAAGAAGTGATTTTTTAAAATATAAGGTTAGTATTGGTATAAATTACTTCAACCAATGATTTTTATATATGTTTAAGGAATAATATTAACCGTATCTTTTTGCATTAATGCTTTGTTAAACCCTTTAACTATTACCAAGAGAACATGGATTTTCAAAACTTTGAGTTAATATAGTTACTATAAAATGAATAAAAGAACCCAAAATGGATAATTTATGAAAATATTAACCATATTCACTTTATTTGGGTGAATTATATCTTTTTATTAAATTTATATCATTTAATAAAATATTATTTACTTTTAATTTTTATTTATGTCAAATTTTATACTATTTATTGTTTGTAATTTTTGGAATATCATATAAACCTGATAAATACTAAAAACACAACTAATATTTCAATAACTTGTTCAAGATAGATATAAATTTCATTTCTATCATTAATAATTTTAAATTTTATATAATCTAATGGTTTTAAAGCCGTTTATTAGATATTTCCATTAATTAGACAATTACTGCATCATTTATATAAAAGACTTTAATTAAATTATTTCTACCTCAAAAATTAAAATTAAATAATCATGGTGAATATAAATTTATTAGCGTAAATATGAGTATTTATAGTTCAATTTATATTCTATATTATCATATGTTAAAAATGATGTACTTATTAAAATTATGAGAATAACATTTTCAACTTATATTTAAATAAATTGTAACAAATTATATATTACTACCCACGTTACATAAATATGTTTTAATATTTTTATGCGATTGATTTTGGTTGAAACCAACTCATATGATTAAATTAGTAAATGTTTTATTGTTATTTTATAATTTATAATATTATTTTTTCTTTCAATTACCCAATTTACCTATGATAGTGGTAAAAATATTTTAAAGTTACTATTAAAATATTAATTAAATCATATTTGTTATGCCCCGAGCCCAGTTCCCCAGAGTTGGTTCATTATCACATTACATTTACCTGATACAAGGAATCATGTCATGAAATACTGATTAGTTTAGTATACTTGGAAGTACTAGAGACTCTCATAAGTTTTACATTGCATCATGAAATAAAAACATCAACAACATTTTTTCCCTTTTAAAAAAACTTATATCCTTTGCTATCCCTGCAGGTCATTCATAAAAAACTTCTTCGCATCTTGGGAAAAGTAAAACATATATAGGGGTGAGCTCATATGCTCAGTAATGATAAAAATATAGCAGAAACATTAATAAATGATAAACATTTATGGCAATGTATAAGACTAAAAAAATAATTTTAAACATAAACATCAACATAATATAGAAATGATAAAAAAAATAATCACATTTAATTATTCCCAGGGTTATTATACTAGTCGAATAATCTCATTCAATATCAATATAAACCTTCATAACAATGGAATGCATATTTCTAGAATTCATAACCACATAGTCAAGGCCTCATTCCAAGATTACAAATAAGATTTTTTCAAGCCTTGTCCCAAGACACTAGTTTGTCTCATTAAACCTATCGATTCATCCAAGAACTATATAAGGCTCCACTCGTCATACACTAAGTCCAATTCATTCCTTCTATGAAATGTTTGAAACAGAACATAATCATTCGTATTAAAACTAGCATATGAAATTTAAATACTTTATCCAAAAACCATGAATGCTATAAAAATAGCACATCCACTGTCAAACATAACTCATTCAATAAAATATGGATGATTTTATTGTAAAAGATTAACCTCAATCAAGAATAATGATTTATATTTACATATATGAAAATAATAATCAAAACTATTTGAGAGAAATATCCCCCTTTTTCTTGAAAACATTTAATAGTCACACTATTTATCAAGAAGCCGTTTAAAAATATATTTTTGAATCAAAATGTCATATACCACACTAAAACATTAAAAAAGAATTTTTAATTTTACAACATTAATATTCATATAAATTGAACTTTAAAACCATTTTTAAAACAAGGGCATTAATGATAATGATTTAAAAGAATAAATTTTTAAAAAATTTAAAATTGTATTTTAGTTAGAGTTACGATCCGAATGAGAGACACTTTAATACAAAAAATTTAGGTAATCAAAACATTATAATATATTGAGAATAAAGGATTTCATTATATAATATGTCAATGGAAAATATATACACCATGTAAAAGTGAATTGGGGGGTAACAACGAAGAATTATCAAAGGAATGTAAATTGAGATAAAATTTGTTATAAAGGCAGTATCCTTAGGTAAAGGATAAATCAATGACATAATTATTTATTAAAAATATAAATACACTAAATATGGTTTCTTATTTAGTGTAAATCAATTAGAGGAAATTTACATATATTCTTGTAAAAACAACACCAATGACTTCGATGTTTAACTCAATGAATGGAAATTGAGTTAAGATTACTCATATCAAGTTCATACCAATAACATGATAAATAATAAATTTTTTGATTATGTGTTTCCAAAGTATATCCACACAAATTTTTGTGGAAATTAATACATAAATAATAAATAGTAATTCCACACCTAATCATGTAGTAAAATAATCAATGAAGTATGCGTAAAGCACAATGAGTGGAAATTGAAATTTAAAATTCCTTTTCCGATTTGGTAAATCACAAAACATACCCACCACCCCCCACCCCCATGAAAGAAGAATTATTAGATGAAGTTTTAAATACCCGTATATCGAATTATATTACACAAGAGTACAATCTTGGCCAGTACATACACCACACAAAAGGAAATAGTGTCAATACATCATGAATCTCACGAGAATAAGAAGTGAGATGAAATCCCCTTACCAAGTTGCAATCAATCTAGTCATATGGAAAAAAGTTAAAAACCACCAAATTATTCACAAAATACCATGAATATAAATAGAATCATGACAATATATATCAAATGGTAGTACACAATACCCCATATGTAATTAATAATTATTGAACAATGGAAATCTCAAGAAATAAGAGTAAAATAAGAAACCCCTTACTTTGTACTTTTCCTTGGTCGATGGTAGGTTATCCTACTGGATAATGGTGAAATAATAATTATTAAATTATTAAAGAACCATATTCATTAATATTTTATCATATATTATCTTCTAATATTTCTTTGTTAATGATATTTTAGTAGTATTATCGTTTCGGGTGTTAACTGAATTGTTTTCCTTTATATATTTGGTTAGGAAGGTATTGTTTGTTATGGATAGGATGTATCTTATTCATATTAAGAATGATATTAAGTCTTTAAACAGTATCTTTTAATCATCAACTGAAAATTAGTCTTGAATGGATATGATGGGGAATGAATCTCATCGATTTAGTGGAGACGGTAATCTGTACGTACGCACGAGCGACAATATCATTCTTTTGATATTAAAATCATTTATAATTGGATGTTATATCATATAAACAGAATCATTATAATGTTATATTTATTATTTAAATCATTTATACTCATTATTTTACCCATCCAATTGATGATGTATTTGAATAACAAACCACACCCCGATGTGGAGACGGTAATCCATACGTACACATGTATGGTGACTTTGTCATTTATAGGATGGATAGAATAATGAATATGGTTGTACCATTTTTATAATAACATAAATGTAAATATAAGATACTGGATTTATTATTTGATAATGCAAAAAGAAATAAATAAGAAATGTAAGAAGAAAAGAACCTGAAAGAGGTGATGAAATATTTACCTCTTTTTTGGGTTCTTCCTTTTGATTTGATCAAAAGGGCTCCCTAGGTTGGCTTACTGAAAAAATTAATTCCTCTATGATTGAGGTAAGATATATTTGAGGATATTTGGGTATGGTTTGGAAAATCCAAATGGTTTTGAATGTATGAATTTGAGAGAAGGGGAAGTGCCCTTTTCTAAGAGGGGTGAGGGGCACCTTAGGAAAAGATTGAAATATTATTTCATAATACAATCATTTTCCTTTCCTAATGGCTCAAAAATGAATTATTTATGGATAAGGTTGTTATGGGTCTAAATCCATTCATCCAATTTGTTTTAGATAGGTTTGGGTGAATATATTCACTTTATCTTTTAGATTTAACTCTTAGTTAAATAGTTTGACATTTACCATGTATCATTGTATTTTTATATTATATGGTTAATAAACATACTATAAAATTCAAACCGAACACCATGTGGTTATTAATGATACAAATATAATTATATAAGTTTTTTATACGAACATTTTATTTTTAAGAATATTATATCAACCAATAATACTATATTTGTTTTAGAAACTCATTTATGTCAATTTGGACAATATTTAATAATGGATTTTTGATAAAGCCCTAACAAATTTATTACTTCTAACTATATAAATTTTATAAACCCTAAAATTTCATATTATCTTATAAAATTAGTTAATTCATTAAAAGTATCAAATATGATTTATTTGGATATTTATAATATCAATTATTTTAATCTTTCATTAATATGGTAATTACTGCAACATCATTCTATAATAAATAATTTTAATTATTCAATGTATAAAAATAATAAAATAAAATATCATTATGTAGGAAATATTTTTATCTTACTAATGAATATTTATAGTCAAATTTATCTTCTGTTTAACCCTATATTGAAAATGGTTTTGTTATTAAACATTGAATTTGATGCTTTTAACTATTCTTTGAATTAAATATTAATAGATGTCCTAATCTAATCCAAGTGGACCTAAGGTATTATATTTTGTTCCTAGGGTTGTTTCTTTTAAAATAAAACTTATAAAATAGAATTCGTACATGTGTTAGGGTTATAAAAATATCATTTTACCCTTAATTACCCTATTTACTTTTAACTATAGTAAAAAAAAGAAAACAGTTACTATTCACCAAAAATTATTTCCATCTTATTGAACCAAATTTAACATACTGATATCAACCATGTCTCTCAAAATTTTGAAATTCATTTCACATATGTTTTAAAATTATGTTTTATATAAATTTGCAAATGCTCCTAGAAGGTGCATAAAAGACGGTAAAAAGTTTGATAAAATTATATTTATATGTAAACATATTATAAAATGAATCCAATGATTTATGTTGAACATATATAGGTATTATGTATTTATTTTGACCTAAAATAAATTAAAATAATATAACCAATTATTTAAATAAAAATTATATTTTATCCAATAACACAGTGTTTTTTCAGCTCTTCATCAAAAATTGAATGTTTTCATAAAAAATACCAAATATTCAGACTAAAATATATTTGATATTCCAAATTCAAAAATTATGTCTATTTTACCAAATTAAAAACATATAAATAGTATTAATTTATTTAAAATTAATTCACATTGTCAAAACAAATAGCGTGTTTTTAAGAAACAATAACAATAAAAAGACTAACACTTGTTTATGTATAATTTCAAAAGTAAAATTAATTGGAATGACCTAAATTGGATTAAATGGTAAAAATATAAAATAATTATACTCCCAAACCATTAAAATGTACAATTTAACAATATAAATTTTTCAGATAAAACAAGTTGTTTTCAATTAAAATTTTGTATTTTTCACTATTCACCCAAATATGAAAGTTATCAAATAAGCACAAAAAATGTATCAAAACTAATTTTTCATATACCGATTATTATGAAAAAGTTTATTTTGTAAAATTAAATATATAAAAGTGTTAAATATTGTATTTAAAATTGTTCAACATTAAAAGGCGGTAAAATTGTATTTTTTGAGAAATACCTCTTTTATCTTAAAAATTGAATTTTTTCTTATATTATGTAAATCAAACACATAATATGAATCCTACAATTTAATGTATTATATAAAATTTAAAATTCAGCTAATACTATTCATAACCACTTTTTGAATAGCTAGTTTGGTAAGTCGGGGTGCGCTCGAACTCGGTGTTGCGTGTAGCGGAAGCTATTTAATTACTTTAAAGAAGATAACATACTATGAAATCTTGGGCTGTTACATTCTTCCCCCCTTTTTAAATTCCGTCCTCACAATTTTTAAAATTGGTCTTGGGAACTTCATTGAAAATCCAGCATCAGAAAATGATTTAATAAAACTATCATGTTAAAATAAAGAAATAGACATACTATGGTCACCCGAGATATCCCATACTAGGATTCCATGTAGAAAAACATGAATATGGATGATAAACTAAGTGTAACATTCTGATGAAGAGAGATTGAAAACAAGATCCGGAGAAAGATAACAACAAGAAAACAACAAACATGTGCTGGGATAAACGGTCATTAATTTCTCAGTATGAAAAGTAAACTAACAACGTTTTTTTGTTTTATGTTCTATTTCCTAATATTGGGGAATTTATTTATGATATTTATTAAGAACATAAAGGTGTATACTTAATTTTTAAGAATATTTTCATTCTTTAAAAAATTTATTCAACTAACTCATCTTTTTTTTTCAAACGATGAGTATTTAATATTACATGGTCACACAAGAAGATCTAGAATCAACTTCTAGAGAATCACATGATCTACAAAGGGTAAAATATATATTTACCTTGTATTTAGAGATTAAAAAAAACCAAAATGGTTAGTACATGATTAGATGATCCCCAATAGGATAATCATTTAGAGAATGAAATACGAATCATAATTTATAAAATTAAACCAAAAATAACCTAATGTTAAATGAATTCCATTCAATAGATAGTTTTACTTAAAATCCCTCAATATAATTCAAACTAATATTGAAACCCAAAACATAGAATAATTTTGTTATGTAGTGTTCTACGTTAAATTGTTTCTCTAAATGACATCGACTTCTCTTAAAGTCACATACTTAAATGTAATTAACCTAGTTACATATTCTCTATGATAGGTTAATCATTTACATAAATAACCCAAATCAATATAAATCCACAATAAAAACATAGATAAAAATACACAATTACTCCTCAAATTAAATCTCATAGTATTCTATTTTCCATAGGAATATAGTGTTCCCAATAGAGCAAATGTCTTCCAAAATAACATTTATCACTTAATCACAAAATCATTTTCTTATACTAAGGGTATTAATTTTACAAGACATAAGATACCAAATCAACTTATTATTGATCAATAAAACCATTCAACTAAAAATAATTAGTCACACTAACCAGGGACTTCACGTAGTCCACTGGTAGGCGATTAATCCCAATCACACTCTAGTTGTGGGTTTGATTCCCACAGCTTTGTCTGATGTTACGGGTTATCACATGGTCTGTGTGTTGTCCTTTATGAAAATCGGTATTTTATAACATTACCAAAATGAGATAAATTCATCAAAATAAATGTAACATAATTTAACCACAAATTTTTTCTCATACATTGAATTTTCATACCAAAATATAATAACTTGTAATTGCCTCAAAATCAATGACCATATAAAACAAAATGGTTTTTTATGACTATATCCACAAGAGAAAATATTATTCATCATCAAATATCATTTTCACATGAAAAACTAAAGGGTTAAAAATACAAGGGAAAATTATTCCAATGTAATCTCATCAACAACGAGTACTAATACATTTACACATTAATCCAACCATTTATTTCCACATAGCCTCTTATTTGACCAAGAAAATATCCTATAGAATAGGGAATTCACTTGGTTAATGGCCAGGTCTCCTACATTTATGTCAAATGACTATAAATAGATGCTTGGGACCATTTCTTTTTTACTTCTATAGTAATATTCATTTTTCCTCAGCAATTATTTACTTTATTTCCTTCATTCCCACACGTAAATCATTTCTTTATTCCATTGAGACACTCTCCTGGGTGTCACCTTCCACATTTCCTGCATGATGGAAATTGAGGATTCTTTTCTCCATGGTCTCCACTACTAGAGCTCTTGTCATTCATCGCATTTCTCTTCTTTGTCGAGTCTGGGAGTTGGTTAATATATATGTTGTTAATCATATATTTGGAAAAATTATTTGGCATGAACATGATATCTTTAACACCTATCAATATTCCATTTTTTGCTCACTTTTTCCACTATTCCCACCTTGTATATCATTCTCAATGTTACTATGACTTCCTTGGAATACAACCATTGACTAAAACTAGAAATCATTGTGTGAATAACAATAGTCATACAATCATTTATAGAATATCATGACAACATATTTTCAATTTGAAACACCATTGAATTAACCAAGGCCATTTATTTTCATCTTATATTAAAAACCATAAAATCAGTTAGTGAAGAAAATGTAAATTATCTTAAGCATATCCCCCAGGAGTGTCGTAACTAAGATTGTATAAAGGCATGTTTTCGTGCAACAGTTCTTGTACGAGTCTAGCTCAAAGCGATGTGTTCGGGTTTTACCCCTAGATACATTTGTGCCAGAGATGCCTCTACCTACTCGTATCCAGATAGGTTTGTATTTATTAGAAAACTCAAAAAATCTTTATAGTACCAAAATTGTAGAAGTTCTTCTATACTAATCCTCATAGTCTATCTTAGGGTAATGTGATTTAATTTTAGTTTATCTAAATCTAGTTTCTAAGGTTTATACTAAAGTTCCTCTGATACCAACTGTATCACCCCGACCCCAATTACCCATGGTTGGTGCATTGTTACATAACAATGGCATTATAGAAGGAATAATTTCTCAAAAGACTGATCATTTTAGTAGAATTAGAAGTACAAGATACTGTCATAAGTTTTACATTACATCATGAAATAAAAACATCAACAAAATTTTGTCCCCTTTTTAAATACACTTATATCCTTGACATATCCCTGCAGGTCAACCATAAAATACTTCTTCACATCCTAGGAAAAGTAAATCATAGAAAGGGGAGAGCTCAAATTCTTAGTTTGGATAACAATATAGTGGAAACATTCATAAATAATCATAAACATTTAAGGAAATTTATAAGACTATAACTATAGCCTTTTAAACATAAAAATCAAACCTAATTTGGAAAAGATAAAATAAAATAATGCCATTTACTTATTTTCATATATATTATACGATTCGAATAATAACATAAAATATCAATAGCTACTTTCATAATGATGGAATGCATAATTCCAGACTTCATAACCACATAGTCAAGGTCGTGTTCAAAGACTACAAATAATATTTTGTCAAGTCCTTGTGCCAATACACTAGTTTTCCTCGCGAGACATACCAATGCATCTAAAATCTATAGGGGGCTCAAATCGTCACATACTATGTCCAATACATTCCTCATTTGAAATGTCTAAAATATAACATAACTGTTCGTATTAAAAGTAGCATAATAAATTTCAATACTTTATCCAGAAACCATGAATGGTATAAAAATAGCACATCCACATTCAAAAATAACTCATTCAATACAATATTTAAGATTTTATTGTAGCATATTATCCTTAATTGAGAATAATGAAGGATATTGACATAGATGAAAATAATCATCAAAACTATTTGAGAGAAATATCAACCTTTTTATTGAAAACAGTTAAAAGTCATGCTATTTTTCAAGAAGACGTTTAAAAATAGACTTTTGAATAAAAGAGTCACATACC
This sequence comes from Viscum album, assembly GCA_963277665.1. Classification (NCBI taxonomy): domain Eukaryota; kingdom Viridiplantae; phylum Streptophyta; class Magnoliopsida; order Santalales; family Viscaceae; genus Viscum; species Viscum album. The sequence continues at coordinate 12,416,973 of OY728156.1, forward strand.
ACACAGAAACATTAAAAAGTAATTTTACTTTTAAAAAATTATTATCCATATAAATAAAACTCTAAAACCATTTTTAAAACATGGACATTAATGAGGAAGATTTAGAGGAATAAATTTTTAAAACATTTAAAATTGTATTTTTAGTTGGAGTTACTATAGAAATGAGAGATGCTTAAATACAAAAAATTAAGGTAATAAAAAATTTATAATATCAAAAGAATAAATTATTTCATTATATACAATGTAAAAGGATAGTATATACACCATATAAAATTAAATTTGTGCATAACAACAAATATGTCTCAAAGGAATGTAAATTCAGATGAAATCCATTATAAAGATAGTATCCTTAGGTAAAGGATAAATCAGAGACATAATTATGTGTGAAAAATATAAATACACTAGATATGGTTGGATATTCAATATAAATCAATCAGAGGACATTCATACATATTCTTGTAAAAACATCACTAATGACTTGGATGTTTAACTTAGTGAATGGAAATTGAGTTAAGATTACTCTTATTAATTTCATTTCAATGACTTGAGAAATAATCAGTGGAGTGATTATGTGTATCAAAATTATATCCACACAAAGGTTAGTGTAAATTAATACATAAATAATAAATATTGATTCCACAAATAATCTTGGAGTAAAATAATCAATGAAGTGTGCGTAAAGCACAATGAGTTGAATTTGGAATTTGAAATTAACTTTCCGATTTGGTAACTCATGAAACATACACCCCATGAAAGAAAGATTATTTAATGAAGTTTTAAATACCCATATATTATATTATGTTACACAAGAATAAAATCATGTCTAGTACATAAACCACACAAAAGGAAATAGTGGTTATACATCATGAATCTCACGGGAATAAGAAGTGAGATGAAATCCACTTACCACGTTGAAATCAATCATGTTGTATGAAAAAAAGCTAATAAACACAAAATAATACATATAATAACATTAATATAATTATTATCATGAAGATATATATCAAATTGAAGTACCCAATACACCACATTCAATAAATAAGTAGTGAACAATGGAAATATCATGAAATTAAGAGTGAGATAAGAAACCCCTTACTGTGTACTTTTCCATGGTCGAGGGTATATTAACCTCTAATTAATTGTGAAATTATAAATATTAAATTATAAAATAACCATATACATTAATATGATATCATGTATTATCTTCTAATATTTCTTTGTTAATGATATTTTAGCAGTATCATCGTTTTGAGTGTTAACTGAGTCATTTTCCTTTATATGAATTGTTATGTAAGTATTTTTTGTTACGGATAGGATGTATATTTTTCATATTAAGAATTATATTAAATCTTTAAACATTATTTTTAATCATAAAAAAAATTTATTCATGAATGGATACGATGGGGAATGAATCTCATCACGTTCATGGGGACGATAATCCACACGTACGCACGAAAGACAATATCATTCTTTTGATATTAAAATTATATATAATTGGGTGGTGTATCATATAAAACTAATAATTATCATGTTATATTTATTATTTAAATCATTCATACCCATTATTAAACCCATTTAAATGATGAAGTAATTGAATAACAAACCACATCACAACGTGGAGACGGTAATCCGTACGTACACACGTATAATGACTTTTTCATTTATAGGATGGATAGAATAATGACTATGGTTGTACCATATTAATAATAACATGATAGTATATAGAAGATACTGTATTTATTATTTTAGAATGGAAACAATAATGAAATTGGAAGTGGATGAATAAAAGAACTTGAAAGAAGTGATAAAATATTTACTTCTTTTTCAGGTTCTTCCTTTTAATTTGATAAAAAGCGATCTTTTTTTGGAATTATGACTAAAATAAGGCCTCTAAGATGAAGGGAGTATAGTTTGGAGGATATTTTGGCCGGGTTTGGCCGAGACTAATTGCTTTGATGGTGTGGATTTGGGAGAAGGGGAAGTGCCCTTTTATTAGAGGGGTGAGAGGCAGCTTAGAAAAATAATAAAATATTATTTTATAATAAAATCCTTTTAGGTTTGTAATGGATCCATAATGAATTATTTAAATTATAATGTATGTATGGGTCTAAAACCTCTCATCTAATAGGTTTTAGACAATTTTGGGTCACAATATTAACTTTATCATTTTCAATTTAACTCTTAGTTAAATAGTTTGAAATTTACCATGTCTCTTTGTATTTTTATATTATACGGTTAATAAACATAATATAAACATTCAAGTGAACCCCAAGTAGTAAATTAATGATAAATATATAATTATATAAGAATTTTGGACGATCCTTAGATTTTGAGGATTATTATATCAACTAATAATATTGTATTTGTTTTATAAACTCGTTTATGTCAATTTTGACATTATTTAATAATTTATTTTTGTTAAAGTACTAAAAAATTTATTTCTTCGAGATAAATGAATTTAATCAACCCTAATATTTTATATTAACATATAAAATTAGTGTAATTAATTAAAAAGTCTCAAATTAGATTTATTTTTATATTTATAATATCAATTATTTTAATCTATCATTAATATGGGAATTACTACCTCATCATTGTGTCATAAATAAATTTAATTATTTAATGTCTAAAAATTATAAATAAAAAACCATTATGTAGGAAATATTTTAATATTTAAAATAAATAATTATAGTCTAATTTATCTTTTGTTTAATCCAATAATAAAAATGGTTTATTTATTAAACTTTGAATTTAACATTTTTAACTCTTCTTTGAATTAAATAATAATAAATGTCTTAATCTAATCCAAGTGGACCAAAAGGATAATATTTTTTTCCTAAGGTTGTTTTTGGTTGATTTAAACTTATCCAATAGACTTAGGACTTGTGTTATGGTAATAATATTATTATTTTTACCCTTAATTACCATATTTAATTTTAACCGTTGTAAATAATAAAAAAAAGTTACTATTCACCAAAAATATTTTCATCTTATTGAACCAAATTTTACTTAATAATATCAACGGTGTCTCCAGAAATTTTGAAATTCAGCTCACAGAAGTGGTAAAATAAATTTTATACAAATTTGCAAATGCTCCTCGGATTTGGGTAAAAGACGGTAAAAAGTTTGATAATATTTTATATATCTTAACTTGTTATAAATTAAATCCAATGAATTAAATTGAACATATATAGGAATTATTTATTTTTTAACTAAAAAAAATTAAAATAACATAACTAATTATTTAAATAAACATTATATTTTAACAAAGAACGCAACATTTTTTTCACTATTCATCAAAAATTAAAAGTTTTCAGAAAAATACCAAAACATCTGCCTAAGATATATTTGACATTCCAAATTCAAAAATGATTTCTATTTTAAAAATTTGAAAACATAGAAGTTTTTTTAATTAATTGAAAATTAATTCTCGTTGTCAAAAACAAATAGCGTGTTTTTAAAAAACAATAACGGTCAAAAGATTGACACTTGTTTATATATAATTTGAAAGTGAAATTAATTATAATGACCACCATTAGATAAAATTGTAATAATATAATATAATTATACTTCCAAACCATTAAAATTTATAATTGAACACTACAAAATTTTCTTATTATAAAACCTTGTTTCCAATTAAAATTAAGTATTTTTTACTATTCACCCAAATATGAAAGTTATCATAAAAGCTCAAAAAATGTATCAAAACTATTTTTTATGTCTCAATTCTAAATAATAAGTTTATTTTGTAAAATTGAATATATATAAGTGTCAAATATTGGATTTAAAATGGTTCACCATTAAAAGGTAGTAAAATTGCATTTTTTTAAAAATACTTCTTGTATCTAAAAAATTAATTTATTCTTATATTATGTAAAACAAACATATAATATGGACCCTAAAATTATATGTAGTATATAAACATAAAAATTCAGTTAATACTATTTATAATAACTTTTTGAACGGCTATATTGGTATGATGGGGTGCACTCGAACTCGTTGCTGTGTGTAGCGTAAGCTATTGAATTACTTTAATGAAGAAAAAATATTATGAAATCATAGAGTGTTACATTCTTCCCCCCATTTAGAAGTTTCTTCGTCGAAATTTTTAAAATTGGTATTGGGAACTTCATTCAAATTCCCACATTAGAAAAACAGTCAATAAGACTATCAATTTAAAAGAAATAAAGAGAAGTACAAAGGTCACCTAAGATAACCCATACTAGGATTCCATGTATGAAAACATGGATGTGGATGATAATCTAAGTGTAAAATTCTGATGGAGAGGGATAAAAAACAAGATCAAGAGAAGGTTTACAACAAGAAAACCACAAACTTATGATAGGATAAATAGTCATTAGTCTCCCGGTAGGGAAAGTAAATGGACAACGTTTTTTTTTGTTTTATGGTATGTTTCATAATGTTGAGTAATTTATTTATGATATTAACTAAGAATACAAATATATATACTTAATTTTTAAGTAGTGTTTCATTCTTTGAAAAATTTCTACCACTAACTTATCTCTTTTTTCAAACGAGGTGTATTCCAGATGACTTTGTCACACCAGAATTTCTAGAATCAACTTCTAGAGAATCACATGATCCACAAAGGATAAACTATATATTTAAATTGTCTTTAGATATTAACCAAAACCAAAATGGTATGTACAATATTATATGATCCCCAAAAGGATAATCCTTTAGAGAAAGAAATACTAATCTTAAATTCAAAAATTAAACCAACAATAATGTAAATTTAAATAAATACCATTCAATAAACAATTGTCCTTAAAATCGTTCAATATAATTCAAACTAATATTGAAACCCAAAACTTAGAAGAATATAGTTATGTAATCTTCCATGTTATAAGTATCTCTAAATGACATTGAATACTCTTAAAGTCACAAATATGAAAGTAATTAACCTAATAAAATATTCTCTATGATAGGTAAATCATTTCAATAAATAACCCAAATTACGCTAAATACACAATAAAAACATAGATAAACGTGTACCATTACACATAAAATAAAATATCATAGTATTATATTTTCCTTAAGAATATAGTGTTCCAAATAGAGTGAATGTCTTCCAAAATAACATTTATCACTTAACCACGAAATCAATTTCCTATTCTAAGGGGATTAATTTGATAAGACATAAGATCCCAAATTAACTTATTACTAATCAATAAAATACTTTAACTAAAAATAATTAGTCACACTAGCCTGGGAGTTTAGTTAGTCCAGTGGTAGGCGATAAATCCCAATCGAACTCTGGTTGTGGGTTCGATTCCCATAGCTTTGTCCGACGTGACGGGTTTTCCCACAGTCTGCATGTTATCCTTTTTAAAAAACTATATTTTATAACATTACAAAAATGAGGTAAATTACTCAAAATAACAATAACATAATTTAACAAAAAAATTTATCTCATACCTTGAATTTTCATCCAAAAATATACTGACTTGTAATTTCTTTAAAATCCATGATCATATAAAACCAAATGGTGATTTATGACTATATCAATAAGAGAAAATATAGTTCCTCCTCAAATATCATTTTCACATGGAATACTTCAGGGTTACAAATATAAGATATAATTAATCCAAATTAATCCCATCAAGAACACTAATGCCATTAAACAATTATCCAACCATTTATTTCCACATAGCATCTTCTTTGACAAGAAAATATCCTATAGAATAGGGCATTCACTTGCGTATTGGCCAAGTCCCCTATATTTACGACAAATGTCTATAAATGGATTCTTGGGACAATTTTTTATTTTCATCCATAGTACTCTTCATTTTTCCTAGGCAATTCTTTTATTTATGTTCTTCTTTCCCACACATAAAGAATTTATTTTTCCCAGTGAGAAACTTTCATGGGTGTCTACTTCCACAATTCCTTCATGATGGAAATTGAGGATTTTTTTATTTATGGTATCCATTATTGTATCTCTTATAATTTATCACCTTTCTATTCTTTTTTGTGCCAGAGAGTTAGTTAATATATATTTTGTTGATCATATTTTTGGAATACTGGCTAGGCATGAACATGATATCTTTTACACCTATAAAAATTCCATTTTGTTTCTCATTTCCACCATTGTTCCCACCTTGTACATCATGATCAAATTTACTTTGAATTCCTTGGAATCCATCAATTGACTAAAACTAGGATGCATTGTGTGAGTGGAAATTTTCATAAAATCATTTAGAGAATATCATGACACCATATTTTCAATTTGAAACCCCTTAAGATTAACCAAGGACATTTATTCCCATATTATATTAAAATCCTTCAAATCAGTTTGTAATGTAAATGTAAATTATCCTAATCATATCACCTAGGAGTGTTGTAACCAAGAGTGCAGCAAAGCCCATTATCGTGCACCAATTCCCAATCGAGTCTATCTCAATGTAGTGTTTTCGGGTTTTACCCCCAGGTACATCTGGTCTAGAGCCACCTCTACCAACTCATATCCATAAAGGGGTGTATTTCTTAAAAAAATCACACAATATCTACAATACCAAAATACTAGGAAGTTATTCTATACTAATCATCAATGTCTATCTTAGGGTAATGTTCTCTAATCAGAGATCATCTAAATCTAGTTTCCCAGGTTTGTACTAAACTTTCGTTGATACCAACTATAATGCCCCGACCCCAGTTACCAATAGCTGGTGCATTAGTAAATAACATTAGAAAGATACAAGGAATAAAATCCCAAAAGGCCGATTAGTTTATTATCCTTGGTAGTACTAGATACACTAATAAGTTTTACATTACATCATGAAATAAAAACAACAACAACATTTTGTTTTCCTTTTAAACAAACTTATATCCTTAGCCAATCCTTGTTGATCAACCATAATATAATTCTTCACATCTTGGAAAAATTAAAACATAGAAATGGGTGAGCTCAGATACTTATTAAGGATAACTATATAACAGAAACTTTCATGATTAATCATAAACAATTAGGAAAAAGTATACGACTAAAACAAATGTATTTTAAACAAAAACTTCAACATAATATGGAAAAGATAATATCAAATAATTCCATTTACTTATTATCTTAGATATTCTATTAGTTGAATAATCACATGCAATATCAATAGATAGTTTAATAATGATGGAATGCATAATTCCAGACTTCATAACCACATAGTAAAGGCCTTGTGCCAAGACTACAAATAAAATTATTTCAAGGCCTTGTGCCAAGACACCAGTTTGTCTAATGAGACCTACCGATGCATAGAGGATCTATAGCGGGTTCCAACCATAACTTAAGAAGTTCAATGCATTCCTCATATGAAAATATTGAAACATAAGATAAACATTCGTATTAAAACTAGCATCGAAATATAAATACTTTATCCATAAACCATGAATGGTATAAAAATAGCACATCCAAAGTCAAACATAAATCATTCAATACAATATTAATGATTATATTGTAACAGATTAGCCTCAATCTAAAAAAAAGATATTGATATGGATGAAAATAATCATCAAAACGATTTGAGATAAATATCCACCATTTTCCTGAAAACATTTAAAAGTCATACTATTTGTCAAGAATCTATTCAAAAATAGATTATTGAATCATAGTGTCCCATAAATCATTGAAACATTTTAAAGGAATTTTAATTTTAAAAAATTAATAACCATATAAATAAAACATTAAAAACATTTTTAAAACATGGACATTAATGATAATTATTTAGAAGAATAAAATTTTAAAAAATTTAAACTGGTTTTTTAGTTAGAGTAATTGTCCAAATGAGAGATTCTTGAATACAAACAATTGAGGTAATAAAAACATTATAATATAATGAGAATAAAGGACTCCATTATATACTATGTAAAAGGATAGTATATACACCATATAAAAGTGAATTGGTGCATAACCACAAATTAGTCTGAAAGGAATGTAAATTGAGATGAACCCCTAATAAAGACAGTATCTATAGGTAAAGGATAAATCAATGACATAATTATCTGTGAAAAAAAATAAACAAAATATGGTTGTATATTCTTTTTAAATCCATCGAAGGATATTTAAACATATTCTTATAAAAACAACACCAATAACATGGATTGTTTAATCAATGAATGGAAATTGAGTTAAGATTACTCTTATCACATTCATATCAACGACTTGAGAAACAATAAATTGAGTGATTATGTGTATCAAAAGTATATCCACATAAAGGAGAGTGTAAATTACTAAATATATTATAAATAGTGATTCCACTCACAATCTTGGAGTAAAATAATCAATGAAGTATGCGTAAATCACAATGAGTGGAAATTGAAATTTGAAATTCCCCTTCCGATTTATTAACTCATTAAACATACTCCGCATGAATGAAGGATTATTCAATGAATATTTATATACCCATTTATTAAATTATATTACAATAGAATACAATAATGTATTGTACCTACACCAGACAAAAGGAAATAGTGGCAATACATCATGAATATCACGGGAATAATAAGTGAGATGAAGTCCCCTTACCACGTTGCAATCAATTGATCCATATGACCAAAAGTTAATAACCACAAATTTTTCATATAATAACATGAATATAAATTTAATCATAAAAATATATATCAAATGGTAGCACACAATACACCCCATGCAATAAATAAGTATCGAACAATGGAAATCTCATGAAATTAATTGTGAGATAAGAAACCCCTTAATTTGTACTTTTCCTTGGTTGAGGGTAGGTTGAACTCATTTATAATGGTAAAATAATTATTATTAAATTATTAAATAACCATATAAATTAGTATGATATCATATATGATCTTATAATATTTCTTTGTTAATGATATTTCAGTAGTATCATCGTTTCGGGTGTTAATTGATTCGTTTTCCTTTAAATTCTTTGTTACGTAAATATTGTTTTTTATGGATAGGAGGTATCTTATACATATTAATAATTATATTATGTCTTTAAACATTATTTTTAATCATAAAATGAAAATTATTCTTCAATGGATAATATGGGGAATGAATCTCTTCGCGTTCGTGGTGACGGTAATCTGTACGTACGCACAAGCGACAATATCATTCTTATCAAATTAAAATCTTATATAATTGGGTTCTTTATCATATAAAAATAATCATTATAATTTTATATTTATTATTTACATCATTTATACTCATTATAATACCCATACAATTGATTAAGTATTTGAATAGCAAACCACACCATGACGTGGAGACGGTAATCCGTACGTACGCACGTATGGTAACTTTGTCATTTATAGGACATATAGAATAATGAATGTGGTTTTAGAATTTTTATAATAACATAAAAATATTTATACGATACTGGATTTATTATTTTATAATGGAAACAATAAATAAAGAGGAAGTGGAAGAAGAAAATAACTTGATAGTGGTGATGAAATATTTACCACTTTTCAGGTTCTTCCTTTTGATTTGATCAAAAGGGATCCTTATGTTGTCTTTCTAACTAAAGGAAGGATTCTACGATGAAGGTAGGATAGTGTGGAGGATATTTTTTCTGGTTTTTCTTGATCCAAATAGCTTTTAGGGTGTGAATTTTAGAGAAGGTGAAGTTCCCTTTTATAACAGGGGTGAGGGAAACATAGGAAAATATTGAAATATTATTTTATAATAAAATTATTTGCAGTTTCTAGTGGCACCAATATGAATTATTTATAGTCTAAGGTTGTTATGGGTCTAAAAATTATCATCCAACAGGTTTTATACATGTTTGGGTCATTATATTAACTTTATCTTTTACATTTAACTCTTAGTTAAATAGTTTTACATTTACAATATCTTTTTGTATTTTTATTTTATAGGGTTAATAAACATACAATAAACATCCAATAGAACCCCATGTGGTTCATTAATGATGCACATATCATTATATAATTATTTTAGATGAACCATTGTTATTTTTAATTATTATATCAACCAATAAGATTGTATTTGTTTTAAAAACACATTTATGTCGATTTTGACCATATTTAATAATTGATTTTTTTACCATCCTCAAAAAATATTACATAGAAATAAATACATTTAATCCAACATAACATGTCATATTAACCTATAAAATTATTAATATTCATTAAATGTCTCAAATTATATTTATTTGTATATTTAAATATCAATTAAGTTAATCATTAATTAGGTTGAAAATTACGACATCAGCATTATGTCATAAATAAATTCAATTATTTATTTTCTGAAAATTATAAATAAAATACAATTATATAGGGAATATTTTAATCATTCTATAGTTTATTTATAGTCTAATTTATATTTAGTGTATCCCTATATTAAAAATGGTTTATTTATTAAACATTGAATTTAACACTTTTAACTCATCTTTGAATTAGATAATAATAAATGTCCTAAACAAATCCAAGTGGACCTAAAGGATCATATTTTATTACTAAGGATTTTTTATTTCTATTTAAACGTATCTAATTAAATTAGGACATGTGTTATGGTATATAATAATATCATTTTTACCATTAATTATCCTATTTAGTTTTAACCGTTGTAAATAAAAGTCAAATGTTAGTATTCACCTAAAATTATTTTCATCTTATTGAACCACATTTTACATAATGATATAAACCATGTGTCTTGTATGAAGATGTGTTTTTTGGAAATGGATGTTGTGTGAAATATTGAATATGGTTTAGATTATTGCGTGTAAGGCATGATTTAAGGATAGAACATCAAAAAATGACAAAGGAATGAAGTGTCCAGAAATTGAGGCATGTTGTGCGAAAAAAAATTGGTTTGAAAAATAGTAGCGTGTTGACGGAAAAATCCATAGGATGTGTGAAAAGTAAAAAAGGCTACATGAAATATATGCGGGTTACTTGAAATATTGGAAGGAGGCGTGAAATATAAGAGGGATGTGCGAGAGGTTGCACGAAATATTGGTGTGGTGTGTGAAATAGAGGAATGAAGTTTCTCACGAAAAAGGTGTTCCACGATCAGAAGATCAAAATATTTAAAGTGAATGAGGTGTGCAAAATTTTGGAGATTTGCATGAAACTTGAAGTTGCATGAATGAATTATTAAGCGCACGAAGGTGGTATTATGGGTGGATTAGTGTTTTTCGCGTGGGATAAAAAATGCCTATAAATATGAGCAGAACACCTATCATTTGTAGAGACATGACAAATAGATAAATCATGAACTCTGATGTGTGGAAAAATTTAAGTATAGAGTATTGCATGAGAAGTAGAAGTGCAGAGTGAAAATGAAAGTGATGCACGAAAAAGGGATGTTTTGCGTGAAAAAGGTGATTTGCGCAAAAAGGGTTTTCACTACAAAAGGTGTTTTTGACGTACAAGGTTTGAATTTTACGTGCATGTCACCTAGAAGGGTGCGAGAAAAATTTTAAGGACTCACAGGCCTTTAATAGGTTCATAGCACTCTCTAAGTGACTTTGGGAAGAAGGACGTATCCTGAATCGTTCAGTATCACAAGGAGAATTTGATCCGCACACACACAACTGGTGTTTAACACTCTTGTTGTGCTTTTCAAACTGAAGAAGAACTTGATGTGAAACTAAATTCATATCTACACAATGAAAGAAGTTAGTATACCAATACACTCCTGTGTTATATTTGATAATTAATGAAAGTGATTAAGACACTGTGATTATATTGTGTCAAATAGAAAAAAACGAAGAAGAAGAAGAAAAGAGTATGCCCAACTGAAGGCAGTCAATTATTCAGGGAAGTTTGATTCATATGATGCCAAGTGAATAGGTCTTCACTACCTGATTAATCCCATTGGTGTATGTGATTCTATCCAATGAGAGATAATATGCTTTTGTGCAGTTCTTTGTTTCACTAATAAGAAGAAATAATAAGTCTAGTGAATTTGGTGTTGCACTAAAAAAGAAGAGAAGGAAAGAAGAAAGAATTTCTTTCCTATAGCTTTGCAAGTAATCAAGTGAATATCACTGAAGAAGATCAAGAGCAGAACCTACCCTTTGAATAAGGAATAATGTTGTCTCCATAGGCAGTATAAAAAACCAGCTAGAGGCTGCAAGTTGGACTAGACTATCACCTGTCCTAGGAAGAGGATTGTTTCCAACCCCCCCCCCCCTCCAAAGTATAGGGACTCACACTGGCTAGAGGATTTTTTTTCCAATTCACTACATTGTAAAAGAACATCACATTATAATTGATAATCCATGTAGTGGTCATACCCATTCATGGAATGGTTGTAGCTACTCTTATTTAGTGGTGAACCTTGTAAAAATATTGTGTGCATATTTTTACTACTTTGTATTATTGCATGCGATTGGGAAAAGAAAAAAAGTGAATCAAGATATTAATAGGTCATGAGTTATATGTATAAAAGGTGGAATTTGTTTAAAAAGTCCCCAACACTGATTCACCCCCCTCTCAGTGTTAGGTATATCCCAAACCGGTCCACTAATTCTTTAGTATTCATCAAAAAATTGAAACATCACTGAAAAATTCTAAATATTAATGCAAAATTTATTTTTAAATTATGAACTAAAAAATGATATTCAATTTAAAAAATAAAATTTCTAATAGTTTCTAAACATAATTTTATTAATTATCATAGAAGGACATAAAAAGAAGTTTCTTTAAGAAAATATACTTTCTAAACATGTAAGATCGTACCAAAATTATTACATTTCCTAATAAATATGTTTTAATTATGTGATTTTTTTTAAATTAGTTATTAATGTTAATATAAAAATGTTTAAAGGCTTGTTTATAACTATCTCATTTGAATAATTATAATATCAAAGTGTCGGTTTGCAGAAACATTGTGTTGCATTTAACACAAGCTATTTCGTTGTTGCGTGTAATGAAATAGTATCATTGATTTTCATATAACACAATCAAAATGTATTTATAATATATAATAATAAAAATATATATTCAACTGCCTGTAAATTGAAAAATATAAAAATTATTAAATTAATTCAAAAAAATCACAAAATCATGGGTTGTTACAAACTACACCTGCAGAATGCCCTACCACCATCTAATTTACCAAGAAGGGAGAATAAGATTTCATCCAATGACATATGATAACCTTTTATGTTTTAGGAAATCATGATAATTTCTACATTAAAGGTACATGAATTTAAAATTTATCACATATCAACATCATCCTAGTCCATACCCTCATAATTTTGGGATATAGTGAGCGGGACTTCTCTGTGAAAAAGTTAAAAAGTCAATAGTATGATAAGAGTGAGAAATGACCCTTGGAATGATCATCATTGAGTCTCAGTTTGGGGATATACCATTTAATGTTTAGTTCATGGTGATCCAACATGTATAGAATATACTTTTCTTATTGGGAGAAGATTTCTTCATAGCTATGTGGTGTCACCTTCAATGTTACATCTCTTCTTTAAATTCCCCATTAATTGAAATTTCATTATAAAACAATGTGATAGTTCCATAATTGAGAAATTTAAATCATCACACATTAAGTAAAATTTCTATAATTGGGATGGAAAATAACAATTGGTTGATGGTGACATGTAGGTTACATCTCTCAGTGGCTTGGGGAAAACCCTTGAGAATATTTGGATAACAATCAACAAATATTGTGTGCTTCCCATAAATGTAGTTGATAAAGTAGATTAAATCCTGGGTGGCTATTATAAACCAAAAACTAGAAAACGCCGTTTCTATATGATACAAATTGGTTCAGCTAAAGTGGATTATTAAATTAGAATTTAGTCCAATTCTCTATCGAGATCCATGGATTTCTTCACTCTATTAGAAAACATTGATCTAATACAACATTGTTTGAGTGGTGAAACACCCAAAATAAATTTTTGATATCATTCTTATCAATAATAAAATAGGCTGATCATAGACAACATCAATTTCAGAAACAATAATTGAAACTACCAAATTGATTTTTACCATTACCAATAATGAATATTCTTAATATACAACAATTGGATTCTAATTATATCAGTCCATTAACGGGAATTCATTGTATAATCATATTAAGATGTCTTATAAATATGATGAAGCTAAAAAATTTATATATTCTTATGGGATCTCTGTCATCCTACTAAATCCCATCTAAATAAAGAATATTGATTCTACATATAAACACGCCATGTATCATATATTTAATATCTTTTGGGGAAAATTAGTGGAATGTTTTGTTGATAACATTGTGGACAAATCATGATACGATTAAGATTAACTATTTGATCATCACGAAATCTTCACCAAATTTCAATATCACTATATGATGATGAATCATCTAAAGTTTTATTTAGGAGTAATATGAGTGATATTCCTATGGTTTTTGTACTAAGACATAGTAAATGAGTTTGAAACAAGAAATACAATTGAATTCCTTAATATTAAACCCCAATATAAAAATAAATATCCAAGGGGTATCCAAAAGAATAACTCTTATATTTGTTTTTTCACATCCAATATGGATTGAAAATCTTCCCACTTATTTAACATAATTTATAAGGGAGTTTCCTAACCATGGGATAAGGAGTGGAAATAATCATTTTAGATTTTCATGTAGGACATGTTGAAAATACCTGTTTGGAGTAGTAAATATAAGTAAATCTACTTATCCTATTTATGTTTTTCATGGAATGATCACATTCTTCTCTCCTTAGTTTAAAAAAATACAGGATCACTGAAAACATCCTCAACTATCTCAATAAAATCATGGTAGATACTGATACTAGATATTGAAATATTGAGAATAATGATATAACATTCATATTTGTAGTGAAAATATGATTCATTACATTAAACATATAAATGTCCATATAGTCTAATATGTTTACCCCATTAGGTACATTTTTTACTCACTATGTTCAATAGGTGTTTCTTTTACTGGGTGTTTATCTTGTAATTGTTATAAATCTAATTCATATCAGATAATGTAGTGAATGAGAAGGGTCTAGATAATTTCCTTTTGGCACATCCCAACATAAAAACATGACAGTGGATGTTGAACAGGTAGATGAAGCCATTTTCTATGCCCCTAACAATCCCCAAATATGGGAGATATATTTTTGTGGAACCTCTTGAAATCCTCTAGGAATGGGAACTTAAAGTAAAATATCAATTCAGTTGTTTAAGGGATCATATTTGTTTCTAAGAACATAGTGGGTTTTCCCTATTCTTTATCAGTATCTCAAGGCAACACTAGTAATGAAGAATAATACCAATCCCATGTTTCTAGCTTAGAGAACCCCCTACAACTATAAATAGCCTACTTGAATATCAAAGGGGACTTTAAAATAGTAATAAAACAAATCAATGCATGAGAATTCCATTATTAAGGAATAATATTTCTGAATAATTTACTATGGTAGAGGATTGATGGGGGAATTGTCCTTTTAACCAATACTACATCATGTCGTTTGATCAAAAAATGATTGTGTAGACACATCATCCAATGTTTCCTTAATCTTGTCTGATCCTGATCAGGAAGAAGTGTTTTTACACATCATAGATCATAGAGTTTTCTCCTCGATGTTCATCTACAACAAAGAGGAAATAAATTAGTTCATAAATTTCTAAGAGTATTATAAGCTAAAATCCACCATTGGATTGGATTACCACATAATATATTATCTAAAAAAATAGGAACCTCCAATTAGACTAATCCTAAAGTGAACATATTTGATAGTCAAAAAAACAACACTATTTGTAATGTGAAAATTATTACATGACCCTCTATAAATATGGACTTGATAGATTACTCCTTATATGAATTGTAAAAGGAGATATTCTCAACATCTTAGAAGAAGTATATTTATGATCATATGGAACACACTAGTCTGGAACAAATCTATCCCACCAAATTCGGGCCCCTGGTTACTACCATAAAAAAAATCATACATGAATGTTTGGATTCACTAGAAATTTCCACACATGTTAGATACAAGAAATATTAATTTATCATCCCCTGTTGTTTCTATTTATAATGATGTATTCATGGTCATTTTACATGTAAGGAATAGAAATTGTGTGGCCATATCACCCTATATCTACAATATTTATATATATTCTTACTACTATTGTTGTATTATCAAAATGGTCAAAGTAGAAACCCTACAACGTAGTTATAATGAAGAATATCATAAACATTGTAAATTCCATTATTTCGAAAATATTATGTGTTCCTCACATGATATTGATAAACAATGGGACGAAAATATGTTCATCTTAGATAATTATACTATGTTAGGAATATAACATTGATTCCAACCATCCATCTATCTTTCAAGATGAATAAAATTAATAGATTGAATCCATTAAAAAGACACCATCAAACAAACTCTATAATGTTGTATAAAATGAAAAAAAACTCTTTGCGAGAAATGATCATCCATTATTTATAGCCTTAATGTGATATTATATGCAGATCCACACAAGTGACCCCATATTATTTGGTATATGAGATAATTGTACTGACACCCATCTATGTCCAGTTGACCTCACTGCAACTCGATATCTATGAAAAAAAAACTCATAAGTTGAACAATCCTAGTAGTGACAAGATGATTAAAAAAATCCATTATAAAAGGCTATATATGTTATACTACATTGATATTCATTTAAATCAGATTATTCCAACAATTATTTATAAGTTGTCGATTTTTTCATTCCTCTAACGTTAATTGGTTTAGGTTATCTGACCCTTATTATATTAAGGGAAAAACCCTAATATATCTATCCCAAGTGTGAAGGGACTAAATTTATACATAAGTTATATTCCAATGGGACTTATATATTGGCCATTACGGATGGGTAACACATTATTCATCCACTAATGAGATGTTTCTCAACAAGTAAATCACATAGTTCAAATGAAGAAATCCATGTCCTAGAGGAATGGAATTAAACATCACTGTATTTTACATCCTTACTGCCTGATATTAATCTATATTAAAGAAAACATTACAGCATAATGATAAGATTCATGGAACAAATTCTAATACATTACATTAAACTATATGGAATTGATCCTTTAATAGACATTTAACTACTCAATGAACATAATCATTTCATCACGTTTACCTATATCAAACATGGTTATAGTCCCAATGAATAAGAGATTGATGAGAGGATATCACCTAGTGGGACCAACCTCCTCTTGTAGCTCGTGATCCAGATATAGGTAAGACAATTTTAGTGTATGGGCCTTGAATTTTACACAATGTGTCCTCCAACAACCCCACCTAGGAGAATGTTTTCCTTCTTGGATTTCGGCACCAAAATAATATCAATGAGAGGTTTCTTTATTCCATGATTAAAATATTACTTCATGAACAATTCATGATAGATGAGATATATCTGTGTTTAGGAAAAAATTATATGTCCCTATACCTATGAGTTAATTAAATATGGATACAAAAATTTCATAATAACTACATGAAACATGAGTATTATTTCTATAAGATACATAGTGATGACGAAATATCAAATTATGGTTCAAGGTACAATATAAATGGAACATTGCCCAAATCTCTCTATATGGGTCAAACTAGTGGAGGTATTTTACCTTATAAAAACTACATGATTCTTGATTCATGTTATAATATTATAAATACTTATTACTGGATCACAAATCATGGATCCAATCCCAATATAAATGCAAAAATGTCCCCACCACGCATATTGGTCAAACCTATGTGGGGAAGATTCCATATGAGAACTATATGTAGAATTTTTTATATTACCATTGGATATATATTTATTCCTAGATCTAAAATAATTGGCCTTCTAAAAATGAATATAAAAATAAATGCCTCCCTAGATATGGGTAGGGACTATAGATGTGAATATCTCAAAAAAAAGCTTAATTCATATTTCACTGGGATATATAGTGATACCCAAATCTAAAATCATGGATCCATCCACAATGTAAATATAAAAATACCCCCTCCCAATATATGCGTTAGACCATCACATGTAATTTTCCTTATTAAAAATATATTTTTGTTGATTCATGTTTTCAAAGGATACATAAGAGCACCTGAATCACAAATTGTGGGTCTATCCATAGTATGAATGGAAAAATTCCTCCTCTATGCATATGGTTCAGACCTTTGTAGGGTATTTTCCATATAAGATCAACACATGTCATGATTTATATTAAGATAGGATATATTTTGATTTATAGAACTCAAATAATGGGCTCAGACAAAATATGATGAAATTTCCCTCTCCCCATAGAGGAACTCCTGTTGTGTAGGGAATTTCCCATAAAAAACTACATGTGGCTTTATTACATTAAACACTAGATATGTAGTAATACCCAGATCTAGATTTTATTGTCAATACATAATAGAAGATATATAAAGAGAAATAAATACACCATTTTATTCCTATAGGATATAACTATGTATAAATATTTCTCCATATTATATGTGGATAAATTCCTATTACCAATTGGTATATTGTGACACCCAGATCCCGAAAAATGGGCCAAGCTGAAATAAAAAAAATAACATGATTTTTGTTATATAGTTCATACCTTAGCTTTGTAGAATATATAAGAACAATTTAAAACATCATACATATCATTACAGGATACATAATGATACATGGACCCACATTCTAGGCCTAACCACCAGTAGCAATCACTCCCAATCATGTCCCTCCATGAATTCCATATCCATATAGAGGCTCTCGTTCTCATTAAATTGTGAACACCCACCACTTGTTCCCTATAAAAAACTCTCACCCATATCAATAAAATTACATGTTATCCCTTGTTTCCCATACCTACCAACAATAATTTGTTTATATTGAACCTGAAAATACACTGTGGCATGTGTGACCATGATGGTGATTGGATAAAGAATTACACCTATATAACATAGAATTAAACATTATGATAATTTCTTAGTCATTAAATGTTAAACTAAATAAAAAAAATGTCTTCATTATAAAAAAAATTGTTTCCCCGATGACTTTGTATTCAAGAATTTAATGGTTTATCTCTTCCCACTAAAAATGTGTACAATAAAAATAATTCTAGCCTTTAGAGTGATTAAAAATGAATTGAATATTATTATATCCAGGATCAAACTTCATATAATCAATATATTATTTGATACTAACTAGTTCAATGATTTTATATAATTCTCTTTGAAACATACGAACCATGAGAGCACAGTTTTATCTCCCCCTATATGGGGAAATAGTAATATGGGTTGGATAATCTCAATAGATTCTAATAAAATCTTTTGTTGAAGATTGAAATTAAAATGTGCTTGCACCTAGTGGATGTTCTAGTCCCATATGAGAGCCCCCCGCATTCATTTTTTAGTCTTAACTTTTAAGAATATGGGATTTTTTTCATTGTTACTAGATGAATTTTACTATTTAGTACACATGTCTTATAGACTCAGATATTCTAGAGTTATGATTTACCCTTCCCATGACCAAATTATTTTCTAGGATTTGGAATCCTTCAATTATAGAGATATTTGTATCATAAACACTATTAGAGAAAGATTATGAAATCACGTTCTCATAATAATTAATTTTAGGGTATTCATCCCCTATGAAGACCTATCCCCTTTAAGCTTTAAAATTGTTTTAGACACAATCATTATCGAGAATAAAAACATCATTTTTTCCTTTTCATGTCTATATCACTACATAAATTTGGAACTTACTATCATGGATTTTAATAGAATACCAGTAATAGGTACTGACCAATCCTGAATGAACACCACTAGGATTTAATGGTAACTAAAATAACACCTATGATATTGTGCCTAGGAAATGATTTGGTACATTAAGGGATCATGTTTGGTTTTATTGGTGAATAAAAAAATGTCTAAGAGCTCGTTCCTAGGGGATATTTTCTTCATAGAGGAATGGTCCCCCTTAATTCAATGATAAATTTCTCTAAAGTTATAGAACATGTATCACCAATCCTTAAATGAATGTTAATCATTTATGCATTTAAAGAAATGATGTATTCAATTATTATTTCCTATACGCAAGAGGGATTAAGAATGACTTAGTGTTTTATGTCATAATATTCCTAATATTAATAGGATGACACTAAACAACATTACATTTTTATCAGAACTACATGTGGCTTGTTTTCATCTACCATAGGATACATAGTGACACTCAGGTTTATATTCCCAAGTCTCATTTTGAGGCAATAATAAAATTCCATTTCCCCTTGTATGAGTTTTATTTCTATTGAGAGCTAATATATGAACTACTTGTTGGTTTATTCTCATACCCATGAGATAATAAGTGATGAATGGATATCACATTCAATAATTTCCATAAATAATTTGATAAATAAGAACTAGATCTCTTTATATTCTTTTTTAATATTGTTGGCATGTTCCTAAGTTTTATAATTCCCCCTTCCCCTTGAAAAACCCTTGACTGTTTGGGAAATTTTCTTTATCTAAACATTATATGTCTTTATTATCATACTATGGGATAATTAGTGGTGTGTGGATCGTTTATTTTATGCGCATTCACAAATTCGCATCACTCTTATCATTGTCCGTTATTATGAACTAAATTTTTTATTGATTCTTCTTGTACTAAAATGGGAATAACACATCATATTTCTTGTTATGACCTCTTTCACTTCTAAATCGAATATCCATTTCTATATTGTTTCTCAAACCGATCATGACTAATGTGGTCTTATGGAACCTAGAATGTAAGTGTATGTAGTATGATATATATGAATTATATCTAAAGATATGGAACAAATTTACAGTTTTATGGCATTTATATACATGAAAACATCTTTTCTGTGTGATGTTAAACTACACAACAATAAGTATTGACATTGAGAGGATCATTCCATATAATGATTGTCTGCTGGAGAATCATATGTTCCATCCCTTAACCATTAAATATGTTTAATCCTCAATGGTGTATCCTTTTGGCGTGTTTGATCCCTTCATGAATATTATGTTCTCTATGAACAAACATTATATGTTCGATATCTATGTTCATAGTTACCAATTTCATAATTTGATATACATAATTTGAAACCCATGAAGCCATGGGATATCCTATTATTTTCCCTAATAGAAAACAGTTAATAGGGATTTTCTAATAAAAAAGAACCCCAATTCGATGCATGGGTTAATAAATAAATTCCACATAGAATTTTTGAAGAGGTTGTTCTTGACTTAGATGATAGGGATCGCTTAATTCTTAAAGCTATTGTCCTGACTGCATGGAATATGGAATTACTTAATTATTAATGGTTGAAATATACAAAATAGTATCCACCTCACATTGTCTTAGATATTATTGGTTTATTATTTACACTTCCCATAACCCAACTATTCATGAAGACATAGGTAGCGTTAATATTTCACATTTTTACAACACGCCCATTATCAAAGAAACACTATATTATTTTATTCTAGTAACTCTACTTAATAGGAGATGAATCTCATATAAATCCCATATTTCCCTGACATAGTCATTCATATCCCAAATGAATATATTTCAAGTGATATTAAATATCATGGAAACATCCTTGTCGCACAACGTTAAACTAAATTCCATGTGTTTCAACCCAAAAGGACTAAATTTTACTAGACCAGGTTATTATATCTATAAATGTCTTCTACAGATGAATTTTTTATCTCCATATTAAAATGATATATTGATTTTCCTATAGAATACATATGACATAGATAAGTTAAGAGGGCAACTTAGCAGACCGTGAAGTTGATTCTCACAAAGTGATGTGGTAAATTAAAAGAAACACCTCCTTAAATATGGGATATATCTATATAGGGATTATATTTTTCTATGAATTATATGTTTCATGATCCAAATGACTATATGATATGCAGCTACACTCATACATCCTATCATAGAGACTTACCATAAATTAATAAAATCCCCAAATATACAATAATTCTTCTACCTTTACACCCATAATTTACCATATATACATCCCTCTACTTAAATAAGAAAAAATTATTCTTGCCTACATGTTAGATAAATATGAGGATAGAAAGCCTAAAAAATTTAATGTACGATGAAAATGTCCCATACTAATATGTGACTTTGATAACTATGGTGAATAATATGGGAAAGAAGACTATGTTATAATGAACTAGGTTTTATTACATAAATATTACACTTTAATGGACGAATATTCAATTTATCATATAAAAAATATGTCTGAGAACTGTATATGTTTAGATTATTTGAACAGTAGATGTTAATCTTATTATTTATTGAATGACCATCAACATCTATGATAAAAATATTTCCTCTTGGAAACATTCATTTTCATACACTACTAAAACTTTGTTCTACAACCTAGAGAATAGATCCCAAGAAACTATTTTTTGTTATGTTCAGTATGGGTAATTATTTGAGATGTCAATTGATAATTATATTAAAAAATAATATATGCATAAAGGTATAATATAATGTCCATAAACTAAATTTTTTATGCTCAATCATAAAAATATCATAGAATATTATTTATGGAATAAAATACTGTCATCTCAAAATACATGAGTCATAGTAATTAGAAATCACCATTACATAATCATAGACCACATGTTCATGTAACAAACAAATGGAGATTCATAATATGTATAGATAATAAATTTCAAAGTATTGCAGGATTATTTATAAGGCTATCATTTTGGAATTATTTCACTCCCCAAAACATTGTAGCAGTCTAGGTTCACTCCATAAACATTCATAGTCAACATAGTCCCTCAAAGAACATGGTTCACTCTATATTCAAGCCATCTTTATCTCATTAGACATCATTTTTTTACCCAATGCATTAGAGTATGATATAGGTACCAAATATTTTATATTGAAGATAATATTTATGTGTGATATAATACCATTAATCATTCATCATATTACAACCAATAAAAAGAAAATGACTTTCTATAACATTTCACTATAACATTAATCATGGAAAAGTAAAGAGATTCTTATACACCATACCATTATAAACTTAAACAATTAAAATATATAATAATGATGGTTTCCATGGATAATATCCCCATTAAATCCTAATTGACGTAAAATAATTTTATCTTATATGGATTTTTTTTTTGAAATATTACATGGAATATTTCTTGGTGAAAATAATGTTTACATTTGGAAATCATTTACTTTTCTAAAATTCCATGTAATTATAAAGGAATAAAATATAATTGAAAAGAAAATTTAAAAAAATTTAAAAGAATATTGAAATGATTATTTAATCATAATTGTAATAAATTATGTTCATTTTGTGTAATTCTAAAAAAATATCATTCAGTATTTTTAATAAAATTTAATAATTACCATTTTCTCTAAACAATCAGAATAATCCTTTTAACAAATTTTTTGAGAAGTCATACACGGGTGAAATTACATTAAATAATCATTTTAAAATATTAAAAAAATCACGTAATACATTATATAAATACATAGAAATTGATGTTATATATTCCACAATGTATACCTAAACCTAAATAATCCAAAACAATTATGAGATTGTGAAATAAACTCTTTCCACTTTTCAGTCACTTGAATTTTAAGACCCAAGAAATAAATAAATTAATATGGATATGTATATACCATAATCATTATGATAATAACAAATAAAATTCATGTGAGCTATATAAAAAACATAAAAAACTATGTAGTGTATAAGTCAGATGTCCCAATGTTATAAAAGTGGCACAAATAAAATATTTACATGAGTATATATTTTTCTTTTTCACATTCAAACCTGATATATAAAAATATAGAGTTATTATCTATATACTAAAAACCATATTTATTTCTATCATACAATGTTTAATTTGTTTATAATATCTTATCATAAATTTTATTATAATTTGTTTTCAAAATCACTATTATAGGTGATAACATTTTGGTTTTCCCACATTGTTTTGATTTGAATGTCTCAACCCTTATACATCGATTAGTATACAACTATTTCTAGTTTGTTATTAATTGTAAAAAACATACATATTCATTTGAATGTAGAATATTCTTATTAAAATTCATCAAAATGGCTTTTCAATTCAGAGGGTATGACAATTTATATCAAATATTACCCCCTTTAAGGGTTTTTATTTATAAATAATTGAATAATATATTATATTCATAAAAGATCAGTATTGTAAATTTTTAAACTATTCATGACATTGACATTAATAATATCATGAAATTTTTTTGAATCCGAACTAAATAAGATAATACATCCTCAAAATGTGATTTTCATTTATAAAATTCTTTTATCAAATATTGTTTCAACACTATTAATGCTTCAAAAAATCAAATCTTTATTTAATTTTACCATTAATTGAATAATTAGTTTATTAGTATTATTTATGTTTTTATGTTAATTATTTATTACATAGAAATTAAAAATATATTACCATGATGAATATAAATATTATTTCTTAAAAATACCATTTCATAGTTTATTATATCCTCTAGAAAACCCTATATTAGAATAAAACATTTATTAAAATAACAGTGTCGCATGATTCCATTTTCATGGATAAAATACTATAATGGTCATAATATCATCAAAATAAACATGAATGAAAATATAACCAAAAATTTGATTATTATAGTTGATATTAATTCATAAAATAAAATAATTATTTTTTTACCATATTTAATAGTCTATATCATTATATTTTTAACCTAAATTACCCAATTTACATTTACTGTGGTAATAAATTTATTATAATTTCTATTATTATTCAGTAAAATAAAGGGAACTATTTACATAATTTATACCAAATAATTCCAATTATATAATCCTTTTATAAATATTCATATAACATAATTTGAAGAATTTAATTTAAAATTAATTCTAAAATACGCAAATAAAACATTTTTTGTGGAAAATGTGTTTTAATTCCAAAAAATGTACATATAACAAAATAAGGTAAAGATGATTAAGATCCAATAGAGTAGAATATATATAAATAAATATTAGTTAATTTAAATTTATATGAAATAAAAATAATATATTTACATTTTATATAATTAATATCAAGGATTAATAAAAATCAGCATTTATCATTCTCCATAACAATATTCTTCTCAGAAAATTATAAAAAAAATTATTATAATTATTACATGATAAAAATAAATAATAAATTAAATATATTAGATAAAATATCCAAAAAAATTGAAAATTATTTATAATAATCACTAATAATAAATTATATTTTTAAAGAAATCAAATTTTTTTATAATTAAAAGACTTTACAAAAAATTAATGGATTTTATAGTAAAATATTTTTATTCATTTATATTTATTATGAAATTTATATATATTTCATAATGTATTTAATCATATTCATACACACCATATTAAAATATTATTTATTACTAGTACATTAAATGGAAATATTTTAATTGTGTATCAGTGTTCGTTTAAAATCGGTGTTTCATGTAAAAGAAAACATCGATGAAATAAAATTATTTCAAGGGAAAAATTTCATAAAATCATGGGATGTTAAATTATCTCCTCTATTAATAAATTTATTCCCCACAATATAATCATGTTCTCTATAATCAGCGGTTTGACATTTGAGAATTCCATTTTGGAATCCCACATCATAAGAAGGGTTCCTATAAAATTATATTGAATCATGAGAAAGTGACATACTAAGGTCCTCTAGATTAATCACAATTGGTTTCAAAATAGATGATTATCAGTGGGATTTTAATATATTAAAATAGATGAAATACAATTTCAAATGATAATTGATCAAAATATAGTTAATAATCATGATAAATTTTACAATAAAAAAATAGTAAACCACAGACGGGAAAAAACCTTCAATTCATAGAAATTAATTTTTATAGGGAAACATTTATACCTTATTGTTGGTGCCAAAAATCAGCAAGGAGAAGGATAATAAGATATTCCTCAAAAATACCTCGTAAAACCCTTTCGCGGAGCGCCATCACCCCGCACCTGCCGCGAAGCTAGGAGGCGGGATGCTCCGTGAGAACCATTGATGTTCATGAGCCCACCGCGAATCCAAGAGGCTGGATGGTCCACGGGACCCTTTGACATTTGTGAGACCACCACGAATCTTGGAGGTGGGATGCTCTGCATGCCCCTTTGACATTCACGAGAAAACCACGAAGCCAGGAGGTGGGATGCTCCATGAGCCCCTTTGACATTCGTGAGCCCACCGCGAAGTGGAATCCAGGTTCGTGCCAAGCGAGTTCTACATCACGACGCTTCTTTCATATAAATATTGGGTTCCCCCCATGCCAAAATGATGGATAATCCAACCATTCCCCTTCTCATCTCTGAAATCATAAACCACATTCTTCTTTCCGAACTATAAGATTAACAAGGTAATTTTTCTCCGTGATGTGCCTCCCATTTTCCTTGTTTTCTCCCCCTCTTTTGAGAGGTATGCCCTTCATGAAGCCCATGGGCCATCATGATGGAGGGATATCCTCATGGGTACATGGGTCATCGTGGAGTGTTAATTCTTTGTGAAGCACACCCCATGAACACATGACCCAAATGCTAAATTAGGGTCACAGTGCCTCATGAAGCACATTGCTTCATAGGACCATGCTTCGCAGATCATCGCTTCACGAATGCCCTTACACTTTGTGAATAACCACTTGTATGCACCTATTACCTATGCCTAGGCTAGGACACTTCACTTCACGAAGACTACACCTTCACGAAGCCCATCCCTTTCTAGGAGCACCAGATCTCTACAAGGCTTAAACTCATAAACACCTTTGATGTGCAACTACCTCCCCCATGCAACCTCATAGGTTCAGTAAAAGAAATTTCAATGTCCCTTGGATGAAACTTCCTGTTGAGTTGCATCACCTCATGCTTCCTTGCATTGGAACGCTAATGACTATTTCTTCTTCACCTAGACACTCTAACGTGGACCCCCAATGATATCACCTCTCGACAAACCCCCATCCACGGCGTTGCTTGTCTCCTCCCTGCACCAATGTGCATAGGTTACCGATTATGAATGTCCTATGGGTGAAGAGTGAACTCGATTCATCTAAGCAATAGGATGTTAAATTTCCTAGAACCATCGTCCTCAGCACATGACATTAAACTATGACTTCCCCGCATGCATCCTATGCGGGTATAGGGAAACCACTCTGGTTTAAGCCCCTATCTTTTCTTGTAGATAGTAGCATCCCTGATCCTCCTTTCTTTTCTGGTGCCCAAGTCCAGTAAAGGACATGATGGGGAACAATGATTCTCCTATCTTCTGTGTCGAATACCTCTCCCTCTGGGTTTTTTCACCATCGGGGCTCCATCCTCATGTAAATCCCAACCTATTTGGGATATTAACCACGTATAAGACCTTATTTCCTCTATGGGTTGCGATCACATGAATTCCCCCACTTCACCTCTCACAAACGCACCATTTACAATGTGACCATCAGGTCTCTACTACCTCTTATTTCTCACACTGAGCATGACTCACGTGGTCTGAGTGCAAGAATCGACCATGACATCTTCTCTTGGTAGCCTAGAGTGTAATCCCCACACCCACCTGAACTACGAGGTCTTTGATCCTTGATAAGGTATGGTACATAAGAAGTTTCCATGAGGTTCATTCCCACCACCAATTGGACCCCAGGTCCTTCATCATGTCGGTTCCCACCCACCTGAACTATGTGGTCTTTGATCCTTTCCATGGTAGGGTATATTGGAAGCCTTTTTGAGGTTCAATCCCCCAACCCACCGATCGTCCCGACCACCGTCACATCATTTCAACCACATCCAGTGGTAAGCCATTGTGACCATATTCTATGGTAATCCATTGACATTCTTCTACAGCGATAAGCCATTGCGGCCCCATCCAGTGTTAAGCCCCTGAAAAAACCAATTGGTGGTAAGCCGTCATCAGATGAACTACGTGGACAATGATTCCCTACCATAGGGATTAGTAGGAAGCCTCATCGAGGCTCAATCTCCAAAAAACCATCATCCTCATGACAGTTCCATCCCATTCACCATCCACTTCATTCAACCGCTCCATCATCTATCTGGATTCATACCTTGGTCGCCACCTCCTGGTGACGTCATGTCAACCCAACTACATTAGTGACCACTGCATGGGTTACACCCATCTGATCCACTCCAGTTAGTGTTCTGATTAGTTCAGTCTATCTCCATTGGAAGTTAAACATGCAGCATACCCTGTGATAAACATGAGAAGATGAGGAAAACCTCAAAAGAATGCCTATGGAATATAATTCCTCGAATTCTACACGGGATTCCTTGGGATTCCGTTCACTCGAGAAGACTTATAATAAGGGGATGAAACCCAGAGACACCAGTGATGTCCAACGTGACTACTCCCCTGACCGAAGGTTGCTGCCCTGACTAGACCCTTTGGAAGGTCCTGACAGAAGCAGTGTAATTAACTGGTGTCCATGAAGATATTGCACCAGGAATAGTTTCACTGACAATGACTTAAATTTATAAGGGAGAACCATACAAGGTGACGAGTCCTATAGAGGAATCCAAGGAAGGAAGAAAAGATAACCCATCATCTCGTTTTTACCATGGAGCGAACATCCCTGAACAAGGAGTAGATACCACCAGCATTTGGAAAGAAGGAATGTGGGGCAACAGCCAGCACCACTGTCCCCCTAAATGAGATGGATGAGCGTGCCCCCGCGAAAGTATCGGAAATAGAAATGGGGAACCTGGCATGAATTTCTTCTACTCAATATGAAGATTAGTAGAATTCAAGGAATCAATGGATTAGCATGTCCCTAGATCCAGTTATCCGATGCTGAGTCCTACCAGGAAAATTGTGGGCCTAGCATCAAACTCACTGGAAGTTGGGGTAGTAGAATGTTGGACATCCCATTCTATGATGTTGTCAATGTGGCTCCCTCCTACTGATCCTGGAAGGTGGAATGGCATTGGGGAATTGGTGGTTGATTTATTTTTCATTCATCCCAGAGGAGTTAATCTCTCTAATTATAAATAATAAAGTTACTGCACCCAAAACATGATCACCACCTTCCCACCGATGTAGGGGTAGGGGAAATGCCAATGCGGCAGTCCCACCCAGCTCTTCCTCTTTTGAAATGGCCTCTATACCCGTGACCCTGGGGCGCCCACGACCCATATCCTCATCCGAGATAATCCAACGAAGGGTGATAAATTACCTAGTATGCTTGTATGAGGAGGAGGGAATAATCCCAACTTAGGATATGGCCTGACTAGATTTGGAGGTGTCTGCGCATCATTGCCAATGTTGGCCCTAAGGGACACACAGTGATCCGCTTTTCCACACATCGACATATAACCATTTCAGGAGCCTCTCCCTGAAACACCTTGACAACTCACTACCTTATGCTGACAAGGTAGGTGACGTCCAGCCCAACCCAGTCAGAGTCATATTCATGGGGAACCCAGTGAGGGATCCCACCCAGCTGCATCAGTGCTGCTGCCCGATCTTACTGGATAAGGGGAAGGTAAGCCACATACCTGCACCATTGGCTCTTTTTCATCTGACCTGACGCCGGTGTCAGGTGCAAGGTGCGGAGGGAACCTTCCAAGGAGCATCAACATCAACAGCTTCTGTGGCCCGAGCCACTACTGACGCATACCATCAGTTCCCATATTACACTGAGTAGGGGAACTTATACACCAGACCAGAATCGTGGCCCCACCACCCCACAGGTAGTTTGGGTCGACTCTCTTGGTCATCACGAGCTCACCCGTAGTGATGCCACCCAGTACGGAGGTTCTCCCAGTACCACTACCACGAAAAGCACGGGCCTTCCCCGATTTGAGGATTGGTATGGTTGTCTTCCCTGTGCCACCCTCAATCTAAATGAGCGACTTCCTTTCAGTAGGGATTCTCAACACGAATGTCTCTTTCATTCCCACTACACCTGGTATGGAGTAATTTCTCCTACCCCCAACCGCCAGTGTCACGACATTGCACACCTGGTCTCTCTTAAATGTGGGGATCCTCCCCACATCCTCTCAGAAGTTGGAAAAGGTCCTCCTCAGCACATCAACTAGTGGGGTGAAGGATAGCCTCGTTCCACCCACACCCAGCATGGAGGCCCAACCTCAGTTCAGATATCCCAGTACAAGGACCATCTTCATACTGAGGCCACCAGGGGAAACAAGCATGGATGTCCTCCCCATGATTCTGCTAGTTCTAGCGGAGGTCATTCCACTCTATTGATATCCATGGAGGTCCTCCCAGTGTCCCCTTTGACATTTTTCCTAGAGCTCCTCGCACCCCGACTTTCTCAGGTGGAAACCCTCTTTGCCCCAACACCAGTATAGCCAAAGGAACTCCTGTCCGAAATCTTCCATGTCCCGAGGAGCCACCTAGAGCCAGGAAGGAGGGTCGCTGCTTCCATAAGGAAATTATGGGAATGTACGGAAAGAGATCAAAATAGTCTGCTTATCAGACTCTGCAGCAGAATACGACTCATCTCGGGAACCCACCCCTCGCTTATCTGAGTCAAGGGCTGTGGAAGGAATAAGGTGCATCAGCCTAATAATCCTAGAATGGGTGGTCTATCATATTCCTACCTCCCTCCATAGGTATAACTAGGAAGATGAAAATATGGAAACTCGACAGGTCATGGTCATGAAATCACCACCATCATCACAATAAGTACTCTCTTCCTCGACAAGATATCACAAAGAGCTATTTTGGGGACCAATGGAGGGCAAGCAATAATGCGGCCTATCACTAGTAGACCTAGCCCCTGATCTAGGAACTGCTTCTATCAGCCCATCTTATCATGAAATGGCGTCCAAGTCTCTACAATATTCAAAAAACATCCTATGATTCGGCGGCCAGTGAGCCCGCTCGTAGTACTGTCCACCGGCTAGCCTGTCGTCCCAGTGGTCTGCCTCAGTACCACTTCCACTTCATTAGCCTACCCAAGTTGATGAATGGGGAAACCAAGGGACATACCCTAAATCCAAGGTGGGGATCTTATGGAAAATTCCGGAAGTGGACCACTTCCTCAAGATGTTCTTTCCCGTGGCGGTGCTGAATTCTTTTGCGCCGGAATCCCTCACCCTAGAAGAGATTGAATTTTTTCTCCAAACCCTCTGGGCAACAAACATTCACCGTCGTCATCAGCGAGTGGTTTATGTCAGGATCCATGAGCACTTCGAAGACATTGGTGAGCCTTATCATTTGGTTGAACTAGCTGCGCTCCCTATGGCCCAGTGCCCTGAGTCACCCGGCCACCATAAGGACTTCTAAGAGTAGTGCATTCAGAGTTTCAAGATACTCCACAAGATCATCAAGAAGGCTCCCCCCCCTATGCAAATCTGTGGCTGGGGGTAGTATGTTTCCCTCTTCTTCAGTCTTATCCAGCAGTACCCTGACTTGATTGGCGATATAGAGGACCTACCCTCAGGATGGTTCATGGTCCACATTGCCAACATAGTGGACGAGGAGGATGAGTTTGAGATTCATGATGGGGACTTACCCCCCGAGGGCGTGCCACCACTATTAGACCAATCGGGAAGGGTTACTGATCATCAGAGGAACCTAATAAGTCCTTATGCACTAACCAAGGCATTAGTACTCATCTGGAATGCCAGTAACGGTAAACAGATCGTCGGAGCTAACATGAACTTCAACCCATCTGCCATAGTGCAGAAGATGGAGGAAGACCCTGAGTATGAAAAATTGAGCCAACAAATTGACAAGAAGAAGAATTTGGTCTATAACCTCTTGGTTGAACACTCTTTAGAGTGATGTCCAGACTAGGGTGACCCTATACCAATGAAGCTGGGGTAGGAACAACTTCCTCTCAGCGATCTGCCACCAGGAGACCCTGACTGTCCTGCCCCCACAGATAGGGTTGGGGTCAGAACTTATGGCAAGAGGGCACGATATGTCTCCCTAAACCATCATGAACGGTGCGACAATCCAAGGGACCTAGATCAGGCTCCCCCAACTGCCTAGTGGGTCGTGTCTCCACCCTCTCACTGAGCTTCTGGGCCTACATACCATGTTGAAGAACCCACCCACGTGCTTGTGGTTACAGATCCTTTTTAAGATAGGGACACCACCCTGATGATAAAATGGTGACACTAATTTCCGGCCTTGAGGCTTTGTAAACACGATAGGTGGAAATCCCAAATGATGGGAATCTATATACAGCATGGGTGGATGTTATGATGGCACCTACGGGATTCAAGAATCCCACATTCTCCCCTTTAATGGGATGGGAGACCCGCTGCAGCACCTGGCCCACTTCAATTCATGGTGTGGTCCCATGTTAGGGACTCTAGCATAGCAAGAGGCCAACAAACTCTAATGCTTTGTGCAGACAATGTAGGGTCTTGCATTTTTCTGGTGCAACCATCTCACCACCGGATCGGTAACCAGCTAGGAGGACCTCCAGAGGGAATTCCATTACCATTGTAGCTCCACCACATGGAAGACTAGCATCACAGACCTCTTCAAGAGCAAAAAATGGCTTAGTGAGCGTGTTAGAGGCATTATCACCCGGTGGAAAGAACTTGCCTATTCCATTGACATGACACTAACTCAAATGTAATTATTGAGGATGTGTGTAGGAAATTTCAATACGGAACGGGTTCCCTCTCTGATCACCCATAACTACCCTGGAGGATTCTGAGACATCTCTGATAAGGCCAAACACCTGGACGAAGCCCTACAACATGCCATCTAGGCACGTCCATTTCCCTATGTAATTCCCACAATGAGGTCTGCTAGAGCCGAGCCCTCCATGGTGGCCCAAATAGAGGTCCCCAGATAGCTGGAATTATTACTAATGGAGCTACCTCCCCAGCCTCCCAGAGGCCCGCCACCACAAGTGCAGCCTCCAGCCCAGCATCATCCGCATCAGAATCGGCAGGTTCCCCCATGATAT
This sequence comes from Viscum album, assembly GCA_963277665.1. Taxonomy (NCBI): domain Eukaryota; kingdom Viridiplantae; phylum Streptophyta; class Magnoliopsida; order Santalales; family Viscaceae; genus Viscum; species Viscum album. The sequence goes on from OY728156.1 coordinate 12,449,919, forward strand.
GTGCCACCACTAACAAGGCAGAACAACCAGGATCCTCCTCCTCGATAAGGTCCACTAACTCTTCATCTGGTCTAGGATCCTAGGGAACCCCTTTCTGACAGATAAAACCTAACCTCCTTGTTCAATGAGAAACATGTTACCAGCTTTTTTCGATTTTCCTTAGAACATGGGATTGTGCGTTTGCCTGATTGTAGAAGGACAGAAGAGGTGTACCTAACTGATCTCCCCAACTACTGGCCATATCACCAGATCCTAGGGAATACCATCATGTAGTGTTATGTGTTCAAAGACTGGATTCAAGATCGAGTTGATAACAACATAGTCAGGGTGGCCTGAGTTCAAAACTGTTCCTTGTTCCCATGGTATCATTCATGCATGCCTGAACCAGCCGGAGATTTCATGAGTTTTAGCCACTACATCTGCATCATCATCTCAGCTGTCCTCTTCCCAAAAGAGAAATCATTGGTGGTGCAAAGGAATATAATCCCCCCAATTCATCATCATCATGAACTCTCGGTGAATTTATACCTCCCGAGATATGGATTACTCCTAGAATCCACCCAATAATGGATGAATAATGAAGTGATAGTCAAAGGTATTCTTCGGTTAATAATGTGGAGTTGGTAAATCCTTATATGACTCCAAATGACGGGGAACGCCAGGCGAACCTCCCCAATGTCCCCAGCTGACGCCAACGTCGGTGGAGCCGCAACCATATGGTTCATTGAGGAACATCAGTTGGAACCTACATCTAGGATATACATACCACTGAGACCTGACATCATGCCCATCAAAGAGCTCAGCACGTGCAGCCAACTCACCCGGTGTCATCAGGCCCGCCTCCACCACCGTTTGTGTTGCTCGATCTGGAAGAGCAACTTCAACGACACTGCAACCAACCTTGTGCTGCTATAGGCCAGTCCCATTCATCTAACCCTAATCCAGTTGCTACTCTATAGGCTTTGACTAGTGAGCAGTAGGATATAACCCACACCAGTCAGCCGTCGGCCCAGCCTGTAGGGACCATCATGCCTCCTATCACAGAACGGCCTCCTGGAATCATAAGATCGTTATTGGCATGGATTTATGATGTTACCAAGAACCGTTCCAGTATCCCAGTAAAGATTTCCATCCTAGAGGTCCTTATCCTCTCACTATATATGTGTGAGACCCTCAATAAGGTTTTAAGAAGCCCCCTCCTATTTGAGACCGAGGTAGCAGCTCTAGAAGCTTTTCATGCGGATGCAGTCGATAACACTGAATGTCATGGCATCATTTCATTCTATGGAGATGAAGAAGGATCACCCATATAGGGTAACATCCTCGCACAGTACATCACCACCCAATTTAATTCCATGGAGGTTCACCACTGTCTTGTCGACATGGGCTCTGGTATCATCTTAATCCCGACCCAGACACTACGAAATCTAGGGATATCTATAGAGGACATGACTCCCTCCGACTTAAGAATCCCAAGATTTGATATGACAGAGTACACCCCAGTTAGTAATATCTGTTTGAAGACCCAGTTATGTGACCTAGCTTCCAGCACTGAGTTTATGTTTGTCTCTCAAGACACCACATACAATGCATTGATGGGAAGACCATGGCACCACCTGCACGCTGCGGTACACTCATCGTATTACCAATACCTCATGTACTCCCTCAATGGTCGAGTAGGCGTACTCCAAGGTGAGATGTCTCCTTTAGCCTCTTGTGAATCCCAAAACATGGATGCCGGAAATTACAAGAGGAAGGACAAGCAGATTCATGCCAGTGAGGTCGAACCCGTTGTAGTTTCAACTGACCCCTAGGTAGGTCTGGAAGATTCCTACGTCTTCCAGATCCATCGATTGTAGGCCACAACCCGCAACATGGGGCAATGTTTTTCTTTCTCTGGTACAAGGGGGGGGGGATTCCCAATTCTAAGAGACGACGGGAAATCACCTCCTACTCCTACACAAATCTGGCTTAGGTGATCCCGGAGCCTTCTAACCCTTAAGGTATTGGGATGTCCACCCCATGGTGATGGAAGTACACCACATGTGTCTATTTCTCCAGGATGGAATTAAAAGGCATAAGCCGACAGACCTCTACTGCTTTGATATCATCATGCATGGCCCCTTGGGCCAAATACTAGATGGGATCGGTTCGAAAGCCTCCATTGCTCTAGTTTTGGCAGAACCAAAATCTTTTGATGCGGTGAACACTACTGCTCAGGTTGGTACTAGCCTACTATTGGAATCATCTGACCACGAGAAAGATCCATCCATTGGGGATCCCTTCACAAACAAAGAAGAGGATCTAGAGGATGCTCCCACCACCTTTGAAGAGAGTGTCTCTACCACGGTCGATGAACTGGTACAGGTGAACCTTGATACCGAGGTGGACCCGAGTACCATGTGGATCAGAGATGCCATGTTCCTCGATGAGCAGCAGCAGTATGTATACTTCCTGAAGCAACATTAGGATATATTCACCTGGAGATACGATGAGATGCTAGGGCAAGATCATTATGTATCATTCCACTGCTTTGGTCTTCTGAAAACTCATCGTAGGTTCAAGAAGCCTCCTAGAATGATGCACCTTTCTCATGGTGCCATGGTCAAGGCCAAAGTTGACAAGATCATCAGAGCCAACTTTTTCAAGGAGTTCTAGTACCTCAAATGGCTAGTAAACATTGTGCCTGTTGAAAAAAAAATAGATAGATCATAGTCTTCATCGACTTCCGCATCCCCAACCATCACTCTCCAAAGGATGATTTTCACCTTCATGGGATGGAATTGCTGATCGAAGTTACGACTGAGTTCTATGCCCTTTCCATCATGGATGGGTACTCTGGATATAATCATATCTATATGGCCCCCGAGGTTGAGGAGTCCACAACTTTCAAGGGACCATAGGGTACATTTTGTTACCAAGTAATTCCCTTCGGCTTAATAAATGCAGGTGCCACCTATCAGTGGTCCATGTGTCACATATTCAAGCCAATCCTCACGACATTGGTGGAATGCTATGTGGAAGACATGGTGGTCAAATCCTGTCATCACTAGGACCATCTCAAGGTCCTCAAGAAAGTGTTTGGCTTCCTCCGTTACTGCCACCTGAAGATAAACCCGTTGAAATGTGCCTTAGGGGTCACCTCTGGGAATTTCCTTGGAATTTTTGTCAGGTACCAGGGCATAGATATTGACCTAGAGAAGATCAAGGCCATCAGATAGATTCCTCTCTAGAGCAATATTCAAGAGAATTGAGGTTTCCCAGGCCACATAGCCAACATACGGCAATTCATTGCGAATCTGGACGACATGTGTAGGCCCTTTTCTTAGATCATGAAGAAATGCTCCACCTATGGGTGGCACGATGAGTGCGAGACCGCATTCGAGGAAATCATGAATTATCTACTCCAGCCTCTGGTCTTGATGCCACCCGTCTCTGAAAATTCACATATATTGTACATTACTTCCCTAGAATGATCTCTTGGTGCCCTTCTCACCCAAAAGAAAAATGAGGGGACAGAGAACAGACTATACTGCCTCAGTCATATGCTCATAGTTATGGATATCAGATACTCCCCCATAAAAAAGAGTTGCCTTGAGATGGTATTCACTGTACAGAAATTGTGACATTACTTGTAGCAACACGAGATACAACTGGTGTATCGGGTAGACCTGCTAAAGTACATTCTGAACTGCCCCATGTTGACCGGACATCTAGCATGGTGGGAAGTGATTTTACAACAGTTTAATATCTGTTTTGTCCCTCAGAAAGCAATTAAGGGGCATGCATTGGAAGACTTTCTTATTACCCATCCGGCTCTTGCTGACTAGTCCTTGGATCTCAAATTTCTTGGTGAGGAAATCCTCTCAGTATATCATGAAATCCTGTATTGGAAGATTCACTTTGATGGTGATTCATGAAGCCCCACTGATAGGAGGATCAATTATCCCATACTCAACAGAGTAGGACTGGGTATTGTCATTATTACACCAGTGCAATACATTCTTCAATACTAATTCCTTTTGTCAGAAGGCTGCACCAACAATGAGGCAGAGTATCAAGCACTTATCATTAGCCTCGAGTTGGAACTCGAGATCGATGTTCCCCATTTTCTTGTGAAGGGTGATTCTGAACTAGCCATAAAACAAATAAACGGTGACTACGTCGTCAGAAATCTAGAGATCGTTCCCTTGTTGGAGCGCACCCTCTAGCTAGTGGACAAATTCCCATTTCATCCGGAAGTTACTCATGTCCCTCGATCTCAGAACTGTCGAGCAGATGCCCTATTTGGCCTGGCTGCATCCCTTAGAGAACCCAAGTAGGATGATCTGATTATACATGTAGCACATCAGAGTGTCATTGCTCGTGTCACCCTAGATGATGACGATGACCTGCAGGTAAGCCATCTTACCACTAGAGACTCCACGTCAGGACCTCCAAGTTCCTTATATGCAGTGGTTGAAGTGACCTATGACTATAGAGCCACATTTTTCATGTATCTCTAAAATGGTTACCTCCAAGCTGATCAGGCCGTGCGCGTGTGAATCTGACGCTATGCGCTGCAGTTTACTTTCCAGAATGCTCCCTGTCTTTTGCAGACCCACTACAAGCATGGGTTCCACGGTGTTCTCATCTGTTGCAACCAAGGAGTTGTTATTTCATAGGTCATGCAAGTGGTTTGAGACAGTTCCTACGGTAGTCACCAGAATGTGCTGAAGCTATCTCACCAGATCCAGAGACACGGGTACTTTTGGTTTTCCATGATCAATGATTTCATTGAGTTTTCCAAGAGATGTCACGCATTGAAAATTCATGATATCTTCATGCATAGGCCACCAAAACCCCTCCACTCCACCAAGTATTTTTGGCCATTTATGGCATGGGGACTCGATGTCATGGGACCATATCCATCAGCGATAGCTTTCCAGTCCAGGTTTATCCTAACCGCTATGGATTTACTTTCCATGTGGATAGAGGTATTTTCGATCAAGGAGGATAAGGACCATTCTATCATTGGCTGTGTGTGCTCCAATATCATCTACTAGTTTGGATTCCTTGACATTGTCCTCACTGATGACAGAACCAACTTCCAAGAAGCTAACTTGAAAATGTTGTATGCCAAGTACAACATCCATTCAAATCATATCTCCTGCTGTCACGTGTAGGAAAATGGATAGATCAAGGCATTTAACAAAACCCTCTCTATGATTTTGTAGAAAATTGTTTGTCAGAAAAATGAGAGTTGGCCGAAAAAGCTCCCCAATTCCCTCTGGGATTATCAGATGACAACTCTTAATTCCACCCAGGTGACCCCATATTCACTAGTGTAGGAAGTTGAGGCCGTGCTGGGCATCAAGATCCAGCATCCTTCGTTACCCATAATAGTCTATGACCAGCATGTTTCAGATAAGGAAGCCAAATTTATTTTGGCAAAATTGGAAGCACTTGAAGAGAATAGGCTTTTTCACTACACAGTCTGGAAAGGAATCAGAATAAGATAGTTAGAGCCTTCAACAAGAATGTTCGCCTCCGCTCTTTCCAGTAAAGCGACTTTGTATTGGCCCTTCGGACACAAATGATCCCTATTAGAAAACCACCCATGTTTGAACCCAAATGAGGACCTTACATAATTCATAGGGTTTACCCCAACAATGCATACTCTCTGGTGACCATGGATGGTGAGTGTATAACTCCACCCACCAATAACATGTTCCTTAAGAAATACATTTCCTAAGCCTACTGGTCTTACATGACCGTAAAATGAATGATGGTCCTACATGACCTTAAACTGCATGATCGACAAGCATGAACATAAACATCCTCGTCACCCAAAATGACCCTAAGATGATGATGGTTTGGCGAGACCCTAAACTATTCAGCCCAACATGACCATAAACTACATGGAACTACCTGACTGTAAACTATAGAACATCCCACTAGATGTTAAATTGTATGTCATCCTACAAGACATTAAACTGCACCATTAAAATTATGTGTGGCTTGATTCCCATCCGCATTGGATACATATGAATTTTCAAGCACTTAGACTTGTGCCTATCCCCCAAAATATTCTCTATGACTATCCCCCCTTGGTATAGTTCTCTCAGACGATACTTGGATGATATGGTGTAGGTTTACTTATCCCCACTCTTTCCAGGATTACAATAGTCACACCATGTGCCTACTCCCAATTCTTTTATCCTCCCACATCATCACCGTACGCCGCTAAACATCCTGGCCTTCGAGAACTACGTACAACTTGATTCCCATCATTATGGGATATGAAGGAATGCCCAGACATTCTGTCTGTTGGCCCATGCCAAATGCTAGAATCTCCCCTCAGGTCAAGACATATGGTGTGGTGCAGGATTTTTCACCAACTCACATCGAGCCCATCTCGATCCCACCATATGCCCCACTACCCAGAGGTGTCCGCCTCTTTAACAGATGGGCACAATTATGCTTCACCTACACCTTTGATTAGTAATCCATCATCTTTACCATCCAGAAGGTCCCCAAAATAGTTGGGATACTAGGCCCAAGGGCTCTCCTACCACTTCAGTCCAACACCCTTGAGGATGTTGAGAAACAAATTGATACAAGTCCCTTGTTGAAAACATTGTCAGCTTCCGATGCTCATTTGTTTTTTCCATTCTGGGTCACTACAAGGATGTTGTGTTTTGAATACATTCAATAACTATCCTTTATCATCAGAGCCACCCAGGATGTCTCAAGCAATGAGTTTTGTGGTCCATTCTACCCCATTTTATCTCTAAATGATGAACTCCCTTAAATCAAAGCTAGCTATTAGACCCCTACATGATAGGGAGAGATGAGTTCGGCTCTTTGTTTACCAAACCAAGAACTGCTCACGTGGGCTTAGGAGCTGTGATGAGGTAGTAACTACACAAGATGTCGTATGGATAGCATTGGCTGGGAGGCCCAACATCAGGCCCCTTGGCCTTTTCCTTCCCCTTGGCCTTTTCTAGCCCCTAGCCCAAGTTCTCATTTAGGGTTTTGTGGTGTGGAGAATACGTGTGTCCTGATTCACGTCGGCCTATTTTGTCCTGCCACATAGATCCCCTTGAGACATCCCTCCCGTCATTTATCGTCCATACTGTGAGCACAGGCCCAGCCGCTCCTCGCGTGCCCAATCTCGGGCCCCTGCAACAAGTCATAACTCTTACAGGATTTTATGGTGTGTTATGGTATTATTTCCTTATTCACGTAGGGTTACTCACTGTACCGAACACCTCCCTTTTTGGAATGTCTTACACCTTTCTTCGTCCTCACTGGAAGTCATTAAACTGCAAACTGGACAGGCCTTTCTGTTCAAGGCCCAGCATCAGGCCCCTCGGCCTTTTTGGGCCCCCATTCTAGGTTATCACATAGGGTTGTACGGTGTGGTATGAGATTATGACCCCATTCACGTCGGGTTACTCGCCGCTCCATACACCTACAGTGCATGGGGTATCATACCCATTTGTGTCCTTACTACATGATGAAAAACTGCACATTACCCCCTTCAAGAACTATGTTTGGTTTGATTTCCATCGACATGGGATATGTAGGACCTCCCTAAAGACAAGACTTCAGGTCCATCCCCATCTCATAGAAACCTCCCTCTCATCTTGGCCCCATGTCCTACATTCTCCTAGAGTGAAGAATAAATGGTGTGGTATGGGATTATGTTCCCACTCACGCTTGGTGTGTAACAATCATGCCAATTACCTCCTCCTTCTATGTGTTTTCCACCCCATAGTTCTATAATTGTCTTTACAAATCATCCATTCTCAAGATGAGCCGCTTGACCCACTTCAACGACTCACCAATGTGCCCAGGAGTACTCTTGTTCAACACCTAGAATGTCAAATTCTACCTAGACATGTTTTGCCACATTTTTATGGCTTGATGTTCCACTTCGTTAGGGATTCCATTTCCTTTCACACCAGAAAGGACCCCAGGATGGCATGGATTCTCAGATAAAGGGCCCTCCTACCATTATATTCCAATGTCCTCAGGGTTTTTGACTACTGAATTGATATGTGTCCCGCGTTGCGAATACATCTAGCGGTCGGCACTTGTTTATTGTTCACATTCCAGGCTAACGTGATATAGATTCTTTTTCTCGAAGATAGTCAAAATTTATAATCCATCGTCAAGACAACCCAATTAATCCCAAAATGTTGGTTACATGACTCATATCCTTATCCACCTCATCATGTCCAAGTTGAATTTCAAGACTCTTGGTACTGTTCCTCAGTGTTCATCCACACGTTAGGAGGAAAAATCCACGATAAGGAAATCATTCTGGGATCTACTGATTTCCCCTTTGGATATATTTCACAAATTTAAAATACATTATGTTCCCTTGTTTCCTACACTGAGTTCGACTCATGTTATATTATAGATCGAATTAAGGTCTGCACATACATAAAATAGTCTTGTTTTTCCATGGTCCATGTTCTATAAACATAAACTATGATATTTCCATATTTCCCCTTTGTAGAACTACGTAAAACTTGATTCCCATTCAATGGTATATTTAGGAACACCCAAACACCTCGTCTATGTGTCCAATTTAATTGAGATCATGTCTCTCCTACTTTCTACCATCTTACCTCTTTTTGGCCCATTGGCCTGAGGTTTCTTTCTTAGAATCACGCACAGTGTGGTGTGGACCTCATCCTCATTCACGTCGGGTGTGGTTTATTGAACCATGAACATTTTACCTTTACCCATGTCTCTACTAAATATTTTTTGCATGAAGTTAAGATACATCGCTGGTCCCATCACATGACCCTAAACTGTGATAGTATCGTCCTTGCAGCACGATGAAAAATGGTGCTGCATTGTGGTGCCTTTGCTCAAGGGACATCATGTTTGGTATCAGTCAAACACCATAACAGTTTTCAATGGCGTAATTTGGATTGATTCTTTCCACGATGCCTGGATTCGATATTCTAGGCTCATCCACTAAATAAACACATCCATTCACCCTAAGGGAGAAAAAAGACCTATCAAATGCCGCTACATTGGGTGTGAGGGCCGGACCCGCATGCCCCTTTTATCCCTAGAACTGGTACCTTAATGTTCCACCTCTCAAAACTAACTATGGATTGATTCCCATCCTCATGGGATACGTAGGAACACCTAGGAATTTCTTGCTTCCAGGTCTAGCCTTAGGAATCTACAAATATTGTCCCTTCTTTTTCGGCACCTTAGCCCGAACTCATCAGGGAATATGTGGGGTGGTGAGTACCTCTTAGGTTCTCATTCACATTGGGTCTTTCAACAGACACACCCTGTGCTTTCCATATCTATTCCTAACATGGTGTGAGTTATATGGTCCAGAAATAAGATATCTCTATGGGAACTGCACGTCATGTTTGGCGATTTTGCAACCCTGTACACAATCCATTAAAACCATCCCCCATTAAAGAAAAACCCTAGGACCATAGGTTAAAGGCATGTGACCGCAGGACCACTGTCCTTGGGAAGGGACTTGACTCCCTCTATCTAATATGTATTATAGTTGTGTTTAGATGCATTTTGGAAACGATCCCAAAGTATGGAATTTTCATGTGTACATTCCCCTCATTTCAGGTCCAAGCTTCGTGAGCCCGTTATTTGGATCCTCATATTAATCCACATATGAAAGGACCCCCTTCACGGACTAGTCTCATGCAGCCTTGTCTCACCTACTATTTCTGGCCAACGTCCCCAAAGACATGTGATGACATTTGCAATAGGTCTCGTGTTTCGAACAGGGTTAGTGGTTGACCCTCCTCTATATGTCCCCATTCAAGGATAATGCGATATAGATGCTATGTTTTGAACATGGTCAACAACTATCCCATATTCTCAAACAACCATAATTATGGTCTAGATCCCGAGCATCATGATTCATATGTTTCTACTCCCTTATGATCAAGTGGAATTTTAACATGCTCAGCTTTACTCTTCAATGCATCTAGGTGCGTTATATAGGCGGGTCAACATCAATGGGACTTCAGACATCTAATTCTCCATCATCCCAAATGTTTTCTTCCTTATACTAGTAATGTACCATCACTACTTCTTGTTTCCCACATCGAGAATGACTTAGGTTGGATTAGTAGTTCCGGTTGGATGTGTACTGGTGTAGCCAATATCACACATTCCTTTCCTCATCCCACAAGACGTTAAAATGATCTGTCAAAACTACGTATGTCTTGATTCCCATCCTAATGGGGTACATAAGAATGCCTGAACACTTTGATTTGGGCCCAACCTAATTCTCACTTCAAGTCCACTGACCTGAAAACCTTCCATCGGGGATACGTGTTGCGATCTGGATTTCAAGTCCTCATCCATGTCATATTGATAGTTATCGTGCCACATACTTCCTTCGAGGGATCTTTTGTTCCACTCCACATCCTATCATATGACGTTAAACTACATGAATTTATATGTCCTCAGCGCATGAAACTAAATAGTGGTTTTACCCTGAAAAAATTTGGGATGCCCTATGTTAATCATGGGATGAGTTAGTTTCCTCTCTAGAGAGAATTCTCCTTACCAGTGCTGGCCTCTGACCACACTATGACCCAATAACTACACGTGGAATGATTACCATTCTCATGGGATACATAAAAACCCCTATACATCCTGTCTCGGGGTCTAGCCCTAGGAATCATAATTCCAGTTTCCCCCTCTTTTTTGGTCCCCTGACCAGAGATATTTTGGGGAACCATGAAATTGTAGCCTTACCCTGAACAAGATCAGGATGCCCCATGATAAATGATGGGAGGCGACGGTTTCCTTTTCCGAGAGTACCTATTCAAATGTATGTTTGATCCCTGATCAGGTCGGTGTATCCACCTATTACATTTCCACCACAGTGAAATAATTTCAAGAGTGTTGGACTCTTGTAAAACAACCCATCACTCCACTCTCCACACTTTGTGTGCCCTTCATTCGAAACGTCTTCCTATCTCACATCTAAGGGAACCCTCTAAGGGTATGGATTCTCGACCAATGGCTCACCTACTATCCCGGTCCAACATTCTGGAAGGCTAATCGATGACATTTTGAGTCAGGCTCAGTGTTTCAAACATGGTCAGTGGTTGGTCCTCGTTTGTCATCCCCATTTTAGGCTAACACAATATGGATGTTGTGTTTTGAATATGGTTTATAGTTATATTTTATTGTCGTGCCATCCCTATAGGTTTATGAATATGGGGTATTGTATTTCACACATTCTATTATCTTAGGTTCATATTTATTCTAGTGCACCATGAATTACCCCGCTCATGGACCAGAGCACGCTGGGAAAATGGTAATTCAGATGTTCTGAGAGCTTCATTCTCCAGTTAGTTCTCTCCCTTCTCTTCCCAGTAATTCAGATTGGTTGTTCAAACCCTCAGATTCCCAAAGCCTAGTTTTCACTCCTACATTTCAATGGTACAATAAGGTAGTCGTCCCTTGTTTCTCACATTGGGCCCAACCCATGTGGGCTTAGGGAATGACTGTTGAATGCTCCATGAATGTCACTGGAATGAAATTAACCAACAAAAATAATGTGACTCATGCATGTAGATGGCATAAAATAATCGATGCATGAAAGTGCGTTCAAAGGTTACATACATCACATAACCCTAGGATTGGCCCCTCCCATGGATGGGTTGACCTCGTAAAAATAGTGTAGCAGCTTATCCACCCTTTGGATAGTGGATTAAAATATTTTCTATCTCTTGTTTATTTCCCACTCCTCCTCAGTAGCAATGGGGCACAATTCATCAGTCATAATCTGGCCCCGATCCACACCAATCAGGGAAACGATCAATTCATCAGAGGATCGCTTCATGACATCTTCATCCTCAGGTATTTGGTCCTTAAATTTAATTATTTTCTCATATTGGGCATTGAGGGAGACTGAGTGCTCATCTGCCCAATTTTGCAGCCACAGGACCTCATCCTCAATATCCTCAAGCCTCTTAATGTTCACCGCTTTCCTCTGCTACCAACCCACACTGAGGCCACGAACATGCTCTTGAATCTTCTCTACCATAAGATCTCAGATGACCATGTGAGGATGTTGGGAATCAAATCCCCTAGCACACAGTTCATGCAGTAACAAGCGATGTCTATCCATCTCATCCTTCCATAGTGCTTGGGGGTATCATCAATTAATCACTTGATCTGCTTCCATGACCAATGATGGACTATTCTGTTTTCCTCTTCATCAGAGGTCGTCTCATCCCGGTCATCATGGTGGGCAGGCTCATATGCAAGGAATGAATCCAAGAACTCTTCAAAAGGGTCCACTTCTAGTGTTTGATCAGTCATGGAGGGATTTGGGTTGTTCGACCGATCCTCCTCTTCGTACACTACCTTGATGATCTCAGGCTCACACTCCCTGATAGTCCCACTGGTGATCATGAGTGCCACTGTTCGATTAATCTGGGCCTCAACCACCATAGTCACCAAAATTCCCCTGGTAAATCCACTGCTAGGGGTACCAAATGACCTCACCAAGGCAAGCCACACCATTTGGAGTACTGTGCATACCAAAAAAATTTCATGTACATCATTTGACAAGCTATGTGGATGAAATTCATTAATTTGGTAGAGGAGACATATAGAGATTGAATTATCATTCTTTTTCTTGGTTTGATGTTGTCAAGACACCAAATCATGGACCTCCATATATTTCTGGAAGGTATGATGATTTGGGAGACGCTTTGGGTATTCTGGCCCCGCCAGACATGCTGATATCACTAGCAGCAGAGGTGGACCCCGAAGGTCCCGAATCTGTATCCCATAAAGGGAATGAATGATCTATGTGCACAAGGCCCTTCAGCACAATTTAGTTGTTAGAAAAGAGTCTAGAATGACCTGAAAGTGGGCCACGAAGTAGGGGTTTGAAATCTTTACCACAAGGGCCTTTCCAAACTATTAAATATTCAAGTATTGATCCCCAACTACATCTTCCCCCAACAGGCTCCCTCTCCCAACCTCTTCTCCCCAGGAGGATTCATCTAATTCTTCTAAGATAGGGAACCATTCCCTTAAGTCAGTAGCTGGTATCTTCGGGGGAGTGGTTTGATTGAGAAACACCTTGACTCTATCTTTCATCAGATACGGGGTAACCAGGGAGTGAACAAAGTCCTCCATATCTATCAGGTATTTCTCAGCCTCCACCTAGAAATAATAAAACTGGCCCTGATAGGGACTATCGCTAACGAATCCATCCTAAAGCGGTATAGATGTTGCCACATCTCCAATGGGTCAAGGAATTTCTGGATTACATCCCAGATGTCGTAGGCCTCCGGATAGACAACATTATCTGGAATATCAATGTGGCGTAGCTGCTTCCCTAGAGCCTGACTAGATATTCTACGGAACCCTCTAGCTGGCCTCTCCTTAGGATATCTCTGCTCACTTAAGACCACTGGGACCGTTTCCACTGCTGCCTCTCCCTCATCTGGTGTGGGACCCACCACTATGGCATCCCTGCCATTGCAAGATGGCCCTACCGCCTTCCAACCTCAACCCAAAGTGTTGGTAGGCATGCCATCATCAACTGGAATGGTTTGTTTCTTCTGTATTTCCCTTGAATAGGCCATCTCCCATGTGTAGGCGTATTCCTTCACTGACCTGATGATAGTAGTTGGTAGAGGCAATAGGTTATGCATCTTACCATCTTCCTCTGTGAACATGAGCCACATATGCCTCATCACACATGGTTGTTCCTCATAGTGCACCCCCATATAGACATGCAGTGTCAATTGCGGCATGCACCGGAATCACCAAGAAAATCGGTGCGTGGTGTACGGATCATAGAGAGGCTCACTATCCACCTTTTCCACCCAAAAATCACCTAGAAAGTCCCGGAGATAGGAACGATGCTCCTTCGTTCCCAGAACATCATCAGTGAATACCCCAATTGGAAATGGAAATGGGTGGAAATTGAACCCCTCCACCTTAAACACTTGTTTTAGAACCGACAGTGCGGTCAGCATGGCTGAAAAAATCCCAGCAGCGTTCAGGATAGATGGCTAGAAGTTCGATCCTAGAGGGGAAATGGGGTTCCGGTATTCGCAAACCCCCCTGATGTGTGCCTCTATCCACCCATAAAGAATGTCTAATGGCCTGTATATCCTCGGCGGGTTTTTTCCCGTGTTGATATGCCATAAAATCTTATAAAGCATAGAGATCATTGGAATCTTAAGGTTGAACTGCCCTCCTATCGTCAATAAAGACGCCATAATTAATGTGCTTGGTCACACTCCCATGTTGGTGTCCCTCACTGGAAGGATCCAACCACAGATGAGAGCTGCGATGAACACTACCATCCTAACTGTTGGTTTTTGTTTGATGATGACACTAAATCCCCACTTCTTCCACTGGGTATCCTCTAAAAGTCACCAGTATGAGTGATACTTACTCTGGGACCTCTTTGAGAAATTATGAGGCCTCACCAAAACCAATTTATAAATCAGAATGTTCAGCAACTGTTTGAACAACCACCTAAAAAGGACGTCCCTCACTACTTCCTTATCCTCTTCCGACACAAGCTCCATCAAAGCTATCGCCAGCGGTGACATTTTCTCTATGTTCTCCCATGCACACTTGGCAGGGTGTAATTTTTCATACATATTCCCCAGCATTGGGACCCCTGAGATCTGATGGATGTCCTACATGATGATGCCGACTACGCCGTGTTGAAAATGGAATGTGTTGGTCCTTGATGACCACCTACTCAACAGCTCCAGCATCAGCTGCTTCAGCTGGTAGATGTGAAACTCGAAGTCCCAAGCTACCTCATATTGGCCCACTCATCTCAGCTCCATCCCAAACTCCTCACAAGAGGTGCCTACCCATTAGGCCCAGTTCTAATCATCTATGAAGTAGCCATCTAGGTGCAGGTCCCACTCTTTAGACCACCCCTTCTCCGTGTTCCCCAGAGCCACCTTCAATATCGTTCGATTAATAGGGGGAGGTGTCTCCCACTCTAAGTACTTCTTTTAAACATTATTCAGGTGGTTGTATAAGCAGTTAGCAATGACGGGTGAAAATTCTTCTTGGGCATGACCGTCAGCCGCCCTGAACCACCGACACTGGCATGACGTGCTTCTGAACCAGTAATCTAGTTTGTCTTGACATCCTTCTTAGATTAAGAGGTCAAACCTCAGCCAAAATCCATAAAAGGCAACCTATTATATAACGGTTAGTTCATCTAGCTCTATGATAGCAGCTCCCCCAAAGAACCATGGTCATTGTGGCTCGGAATTAACTCTTCTAAACCTAGATTGTTCGCCAACTCATCCCATCAGGGAGCATCCTCAGGGACCCCATGGGCTGCTTATTGATGAGCCATTTATTCTTTTTTAGTTGTGGATATTTTTTTGTTCATTCGGGAAGCTTTTTCGTGGAGCGAGTTCGCGACATCTGTTCACATAGCCCTGCCCTTGACACCGAATACAGAGTCGTGAAGTTCACAGATGCATAGTCAAAGACTTGCTATGAGTAACGAAGCTGAATGCTCGAGTAACGGAGTGCAATCATGGAGTGCGTGGAGCATCGTGAATCAATAGTGCTAATAGAAAAAATCATGTAGGATAGAAAGGAAAAAATAGAATCCATCCCCTTTACATATAGGTGACGACCCTCAAAGTTTTGTGGCATGTCTCAACCGTGGAAAGCATCGCAGCGCACCCATCCAACCTGTCACTTTCCTACTCGACAATCATCCTTCTTGAGCCAGCTTTGCAAATGGACGAGGAATTTTGACAATTGACCCTCAGAAAGTGACCCTTGATTTCTCATTGGTACCAAGTCTGTGGGGGGAATTTTTTGGTGCCAAAAATCGGAAGGGAGAAGGATAATAAGAATGTCCCCAAAGCTATCTCATGAAGACCTTTCGAAGAGAACCATGGCCTCATGAACACTATAAAGCCAAGAGACAGGATGCTCCGTGAGCACCTTTCACATTTGTGATCCCACTGTGATGCTAGGAAGTGGGATGCTCCATGAGTCCCTTTGAAGTTTCCGTCCCCACCACGAAGCCGAGAGGTGGGATGGTCTATGAGCGCCATTGACATTTATGAGCTCACCGCAAAATACAAGATTCGAGATGCTCTACTAGCCCCTTTGATGTTTTCCAGCCCACTGCGAAGCCAGGAGGTGGGATGCTCTGTGAGACCCATTGATGTTCACGAACCTACTGCGGAGTGGAATCCAGCTTCGTGCAGAGCGAGCTCTATTTCAGGGTGCCTCTTGCCTATATATACCATCTTCCCCCCATTACCCATGTATGGATAATCCAACCTTTCCACTTCTCAAATCACAAATTGTGAAGCACAATATGCTCTGCAAACCAAGAGTTGATCAAGGTACTTTTTCTCCACAAATTGTGTCCCCTTTGCGTTGATTTCACCCCCTCTTTTGAGAGGGATTCCTTTCACGATGCCCACGGGCCTTCGCGAAGGAAGGATATCCTCACAGGGACTCAGGTCATCGCAGAGAATTTATGCTCTACGAAGCACCCCCATGCACACGTGACCCAAATTCTAAGGCATGGTCACTATGCCTCGTGAAGCACATTTCTTCATAGGACCGTTCTTCGTGAGGAACCCATGCTTCGTAGGTATTTGCTTCGCAAATGCCTTTCCACTTCTTGAAGAATCCATTGTAAGGAACTATGCCCTATGCCTA
This sequence comes from Viscum album, assembly GCA_963277665.1. Classification (NCBI taxonomy): domain Eukaryota; kingdom Viridiplantae; phylum Streptophyta; class Magnoliopsida; order Santalales; family Viscaceae; genus Viscum; species Viscum album. Next base: position 12,466,620 of record OY728156.1, read on the forward strand.
GGCTAGGCCACATCACTTTGTGAAGCCCACACCTTCACGAAGCCCTACCCTTGCATGCAGCACCAGAGATCTTCGAGGCCTCTACTCATAAACCCCTTTTATATGTAACTCCCGCTCTCGTGAAACCTCCTAGGTTCACATGATGAAATTTGAAAGCCCCTTGGATGACACAACCCATTGCATTGCTTCGCCTCATGCTTCTTCACATAGCCACACTAACGTCTATTACTTATTTGCATAGCCACGATAACATGGACCACCAATGAGATCACCTCTCGACCCCCCCCCAACCACGACGTTGCATGTACCCTCTCTTCATAATGGTGCTGAGGGTACTAGTTATGTAAGTCCAAGATGTTCAGAGAGAACCCACCTCGTCTGAGCTATAGGACGATAAACTACCAAGCACCATCATCCCCATTAGATGATGTTAAACTGTGACTTCCCCCCATGCATCTTACGCAGGTAAAGGGAAACCAATCTGGTGTAATCCCCTAGCATTTATTATAGGAGGTATCATCCCTACTCCTCCTTTATTTTCCAGTACCCATGAATAGAAAAGGGTGTGATGGGGAATGGTGGTCCTCCTCTCTTATGTGCTGAATCCATCTCCCACTGGGCTGTTTCACCTTCGGGCCTCCATCTAGAAGTAAGTCCCAACATCTTCGGATTGTTAACCACGCATAAGCCTATGTTTCCTCTCCGGGTTGCGATCACGTGTTATCCCCACTTCACCTCTCACATATGCACCTTTTGCGACGTGATATTTAGGTTTCTTCTGCCTCTTGTTTCTCACACCGAGCATGAATCACGTGGGCTTAGAGCGAGCACCGACCAGGAAATCCTCTCCGGGACGCATAGAGTGTAAGCCCCACACACACCATAACTAAAAGGCCTTTGATCCTTTCCAAGACATGGTATGTGGGAAGCCTCCACAATGTTCAAGTCCACCACCCATTTGACCTGAAGTCCTCTTTCACGTCAGTTCACACCCACTTGAACAACATTTTCTTTGATCCTTGCCAAGGCAACGTACATAGGAAGCCTCCTTGAGGTTTAATCCCACCATCCACCAGTCGTACCGAACACATTGACGTCAGTTCGTCCCCATGCAGCGGTAAGCCTTTGTGACTGTATTCCACGATAAGCGTTGATATTTTTATCTATTGGTAAGTCATTGCGACCCCATCCAGTGGTAAGCTGTTGAAAACCCCAATTGGTGGTAATACCTCATCAGATGAACTATGTGGACTTTGATTCCCTGCCATAGGGATACGTAGGAAGCCAAATCAAGGCTCCAGCTCAAAACAACTGTCATGCTCATGACAGTTCCATCCCATTCACCGTCCACTTCCTTCAACCGCTCCATCATCCATCTTGATATTTACCCGAGCCGCTACACCCCGATGTGGTCATTTCAACCCACCAACATCTGTGTTCCCTCCAGGGGTTGCACACATCTGATCCACTCCAGTAAGTGTTTTGATCAGTCTGGTCCGTTTCTGCTGGACGTTAAGCTTGCGACATACACTTTTTTAAACATTGGATGTTAAGGAAAACCTCAAGAAACATGTCTATGGCATATAATTCCTCGCATTCGACTTAGGATACCTCGGGATTCCATACCCTTGAGAAGCCCTATAATAAGGGAAGAAACCTAGACATGCCAGTGATGTCCAACTTGACTACTACCCTGACCGATCGTTTCGGACCTAACTGGACCCCTTGTAATGTCCTGAGAGAAGCAATATAATTAACTGGTGTCCATGATGATTTGGCACTAGGAAGAGATTCATGAAAACGTCTTAAATCTATAAGGGAGACCTAGACTAGGAGAGGAGTTCTAATGAGGAATCTAAGGAAGGATGAACTGGCATCCCATCATACTTTTTCGATCACGGAGCAAATGTCCCTGATCGAGGAGCGGATGCCACCCGCCCATGGAATGTGGGAATGTGAGGCAACAGTCAGCGATGTTATCCCTCCAAACAAGACAGATGTGCGTGCCCCAATGAAATCATCAGAAACAATTATGATAAGTTTCTATGAGTTAAGGGATTCGTTTACCTTATATATTTTGATGATAATGAAATATAACTACCTGAAAAGTTTGATTCATACATTAATCACTTTCCACCATAATATAAACATTTACCCTAAATGATGAAGAGGATAAAAATTTAATACAACAAGCACTATGATCATCTTCTAACAGATCAAAAAATCCACAAAATTAAAAAAAATACTCCAAATTTTCATAATTTTAGCCAAATCCAAAATGGTTAGACTATTATATTCATCATGGATAAATATTTTAATTTCTATGAAAATAAAATTAATTTCCACAATTTAGATTAATTTATTCCATGTGTATTTATTCATAATACTTCTTCAAAATAAGCCATATAAGATTAAACAACCTAAAATTTAGAAATAATTTCAATGAAATTCTTGAATAAACATAGCATTGATCCCAAAAATTTTAACATAATTTCAGTCACCATATATGCATATACCAAGATCATATATTCTATAAAAATCCCAGTACTTAGGTCAATTACCATAAAACCTTAATAAATACTATCATGTTTCCAAAAAATATCATTATCATTTTTACAAAAATAAAATCCACATATTATTGAATATATTCCTTAAATTCAAAAAGAAATAATATTTATCAAATATAAATTAAATCAAATTTTAATGAAATCAATTACCAACTCCGTAACTATAAATGCAATACCATCAATGTAAATAATCTATTTATCTAATATAAACATTATTATCTCCACATTGGACACATATTATGGTTTATCAATCACTCAATCATGTGGTATCCAAAAATATTACATTACAACTAATCAAATTTTATTGTTTATTGGTACCATTCAATATATAATTTCAATTCAATAAAAATCGAATAAAAAACCATAGATAATGAAATATTCTTACAATCCAGATTAATTTCAATAAAACACTTATAAAACATAATTTCAAATAAAAATAAATAAACAGTTAAATAATTCCACTTCCTTCTTAAACCATTAACCATTCATTATCATATTATTCATTTACACTACATTCCCTTCATATTCCATTCATATTTTCTTCATCCTCGATGGTAAAATCAACACTCTTACAAAAATTCCTGTCCTATTATTGATATTTCACCCTAGTTCATTGTTTTTCATATTTCCTATAATTTCCACAACTGAAACTTTCAACTGTCAGAGACATAATATTAAAACCATTATTACCATCTTTTATATTAAATAAACCATTAACTTTTCCTTGAGATATACTTTATATTTGTCCTTATTTTCCACACCCAAAATATATTCATATTCTATTAAGTCATTTTACTATATGCTTCATCCCATATTCTTCAAATAATAAAAATTTTACTTTTAATCTTCTCTAGTAATCATGATACTCCCTTATCATCTATCTAGGTGTGTCAAGAAACTCACCTTCTTTGGAATTTTCAATTAAATTGGGAGATTTTTGATAAAGAATAATAATATAGTTTCTAATTCCATTTTTCATTTCATTTGGTTTCTCATAGGGAAATCCATTTCATTTTCCATATCATTCACCATTAACATGAATCATCCTGGTTCCAACCATTATTTAAGAAAATTCATAGTGGTAAATTCCATAATAATAATGGTAAACAATATAAACATTCAATGGATGACTAAATCATGACACCTGTTTTTTGATATATGACACCTTAGGTATAAAAAATGTCATCAAGGAATGTTATCTATTCAAATCATTCATAAATTTTTATAAATAATAACGAGCTAACAAAAATCATATCCCAATGTTTCTCAAATGAGGTTTTTATAAATGAATGTAGTTTTTTATTATGTGAAGATGAATTATATGTCAATAAACCCTTTTGGGGGTTATTACCTCTATGTATAACTACAAAAAATCTACACCCACTTCGAGTATCCAGACATGGATTTAATTTCAGGAAAATTCACATAATAACTTTTTTATTTAAACATTAAGATGTTATTATATAATTAGACTCATCCCAAGGGTTTTAACTAAAACATTATAACACTAATATCATATTGTTGACTAATCCTTCATCTGATACCAACAATAATGACCCATGCATTTCCTAGAAAAATATTAAATCTTAATATATAAATATTCAAAACATTTTACAAAATGAATTCCTAAGGACCCTATATTTTTAGCATCTTTGGAGATTATATATCAATAATAATATTTTTTAAATTATTTTCAATATATCACATTAATATTTTGTAATATGGTACTATTTATTAGAATATCTTACTAAAAACATTCTGCATAAGCGGAGTAAAGGAAACATAAAAAATTGTTATCTCATATACTTAGTAATGGTAAGCATGTTAGATATAAATTTATAATCAGATGAATGAATAAGGTATCTGTATGGGTATAATTTCTTTTAAATTACTTATAATTATCATATCCAATTTAAAAAAGATCATAAAACATTTGTTGTCTTATAAAAATTTCTTACTTCAAAAGTCATGGATCAAAAGAATGAAATATTATCATATCCAAATCATGAATCATATGTTCATGCCATAAACATGAGTGGCTTCATCATAGGTGAAGAAAATATTTCCCATAATAGTAAGGACCATTTCAAGTGATATAATAATGTAATTAAGTCACTTCCCAAACCATTATAGTAGTCTAGATTCACTCCCACTACTATCATAGTACACTAAGTCCCTTACTGAACATGGTTCACATCCCATTCAATAACTATTTATCATGGGAAATATCAATATTCACCCAATTCATTGGATGTAGATATTTTTCGCACATATAAAAAATGAATATAATACATATGATTTCAATAAGAAAACAAATTATTCATCATATTAGAACCCATAAATGTTAGTTGGGTTCATAAACATTTCATCATTACATAACACATGTGAATGATACTTGATTAATATAAAACATTCCATGATAAAAATAAACCATACTATAAATGAACAAGGAGTTTATACTTTGATCATATCGTTTACAAATCATAAGTGACCTCAAATAATTTTATCTTAGATTGAAAATGTTTTTTAAATTATTACGTTGAAAGTATTCTGAGGAAAATAACTATACAATTTTTTGATAACAAAACATTATAAAATACCATGAAAGTATAAAGGAAATAATTTTCATTGAAAAAAATATTTTAAATTTATAAATTGATCATAAAATTATTTAGGTGCCATTATGAATTTTTTTGTCATATATATTATAATAACATTTCCATCCCTCTTTCGTAAGAATATTCATATGTTACAATTTTTAAAAAATCATCAGTTAATTTCATTTAAAACATATTATAGAATGTTAAATAAGGATAAAATTAATTTCAACAACCATTTTAGAATATTAAAAAAATTAAAAAATTTTCAAAAAATATGTTCGTTGAAGAAAAATATTTTCCAATAGATACATATACATATATTATCTGAAATAATGATGATAGTTTGAAAAAAAACATATACCAGAATAGTATCAACTAAATAATGAGTCTCATGGAAGAAAAAATATATATGTATTTTTTATACCATTATTTTTATGATATGAATCATAAAAGGTATTCATGGGAACTGTATACACCTCCAAAAACAAGTATTGCATAAAGCATGTGTCCAATAGAAATAAAATTGAGAGAAAAAATCTGCAACCTCAAGTATCGCCTTTCCGAGTTCATACTCAATCCTACCATATATTAAATATGTACTTATAATTAATATATTAGAAAAATATATTTATATATATAGTTTCATTTATGACTTATATATAAATTATTATCACATATTTATTAATAATTATATAACAAAAGAACTTTTCTGGTCATAACTACTTTGTTTTACTAGCATGGTTCGGTTTGGATGTCTTTATACGTATATATATTAATCATGACCCCATAATTTAATAAATGGAAATAACATTATAAAAATAATATATATATAATATATACGTATGTATAATCACTCATAAAAACTATAAATATAAAATTAAGTGAAACAATTCATGGATATTATTGGTCGTACATATGCATGAACGATGTATTAAATTTTTGATGGATATGATGAAATATAGGAAAAAAATAATTATAGTGTATAGTGGTTATTTAATAGTATAAATTACATTTATAAATATTTATAATAATGTATTAAGTATTTTATGATGATTATTATACATTTTTGAAGTTAAATAATTGTTAATTAATAAATTGATTGGTTAGGGTGATTGCCTCTTCTTTTAGACGACTACCTTTGATATCCTATTCAGGAATCGAGGATTAGTCATTAAAGAATACCATTAGCACTATAATGAGGATAATAAATTTTTAAGTCAATTTTGGATGCTATGGTTGATTTATAACTCTCCGTGTTCTGTAAAAAAGTGATGGATGATGGGAGCTATTGCTATTGAGGTTAAGGGTACTTTTAAAATTTATCGAACGATTAAATTATAATATGATTATTATAAAGAAAAATGATTAAAAATGGATTATAAATGAGATATTTATGATATTTTCGACCATATCTTGTACTATTTAAAATTTTCTAATTATTAAATAATTAAAGAAAAAATTATTTTCCTAAAATATCATTATCGTCGATTTTGACACAATTACTTACATTGACATTAATAACATCACAAAAGTAATATAAATTCCAACCAAATATGTTAATAAGTATCTAAAATATAATTTTTATTCTATAAATTTCATGTATCACGTTATTTATCTCAGATTATAATACATATAATATTATTAATAACATTTATTATATTTTTCATGTAAATGATTAAATACGACATCTCAACATTGAAAGATTATAAGGTTAATAGTTATTCCTTGAAAAAATAAAAATAAATTTCAATGATGAAGGAAAATATTTTACAAATCAAAATAAAATTTATATTGAAACATATTCTCTATATATCTCTATATTAAAATATAATATTTATAAAAAACAATATTGTCACATTTTTGACTTATAATGAAATTAATTACTATAAATGTTTACCATTAAAATGGAAAAATTCTCATATAACACCTCTTGAGATGAATTTTAAAGAAATTAACTTATAAAATAATCTTTATGATTGTTTTTTGGTTATTAAATTTCCTATATAATTTTATTATCTAACTAAATTACAACATATACCCTTACCATGATATTAAAATTATTATAGTTATTATTCGAAATAAAAAAAATAAAATATAAGTATCTTCCAAATATATACCCATATATTCAAAATATATAATATATTTTTAAAATTTCCACTAACATAACTTCTAAAATTTAATTTAAAATATAACCCACAATACAAAATGAAAAATATATTTCTTAAAAAATGAAATTTTTAAGCCCAAAAATGTACATATAACAAAAGAAGTTATATGGATGATTAATGGGTAATTACCAATAATATAAATAAAAAATAATATTTATGTTACTTTTAAATCATATAAATATAAAAAGTATTATTTTTTATATAAAGAACATAAATTTTTTATAAAAATCTGAATTTTTATTATTCACTAAGAAATTATCTTTTTAGAATATTCTCAGTTAAATAATCCTATGAAAATTTTGACATTTATATTTAAAAAATAAATACATTTTTTCAAATATATTTTATAAAAAATAAGACATTAATTAAAATATACAATCACATGATACCCTATTTTTTAGAATATATATTTTTATGTATAAAAGGACTTTTTTAAAAATTTATTGTTAATTTACGAAGAATTTATAAGCATGTTTATATTGAGTATGATATATATATATATATATATATATATATATTATTATGTAGATAATAATATTCATTCCTTCCAAATTAATAGCAATGGTATAAATTTAACCTTAAATAATGATATTTTAATTCTGTATCATGGTTTGTTTAAACTCAGTATTGCATGTAATGAAATCCATTGATGAAAAAAATTATTTAAAGAGGTATATTTTCTAAAATTTAAAGGTGTTACATGTGAAATTATCCGTTACATTTCAAATATCATAGGGGAATATAGGACAACACAACAATAGAAATCATATATTCCCCTAAGTACGGCTCCATCTTGCAAGACATTAAAATACATAAGAACATATAGACATATGGACTAACATCACCTACGTATGAGTCAATATGATTTATATATATGTACAGATTTATTTCATATGAGATAGATCTATTAATGATGGTTTTATGTACATGGAAACCTAGTAGTAATCCCATGTAAGTGAAAAATATGTGTCCCTCATCTAAATTCCCATGAAAAGTGAAATGTATTCTTAATGCTATATTGAAAATATTTATATTAGTTCTTACATCCTATTCTAATTACAGAAAAAATCAATGAAAACATCCTCAAAAAAATTATGTTAAACAACACAATGGATGCATCTCCATTGTCTGATGCTAAAATATACTGAACTTCATCCATAATAACTCCTTATCATTGTACGACAAGTATCTGTCCTCAGTAAACCAATGTTCGGCATGAATCCATCTGTATTCTGATCACCTCAATTAATAAACCACAATTCCTTTCTTACGTGTCCCAGGTTGCTGATAATCTTTCACAGCTCTTGAAAAATAGAAAATATATCAATTATTGACCATGTATAATATGTATTTGTATTATGGACTTACACCCATCAACAAGATGTATGTTTTCCCCTTAAGAAAGGCCTTATGACCCTTGTGAGCCCTGAAATCATTACAGTGAAACATGTTACCATAGTGTAATCTGTAATCATCTTCGTTATAATTATCCCATGTCATTACTCATGACTCGAGAACTTTGAACCATCATTTACCACACCATTATCATCTATTCGGAGTGGAATTAGTGTACTCCCAACATTTTGAATTCTAATTAATAAATTGTGTTACACTCCCCAAACACTAGGTCAATATACGTCATAACATTAAAAATTATTCACTATAAGAAAATATATGGTACATTATTCATTATACATTATGGTCCAAAACACATGAACATAAACTACTAATGAATAATACCAAAAAATGGTAAGACTGAAAACCCAAAAAGTGTAGTCTATTAAAAATTTAAACCGTATTTATCTTTACAAATAGTGTTTAGAAAAAATATAGAGCATAAATATAAATGAAAAAGTCATCATTTGAAAAAAAAACATATTAGTAAATGATGATCCCTTCATTATATAAACCCTAGTCTAGGATAAAGTAATATTGATGATTAATAAATCTCCTTGCCATCATAACATGTTCATTATGTGTAGAATTTCATTTTGCGTTATCAAACCCTTATTAAATTTTAATTTTTTTGAAAGCACATTCATTTCATTGAAATATGAGCTGATAGAACCAATTCCATGAGACTATACACTAATCCTAGAACCTCACTTCCTTGATTTATTTCTCTTGGTTATTCTAGGGATCATATTGGTAATGGGTGATAACATATCTATAGGGACCCCACCAGGCTTCAATATTGAAAAACACAATTCCTCTTACCATTCACTTAATTGGTTTTTTTTCATATAGAAATGAACCCTCATAAATCAATGGGCTACTTTACTGGATACATGGGATTCTAGTATCCACGAATATTAAGGGTTGAACAACAAAAACTCAAAACCTTTTTTAGTTGAATCGAATATTCCAAGACCATGTTTTATAGTAATTAAACTTGAGAATTCATAAGGATTTTACATCATTAGTGTTACATCACCATGTATTTTACCCATTCTCAAATAAATATTGTGGTATTCTATTCTTGAACCTTTTTGTGGCCTTTACTATATATCCCAAAATCATGTGATGTAGGAATCATAAATCATAATGATAAACAGAACTACCCCTAAGGTTCCCAAATCTTCCTTAGATAGTCTTTATTCATAACTCTACATCACTATATAATTGTTTTAATCTTCATAAATCTTCTATAACATTGGTAAAATAGTTGTTACCCCTATTTTTTACCATGTATATGTAGTATCTACATAAGGGCCATAGTCCCATTGTCCACAGATATCACTTATTTACTGAAAAGTAACTTCTATCCTTGGGATCCTTACCAACATTGTAATGGAACTCAAAACCTTAGTGTGTTTTATGGTCATCCCTAACATGTCTACCCCATTATATCACCCTCATTTTAATCTCCTATATACATGAATTTCACAACCCATATTCCAATTATCCATGCGGATTTTATATCTTTAATATTACACCACCATACACCAAATCTATATTTCAACCAGGATACACGGTAATTATAACATTCATATATTCCAATCCTTTATCATCCCATCAATGATGTGGGGTGTCAAATACATTCCTTAATACCCATAGTTCATCATTTCATAAAAGATGTGGGGTTATCAACCCTTCATTAATACCCATAATTCAAAATTTAAGGAAGGATGTGGAGTGTCCAAACCCTTAATGAATACCCATCCTTCATAATCTTAGTAATGATGTGGGGTGTCAAAAACATTCATCAATACCCATACTACATCATCTCTGTAAGGATGTGGGGTAAAAAAACCACTCCAAAATACCCATACTTCATTATTAAAACAAGTTTATAGGGTACTTGAGATCTTCATGTATACCCAAGTTTCACAAATTCATAGTTAAATGCATAAAAATAAAACGATTGACCAAGATTGGTGATGGTAAACTGTATTAATAGTAAGTCTGATTTAGAAGACCCAAATTATAGAATTTGAAATTCGAAGCTAGAAGAACCTAAAGTATAGCACCATTTGGTCTATACTAGAAGACACTAAACTATCAAAATTCAATGGTCTATATTACCAAGACCATAAACAGAAAATTTAATGTGATATAATTCTCAGTATGTTGCAAATGTGAAATTTGAACCCAAGAAAAATGTATATTATTGAATCCATAGAATCACATATTGTGTGAATCCAAAAGAATTAATTATTTATGAAGTAGAAAAGGAAGAAAGTTTTTTTAGTAATTAAACTTATTTTGGGAATTCTTTGAAAAATCCATGTCCGTAGTCACAAATATATTCTTATAGTAAACATACTAAAAAATATTGGAAATAGAAATCAAATGATATAAATCTTCTTGGGTCAATATATATTATAAGATATAATCAATATTTTCTATCTAATACCATTAACCTTAGTAGAATCTAGAAAACATTACTTCAAGGAAATATATACCCACATTATCCTTTTGAACCATATAATCTTGGACTTTTAAAATAGAAACATCAGTGATATTTCTTATACCATTTGTAATTTATAGAAAATTATATTGATTTTTACTATATGATTTTATAATTTTAGTTATATTTTTTTCCTTCAAAATTTTATAAAAATAATTTATGCCATTGAAATTCTACCTGATATCGAGTTGATGAAATTCCAATAAAATCATGAATGAATGAAAAAATGATAGAAATATGTAATTTTGTAAAGATATTTTAATTTATGATGTGAAATAAATGGAGGAATATCTACATTCCAATTTCTCTCTCATGGTTTTAAAAATCGATGAAATCATATATGTACATAGGCAGATCATAATAAAATCTTGTCAGATGGGTTTTCAAAATTCATCAGATTCTAAAGCAAGATATCAATGGAATGATGAAATTCCATCAACACCATTTCCTCCACCTTATATAGATGATATAGAGTTCTAATTAATGATGAAAACACCACATTAACTTTTTCAGTTTTCTTTAATAATTATGATGGGTTCAAAAGATTAGAATTTACATGAGTTATGAAAATTTAATTTTCTTATATATGTGAATTCAAATCATATATGCAAGAATATAACTAATATATTTTATAAAATAAATATTCTATAAATTTAAATGGATCTCATATTTATGGTACTCGATAAATTCAGCGGTCAATTTTTCACATGTCCCTCTCATTAATGGATAGTTTTTACTAAAAAAATGAATATGTACCATTATTCCATTAAATTTTCCATAGTTGATTCCATATTGTCCCGAGTCAAAAATGAGCAGCCAAAGACTTTCCCCATGGTTAAAAATCTCCTCTATGGGGGTCCCAATAATGAAAGCATGGATTTTCTTCATAATTAGCCTTCATGATACTCTACACGTGAGAACCATTTGATAGATTACATTAGAAGGAATAATGGATTATGGGATGTATTCTTGTATCAATTCAATTAAAAGCTGGAACTTCCTAGTTGATGAGGATGATAAATAACGATTCATGGGTATTGTCCCACTAATTGATGCATCATATACCACTAGTACCAATCTGGAATCATCTCAAAAATCCCATCCATGATGAAGGAAGAATCATAACTATTGAAATAGAGTTTCCTAGGGGGATCTCCTACACCCTTATTTAGCTCCATCATAGGGATGTATCGGGGGATTTTTATGGATGATGGATAATCTACTTGATTAAATAATTGAATCAACATACTAATTGAGAAATAAAATAACCAAACCTGATAAATATAATAAGATATAAAGATAGGGGAACAAGTACGTAGAATAATGATTTTCTCATTTTTATCTTCTTTATCTAGTATAATCCAAAATTGAAAAATTGTTTTAGTATTTCCTTATCCCACTATGTCATCAATGATAATTGGGAAAACACATTGACTACAGAAATACTGGAAATGTAACCAATAAGTCATTTGTGGATCGTAGAGGACTATATTGTCTACATGCTATGTAGGACCCCTATCCTAGGTTAGGAATTTTAATAACCTCTCATCAGGGGATCCAATACCCTAGTTAATAACTTACTAAATAGGTGATGGTTATAACAAGAAATTGGAATGGTTATGTATATCAACATATCACTAACCTGATCAGCACCTATTGACATTATCTCAACCCTTTATATATTTATAATCCATGTAAGGAACATAGATGAATAAATAATAGTAATATTTTGGTGGTCATTACACAAAAATAATATCTCAACCAACAAAATAATGTTTTAAATGGTGAAATGGTCCATTATGGGATATTTAACTATTTAACATGGCCATGGGGATGATAAATATGAACAAGGGGTGGAACTACTATGTTGAGATTCCACACATATTTGAATTAGGTAGAAATTAAAATTGGGAAAAACAATATATTTAAAATCATAGAAAAAATACCACTAACCAATTTCCAAGAGATAACACTAGTCTCACCTTCTATCCCAATAGAGCATAGTCCCCAATATCCAAAATGGACTAATAAGAAAATGCACCACCCTAAACATGTATAGAATGGAATTGATGATGAAATATGTATTTTTTCTGTTTTCTTTTATAAAAAATGAATATGATGATCTAATACTTGAAATAAATTAATTTTTTTATGTTCAAATATATCTTTAACTTCTCAGTTATAATTGGGATCAGGTCTTATGATAATGTATTCTTTTCTATTTATGATCTTCCCAATGATATGTAACATGAATTTATTCATAATAAATATCCCTAATAGGGATTATTTTCTAAGATGATAAATGTGGTATATGATGATAACTACATAACCATGGGTATAATAAATGATTAGGAGTTCTTGTACAAATTGATAATAAATTCTCTAAGATTTTCTGGTTTATTTTATAGGATAAATAGGAAAATTCATGTCACCTCCTAGGGCTATATAATGTGATGTTTGACAACATTATTTAAAACTCTACCTAACATCACATGTATGTTTCCATTCAACAACATAATTACCACCAGGACATAGATCCCATATTGAAAATAATCCACCATTCATCTAGTCCACACATGAGATTGATATACATGAGTAACTATAAGAAAAATGTTTGATAAGTGAGATCACAACCCTATAGACCCAGAGGTGAGTTATCTAAGGTATATGATATCCCCTAGAATAGTGTCAAAATCTGTTGAATTTTTTTAAAAATGATCATTTGAATGGAATTAAGAGATAATGATAGCCATCATAACTTGAGATTATAGTTGGGAAAATTATTAAAATACTCTTATAGAATTTTGAAACAGTAAAAATGTAATTTGTGCAAAATTGTATTATTTTAAATCCATATTGAAGGAATTCAATTTAAAACCTCATTTATAGATAAGACATGTTATTCATGATGGAAATTAATGTTCATAGGAATCTTGAATCACTAGTTGGCCACATCAGGATATGTTTATGAATGTCAATTCTTCTTCACAAATCATGAATTATACATGAGGATAGTTGCAACCCTAAATAATGACTTTTATGACTTCATCAGATAAATTATGGGACCCAATTATATAACCTTACGTGAATCTCAAGTTCTATTATTGGTCTCATGGATTAAATGACCCACTTGAACACTTTTAAATGACAAATTCCATGTTAGGACTCATGATCATGTGACAATGTTATGGTCATAAGAATCATATAATAATTAAGGGATTGTGTGACATACCTTGTGAGAAACATGTAGTACACAAAAATAACTTTAGGTCAATGATGTGAAACATATATCATGTGTGTTACTAGTGAATAGATAGTAGTTCTATTTCTTTAGTCAATGGTATGGGGTAATCATGCATAGAATTCTAGTGAGGAGGTCACACGATCTATCATCGTGAATGGATATCGTGATGAGGTTATGAGAATAGACCTTGTGATAAATCACATGATAGATAAAATGGAAATGGATATAGAGGTTTAGACCACAAGTTAAATGAATGGCCTCCCACTCCCCTATTTATTGAAAATCTAATTATATATAAACAACCTACTAGAAGTAAAAAAGGATAATTTGAATACCAACCAGAAGTATCCCAAGAGACTCAAGATGTCTTTTAATTCATTATAACATAGAACTTGTTCCATTGGACTTCACATCTATGTGGGGGAATTTATTGATTACTTCCTAATGAGAATCATAAATATTAGGGTTGGTGAAATAAAAAAACAATAAGTATTATTTTATCTATGAAGGAAGTAAAGGGGAATCATGATTACATGGAAACTATATATAAAAATAACATAAATCTTGAATATATTAATAGGAGTCATGATCACATAATTCTAGGAACATCTTGTAAAGGTTTAATTCACTTCATGTAATTTACCAATTGATCACATGGATGCAATCCAATGAGCCTCCTGATCATCTAAATGATTCTAGAGGATCCCATATGGTCCTAATAATATCCTCAAACAAGTCCTTATGAACATGTGATATGTCAATTGATAAATGTATGACAACCAACCACAGGGATCTTGTGATAAAATAAAAAATTGACTAGAATCTTATGTAAATAAGATGTTTCTTGTTTTTAATGGGAATATTTTATGTGATTCACATGATTATTTTATCGATCACATAAAGGCCCTCAGAAATTCCATCTTGATCTCATGAAGTGCCTCATAAATTCTATCTTGACCAAATGAAATTCCTCAACATGTCAGACTAGTCTTACAAAGGCACATTTCCATGTTATCTCATTTATGAAATTTCTCCCTGATAATTTCTTATAATCACATGACAAGTCGATTTAAAAATTAATTTAAATATCCAAAAGGGATTGTGTAATGAAAATCTGAAAATTAAAAAATCATTATGTGAAAAGTGTTTTATTATTTTAAAGTGAATTGATTTTTTTCATTCTCATGACTAGTTTACCAATCATTTCATAGCCTTTCAACAAGACATCTTGATCTCATGATGGCCACAAACACACTAATTTGATCCCATGAATGGCATATGAAATAACCTCATGATCATATAAAATAATTGTTTCATGTCTATTCAGTATTTTGACGGCTTCTAGATGATTTCATCTCATCATGAGACACGTCTATTGAAAACTAATTGACAATATACCAATTGTATTATGTTATGAAAATATGAAAATGATGGGATCCTTATGTGAAAGGAGTTATATAGTTTTTCATTTTAGGTGGTTATGGGATTCTACTGATAAGATCATTAATACCTCAAATTACCATTAACATACCATCATGATCTCACAATGTACCCTATATGAGTTGGCCCAATTCCATGAAATTCCATTTTTCATGCAACCAAACCGTATGATGTCTTCTGGACAAGTATGAATGAACATGTGAAGGGCCTTTGGAATGTCAAATAAATCAAATAATGGTTATTTTATATACAGTTTTGATTACATGAAATCAATTTTTGAATCATGAATTAATCATGTGAAGACTTTTAGAAATATTTGGGATTATGAAAGATAGCAATGATAAAAATATAGTGTGGTAAATGATTATTATGAAACACATATAATAAGTCATAGATGAAATGTGTCTCAATTATTTGAATATCTCCATATTATTAATAAACTACATTATAAAAATTATATGTAGAAGGTGGCCTACATTAAATATAGAAATTTCAATAATTGCCCCTCTCGACATAATAAAAAATGAAATATAGTGGTGATAGAAAACAACCCTGAGTGAAGGATCATTCAATATCAATAACCTTTCACCTGACCAAGTCTTGTGAGTAACATTGGGGATTATGTCATATGTGTATTCATATCATGTGACAATTTTATTTATCACATGAAGTATATCTGTAATTTTAATGGGATCACATGAAGAACCTATTGAATCTCATATTGAAAAAATAAAGGTCCTCTAGTATAGCGGATTGATCGTGTGATGCATCAATATACAAATTATTGAAAAAATATTGAGATGTTTATGTGAAGATGGATAAAAATGAATAATGCTTCACATGAAAGAAGATAAGTAATTTTTTACATGATGTATTAAAAACATTATATGATTACTTCCCTGATCCTAAAATGACATCCTAAGCATGCAATCATGAATCATTTATGAAATCCTAAACATGTCATCTTGATTCACACAAAGACTTTGGTATTGTCAGCATTTATCAGATGATATCCATTGGACATGTCATCTAGTTTGTGTGAATTACATATAAATTTCATTTTAGTTTATGAAATCCAAAGGTCATGTCATACAGGTTAATTTAAAAGGCCCTATAAATGTCATCATCAATCATATGATCATTGTGGACATGTAAAAATTATCAAGAGAAAGACCTTGGATATTTTACCTTTGTTCACTCAATACCCATTAACATGTAATCCAAGTTAGATAAATACCCTCTAACACATCAACCACATCAGGCAGACACCCTTTGACTTATCAGAAAGACATCCTCTGATGTATGAGGGAGTCGCAGATGACATCCCTTCCATATACATGTGAAATCATTAGACATTCCAGTAATTTCATGTGATATTATACATTAATCTCATTCATATATCACAAAATATTTTATACATGTCAATTTTGAACACGGGACATGCCCTGAACATTTCATCTAGGCTCATTTGAAGACTTGAAAATGTCATAAAACCATCCATAAAAAATATAGTTTTATCAGATAGACATTATTAGATATGTCAGGAAGACATCTCTAGACATGATGTTCTTGACGTGTAGGAATACATGGACATGTAATATTGTTCAATTTGAATCCCTAAACACGAGTCTATGGATGATAATATGTCTATTATATGGGAAGTTTCTATAAAAAATATATGGTTAGGAACTCATGCTACCTTATCTATATAATGGGATCCTCCTACCATCTAAGAACGATCAATCAACCAATCAAGGACAATAATCATTTTCCATTAGAATATGAGGTATGGGTATCACTCATGGTAATCCAAATCATTGAATGTCCCTTGATATTCCTTTCAATCTAGTCGATTGAAAAAAACCAATTTGGGCTTACCATTATTCCTTGTCCATAAATGGATTATAAAACATAACCTAGCTATAAAAAAATTGAATCAAATTATGGGAAGAACACAAATAATTCCTTCCCATGGTCCATGAATAATATTGAACACTTTAATAGGGTTTATATAATGTGTATTTCCTACATATATAAATAGTGAATCTGACCATTTAATCTCTCTTGTCTTCCGCAGTGTGAATGAGTCATGTGACATTGGGGATTTTCACAATTCATATCAATAACATCATAAAATTACCCCAAATAGGGAAACACCATTGTGTTATCCCCATTCAATTATAAAAAAACCATTACTCCGAACATGGTCATAAATATTGGAATTGTTCTCAAAGGCATTCCCATATTGATAAACACTAAGGAAATAACTTCACGAGTGCTAAATCTCTATCCATACTAATTACTTTGTTGAGGATAGACACAAAGAAAAGACAATGATCCTTTTTAAAATGTAGGATTTGTAAGATTCCCTTGTAAGGCATGATCTTGATGTCTATTTCATGTCATCCCACTTATGAATCCATTCTACATGACATTAAACTGCATGGTCTAGTCATATCATTTGGCTGAAAGCAATATCAAATAAACTAAATAAGCCTAAATTTTTATTCTCATAATATATATAAGAAACCTCTTTGAGGATAAATCCCATTAAAGAAACACCAATCACCTTCTTGGATGATAATAAACTTTATAGTGTATTCTCATATAACATATAAGTACATTACATCCCTCATGGTTAGGCAATAATGGGAATAAGATATAGAACATATGATATTTACAAATGTTGTCACTAATAGAAAAACCTTTTTAATGCATAGGGAATCAATAACCAATTTTTTTATTAATGAAAATTTCCCTATATTAGGATTTGGAAATAATACAGGAACATATATTATATCTATTAGATAATCTTGGAGTTGGTGTTAATTCACCAAAAAATGGGTTGATGATATTAAACTCCATTATAAGGTCTCATCCTTTAGACATTAAATAATATTAAGATAAGTCAATAATTTGGATTTAATTCACATACAGGATAAATTTATGTTTATTGTTTTAGAGAATTATTCCACTATTAGTACATTTAATCTCAATTTATATAGTGGATACTATCAAAAAAGTATACTTTTTTACAAAAATGGAAAACCTTTAAAAAATAAAGTAAAAAACTTCATCACTTCTTCATTTATATTACTCATTATTATACCTTGTGAAAACATTTTAATATTTTTGGATGAGAATGAAATCCTTAGTAAGGGATACACAGTTTAGGAAAATAGTCATCCTTTCAAAAATATGATAAACATTACTACATAATCATAAAGTAAAACTTTTCCCCATTATGAAGTATTAAATATTCTTCACCGAATATAAGATCATGGATTTTACCTTTTTACCAAAAATAATAATATGAAACACATAGAAAGCACACATAAAATATAAAAGATAATGTGGGAGAGAATCATACATAAATGGAATAACCATAAATTTTAACTCTACAAATATTACTCTTAAAAATAGAATTACAATAAAAACGACTTCCAAAACCAGTGCATTAGAAGTTATAATGTAACCACCAATCTATGGATTATCATGGAACCACACATATATGGTTTATCATGTAACCCAATCTTTTTATTATCACATAAAAAACTTTTAAATGTCTAATTACCATTATATAATCATAATACATATATTATTTCAATTATCAAAATTTCACTCATAGTATTTCATTTTCAATCAGAAGAAATAATTTCAAGATATTGAAATATTAAACCCACCTTAAAAACCATTTTCAATACCAAAACACCCAAAAATCAAATAAGGGTTTTTTTCTTAAATAGAATTAAAACTTTTAGAGGAATCCAAATATCAAATAATAGTTTCTATGGTGTAGAAGTCGTTATCTCTTTATATGTTAAAAACATCCTTTGTTATAATTTAGTAAAATAATTTGTAGAAAAATGATTTCCTTTGAAGTAAAAGTAAAAGGGGTTTATTATACACCATATATATGATCTTGGTGTATGTTATCAAATTTTCCACAATGAAAAGAGATTGAGACGAAGTCCCTTACCATGAGTCTGACTTGTCACATACAATCGTTATGTTTATCTTAATCTGTTATCTTATATTAGTTCATACTAAAGGCTACTATGGGAGGATTTATACACTAATATAGGATTCTAGGATGAGGGGAGGGTTTCTAAGAAGACCTCTGGGAAGGTATTGGACGAACTAAAGGGTTCTTGATGTGGGAGTATTAGAAAACATACGATACCTTTTTATAGGAGAGGGAATGGGCACGCTTTGAAACTCTTAAATTATTCAAATAATATAAATTAATTCTATCATTAAAAAGTCACAAACATGAGACATTGAGATGGTAATATGAGTATAGGTAAAAATACTCCAATTCAATAATTTTATGACATATATTCATTTTATTTTAAACCGTATCTTCTCAGTTTACCCTTAAATATTCTCTTTTAATTTTAATCATGTAAATAACATTTTATTTATTAATAGTTTATTAAAATTTCTCATATGGGGTATATCTCTCATAATTGAATATTTAATGATGTTTTAGAACATATCATTTTATCTTTGGTAATTTAAAATATTTTTAGGATTTTTAAATAATTTAATAAATTATTATTTTTTAAAACTTAAGTTAGGTCACTTTTTAAACTATTCATTTTATTGAATTTAATTAAAATTCAACCGCAGAGATAACTTATGACCAAAGTAATGAATAGTATAATAACATGCCATATTAACCTAGAAAAATCATTTTTGAAACAAATTATTTAAAATAATACTTTTTTAATATTTATAATAACATTTATTTGATTCCTTCAGTAATAAAGCAATCACTTCGTCATCATTGTGTTATAATTAAATTAAATTATATATTATCTAAAAATTATTAATAAAAAACATGATATTGGAACACTTTCTAGATTTCTAATTAATGTTTATAGTTGAAGGTATATCTTCTATAAAACCATATTAAAATTATTATTTAAAAAAATATTATGTTTGTTACCTATTTATTTTACATTAAATTAAATGATATAAGTATTATAACCACACCCTAAGTGGCTTCCAAAAGAAAATTATCATTTTAAGGGTATTCATGGCCTCCCATATTTCATCCAATATAATTATGTTAAGTGTTATGGTATTTTTATATTAGTGTAATTTTAGTTTTATCATTATTTACAAGATTTACCCATTAGGTGTGGTTCATAAAAATAAAAACTAAAGATACTATTCATTATATCCAAAAATAAAATAAACCTATATATCTAATTTGGACCATATAAATCATAATTTTGAATCCATTTTTAAAAAATTGAAAAATAGTAGTTGAAATAATTAATTTAAAATAATACTCATTTTCAAAATGAGAAAACCATATTTATAAAAGAAAAAACCATCAAAAGATTGACATGTGTTTATATCAAATTTCAATGTAAAATTACATACACTGACCAAAATATGATTTAATTATAAATACATAATCAATATATACTTTAAAACAAATTTAAATAATATTTTATCAATAGAAATTAATTGAAATTAAATTCATTTATGAATTAAAATTCAGTATTTTTCAATATCTTATAAAATATGAATTTTAAATAAAAAATATAAAAATTTCATCCAATGTAAATTTTGATGTCCCAATTCCAAAGGTAAAGTGTATTTTGACCAATAGAATATATAAAAGTAGAATTTTGTTTAATAATGGTTCACCATCACCTGGTGGTAAACTTAACTTTTAAACATATTAGAGTATTTTATGCATGAAATTGGATTCATTCTCATTTTATTCCTCTATAATTTATTGGATTAAAGTAAAAAGAATTAAAAAAAATATGTAATCGTGTTTTAGTTAGTTTTATTCATTCCAGCCATTAATATGGATAGGCGTTAACTACCATTTAAAAAATTATATTATTTTTTTATTGCTTTTGATATAATTTAGTATTGTGTGCTATGTAAGATTTTAGAGAAACATGTTGTTGTTTATTGAGTAGACTATTAGACAATGATTCCCCTTAACATAAAATTAATATATTATTCATAAATATTAGTAGATATGAAAAATTATTACTCTATAAAAAACAGGGATGTTACATCCTTCCTCCTTTTTGCAAATTGGGTCCTCACAATATTATTTACATATAAAATATGTGGGGGTATTTCATCCTAATAGCATTTTCAGAATCCCATGCTTCCTCTTCAAACATATTAGTTTTCCAAAAAACCTAAACTGGATGAGTAACGTTATTCCAAAACACATTCTCTATGTGGTGAACAATAATTACTGGTTGTTCTTTATAAAAAATATTCTATTTTAAATGAAAAACCTCTGGAATCAATACATAATATGGATCTAGAATATGATTTATTATCATTAACACATGAAAAACATTATTTACCTAAGATAAACTCATAGGAAAATCCACTTTTAAGGAAACTGACCCAACATTCTCTAAGACATTATAGGGTTCAATAAACCTTAGACTCACAATCCCTTTCTTACCAAAACACGTCACAATTTCCATGGTTAAAATTTTACACTCATATGATCAAGTACCTCAAAAGAAATACCCTTACACTGGTTATCTGCATAACGTTAATACTTACATTGAGCTATCCTCATGTGATTTTGAATCAACTAATCTTTTTCTACTATCTCTTCAACCAATTCTGGTCCCATTAACCTCATTTCACCTACTCCATCCCAAGAACCCAGAGTTGGACATCACTTTCCATATAATGATACTAATGTTTCCATTTGTATTTTGGATTGAAACTGTTATTATAATAAAACTCATCCAAAGAAATATGTTGATCCAAAATTCCTTGGAATTCCATTGAACAAGAATATAGAATATCCTCAAAGGTATGAATTGTTTGTATTGACTGCCTATATGACTGAGGATGAAAGTTGTACAGTAATTTAATTCTGTTCCCAATGACATATGAAGTCCTTTAAAAACTATATAAGTGAAAATAGGATCACGATCAGATTCAACGAAGAGGAGAAATCCATGTAATCAGACTATCTATTTAGTAAACAATCGATAATTTTGATTTAGAGACAAAGTATTTTGAAATGGAAGAAAATGAATAGATTTAGAAAATTTATCAACAATAATCCATATTGCCTTATTAACTCAAGATTTATATTGTAATATAACTACGAAATCCATGGATACATTTTTCCATTTCCACTCCAGCACTGGAAAATTCCGAAGCATCTATTTTGGAAACTTCTACTCTACTTTAACCTATTTACAAATCAACCATCTCAGGTTGATGTCCACAATAACCCTTTCCATTCCATGTAGCTAGTAATGCTCTCAAAATCTATGTACATATTAGTACTTCCATGATTAACTAAAAATAGAGAACTATGAGCTGTAGATAAGAACCCTTTCTTCAATTGTGAATCACAAGGAACATATAATCTATTTCCTAATCTCAAAAAATAATATTTAACTATTTCATTTTCAGTTAACTTTCCCTTCTTAACAAATATACCTTTCTCAATAACTCATTATCTTTTTTCATTGCTTTCATAATCTTGTCTGATGAAGATGATATCACTGCCACCTAAAACCAAATAGAAGAATTACCTAGAACAACAAATCACAATAAAAAAATTAATTAAATCCAAAACTAAAGGATCTAATTCCAAATGTAGCATGGCTTATGTCGCATTACTCATTCAACTGAAAGCGTTGTCCAGTTTATTTTACATTCCTCGATGGTAATGAATCTTAAATTCATAATCCATTATTAATTCTAGCATTACCCTCTATTTATTCATTAATTCGTTCTATGTGAATCTAAACATCACACTTTTTGGATTGGTATATTTTTCACACTTTACACAGTATAAATGATGCCTCCAAATTTTTATAAAAAAATAGTAGTTTATAAAAAATCATGTATAGGATAATTTAACTAATGAGGATTGAACTGACTTGCAAAAAAATCAATTACCTTATCATTCTATATTAGGGAAAAACTAATTAATTTCAATGATGCATCACTATATATAAAAAATTCACCATTCCTTGATGGTAGTTCCAAAACAAGAGTGTTTACCAATCTAGTTTTCAATTCCAGAAAACAATCATCATATTTTTTACCCATATGAATATAACTTCAATACATGTTATCATAGTTTGTATGATAGATAATTAATAAAAAATTTCAACAAAACATTGCTAATGACCCACTAATACAAGAAAACTACAAATCTCTAAAACATATGTATGTCTTGGAAACTCTTCAATAACTTTTTCATTAGAAGTGTTAATAATTATGTCATCTTAAGAATCAATATGTCCATGGAATAAAAAATATTTCTTTTAAAATTAAATATTTATAAACATTATATTTTTTCATTATGGTTTTGAAAACAATACTTAAGTGAGTTTCATGTTCTTCCTAGATTTTAGAATATACCAAATTATCATCTATAAAAAAACCAAAAATGATCGAAATACTTAGGAAATACTCCATTTATAAAATTTATAAATATTGAAGATCAATTAGATAGCATAAAGGGAGTAAATAAAAACTCATAATGGTCAGATATCAATTAAATACCATATTTTTAATAAAATCCTCCATTACCATCAATTGATGGTACTCAGACCTCAAATCAATCATTGATAAATACTGACCTCCCTAGAGGTGATTAAAAAAATCATCTTCATGAGATAAAGTATTATTTTTCATAAAAGTTATTTTATTCATGTATATATAATCAATAAATAGTATCATAGAACCATATTTCTTTTTCAAAAATAAAACCAGATCACCCCATGGTGAAGTACTAGGTCAAATGAATCCTTTATAAAGTAATTATTGTAAATTTTTTTTCAATTCTAAAAGTTCTACTCATGAAATTAGAAAAGGGGTATAGAAATAGTCTTCACATAAAAAACTATATAAATAGTCAATTAAACCCCCGATTTGGAACAATAATATTAAATTCATCCGGAGAACATCTGTAAATTATATCACTACTAGAATTTCCCTAATAAAAAAAATTTCTTTCTTTTCAACAAAATGATCTAAGTAACAGTCACTACCACCATTAATAAATATTTTATATTCTTGATATGTTATAAGAGGTAGTAAATGGTTGAAAAAAACATTCTTTCATTGGCAATCTATTTTAGTATTGTAAATTGAAATCCAATCAATACAAAAATTGATAGGAAATTTAACTCTAGTATGTTCAACAAGACTTGCCGGAAAGACTATCCCACTAATGATAATATGAAGATTCCTAAAAAACCCCGTTTCTTTAATACATACACATATAGTCTATACCAAATGTTTTATATCACATCCATGTGGTGTTATTTCAAATTTACATGAAATTCTATTTCATGTCCAAGAATGTGAAGATCTATAGTAAAATCGGGTGTTGTTATATTTTAAAAAACCCATTAACATACCTATAATCACATCATTTGATGGTCCCATATCATATATAGTAGTAGAAAATTATTTTCCCATGCCCTTTGGCTTTTGATCATTCTAGTTTCTACTGTGGGTATTCAACGTTGGACACACAATCACATAATGTCCAATCTCATTGAAACTAAAATATCTTATTGTTAAGTTTTCATTGCCTTTAGATCATCTTCTTTACAGTTAGGATGAAACTGAATAATCTTACCATGTCAAATTCACATCAAAGACATTGAGAATAATTCTCCAGGATTTTTTACCACACTTTTCACATGTTGTAAATTTAGTTTTCTTGCCCTCAAGCATTTTTAATGAATTATTTCTTATTCCTAGCCAACTATATCACTTCATATTTCACTCATGGAACACATAATCATTATAAAATAGCATTCATACCTTCTCAGCACATTAGAAAATTTCATCATAGCTTTTAAACTCAAGAGTATCTAACGCCCTTTGATATTTCATTTTCAATCCGGAGTAAATCCGATTTATCTTACTAAAAATATCCCTGATAAAATATGGGATGTACCTTGATAAATTCGTGAAATTTTCTTTACATGAAGCCAAATAATTTTCACCATTTTTTCTTAATTCCATGTATTTATTTTCCTTCTTTAGTCGAATAACCTTTGAAAACTTTTTCACAAGGACGATATTCTTAAATTCATCATATTCCATGGGACCAAACCCGTCAATTCCTTGGATATTTTTAATCGTTGACCACTAATGATCAGATTCACCATAAAAATTATAATTATAAATACCAAACATTTTATTTTATGAACTACCCATTACATCAAAAATCATTTCTAAGGATTTAATCTATCGTTCAGCTTGCATAGGGTTAAATGATCCTCTAAATGATGGGGGTGTTCCTTCATGAATTTCTCAACTATCAGTATATTTGTCTGCAATTGTTCTGCCAGATCTCATGCATGGACACTCCCTATATTTTTCTCCTGCTTCAACAAATCCATCAATGCAACCAAATTTTTAGTTCGCATTCCTACAATCTTTGGATGTTAATTTGGAATGTTAATTCCCTAAGTACGCCTTCCCAGCACTACTGTCATGATTCATCTATAGTAAACCATTATGAACAAACGTATCATAAATGAAGAAACATGGTAATTGTAAGATGATATATCATATAAATTTGACTATAATGTATAAATATCTTATGTTCATTATATTAAATATATTATTACTTTAAATGTTATCTAAATCTCCCTTTGATACCAACAATAAGGCCCCAGCCATTAAACATTACATAATCATGATATAAGTCAATAATGGGACATTAATTACCCTCAAGGTTATTTTTTTGTTTGTTGTTTTATAGAATTAATCCATTATTAACACATATCATCCCATAACCATTCAACATGACACTATCAAAACAGTATCCATTTTTTTCACCAACGGAAACCCTTTTAAAAATAAAAATAACTTCATGACTTCTTCCTTTATCAAACATATCATTATACCATGTAAAAAAATTATAAAAACATGTGATGAGTATAAATAGCTTAGTAAATGATACATAAATAATGAAAAAAATTACACTTGAAAAAATCATGAAAACAATGAATACATTATCAAAATTTTATAATTTTTACTTTTATGAAGTTGTAAATATTATCCATCAAATATAAGATCATTTATTTTACTTTTATAACCAAAATATCACCACAAAACCCATAGAAATAACTCATAATATATAAAAGGTATCATGGGATATAATCATATATAAATAGATTAACCATACTTTCAACATCCACCAATATCCTTCTGAAATATGAAATTGACATAAAACCGACTTGCAAACCCAATGAATTTGTGGTTACAACATAACCACCCATCCTTAGTTTATCATTAAACCATCCATATTTGTTTTATCATAAACATCCTCTTATATTTGGTTTATCTGTAACACCCCGAGATTTTATGAAAAATATTACTTTTAATTTCATTAATGTCTTGTGTTGTACGCTACACCAAAAGGAGCTTGCACAACACGTATCCTTGACTTGCCATTCATTACACACAATCGCGACCTTCCTTAATAGCGTGTGTTGTACCCAATACCGGGTTTTAATAAACAATGATATATTATTATAATATTGTCATGAACTAGCCGTTATGAATAGTATTAACTAAATTTTGAATTTTATAACATTATTATTCATCTTACACATTTTCTAGAACATGGTATAAGAACAAAATAAATTTTTCAGGTAAAATAAGTATTTTTCAAAAAATGCAGTTTTGCCGCCTTTTGATGGCGCACCCACTTTAAATATAGTTTTTGACATGTTTATATGTTCAATTGGGCAAAATAAAATTCTTCTTTGGAATCAGGATGTAAAAATTTACATTAGATAATGTTTTGATATTTTTTCGATAACTTTCATATTTTAATGAATAGTAAAAACACGCTATATTTTAATTAAAAACAACTTTTTTGATCATAATATCTTATGTGGTTAAATTATAATATTGAATGGTTTTAAAGAATAAATAGAATATATTTTTACCATTTAATATAATTTATGTCATTAGAATTGATTTTAACTTGAATTCGTAGGTTAAATCCATTCATTCTTTTGCAATGTTTTAAACAAAAACCCGTTTTTATTTGACAACGGGATTAATTTTTATTTAATTTATGCAACTTCTGTGTATTGAATTTTATGAAATTGATTACATATTTGGAATCAGTGGGTCCAAATTATGTTAATAGGCTACTTTTTATTTTTGGGAATTATTAATAGTAACTACGGTAAATTTTATTTACCATAGTTAAAGGTAAATCGGGTAATTAAGGGTAAATATAATATTATAAAATTACCTTAAAACATTCCAAAATTCTATTTTATGGCTAAAAGTAAACCCATATCAACTAAGGGTTGGATTAGATTCATTTTATGGACTTTTGACCTTGAAAATAATTTAATTATTATTAAAACCAAAGAAAGTGACAACATATCACTTTCTTAAATCTTATAAGTATAAAAATTTTAACTTAGTGATAAACATCATAAAACATCGAACATGAATAGTATCCAGAAATCTAACAAAATTATCTACATCATGAGAATTTATTTAGAATTTTTTGGGATTAAATACTTATCATTAATTGTGACACAATAGTGATGCAGAAATTATTTATCTAGTGAAAAATCAAGAATATAGTTTTTATTAAACTAATAGTGACCATAAAAGGAACAAAAACCTGACCAAAACTTATTGGTCATGTAAATTGAAACTATAATCATCCAATGGTCTAATATTTGACTATTTGGAGTCTTATACAAGCAATTATGACACTAATATTATTTTATTTTAAATGATTCCAAAGTTGTCACCTTCATAATTTAATAAATATAACAATTTAAATATTGTGATTTTAAGATGATAAATTCGAGTACAAGTATTATTATGAAAGGTAATATATTTATCTTCATCATAGGATTTTATTTTAGATTTTTATGAAACAAATAAGTATATTAAATAATTATTCAAACATTATGTAGTAATTATTTTATTAAGAGATAAACCAAAAAAATGGTTTTAAAAATAATAAAATAAATATTATATGAACTATTTAATGTGATCCAATAATTTTATAGATAAATATTCCCTTTTATTAATATATTAAAGCTTTTATTTTGAACATATCTTCGGTATATATTTTATTTAAATTCAAATAAATGAATAGTGTCAAAATTGACACTATTGTTATTTTATAAAAATAACATATTATTAAATTGTTTAAAAATCACAAAAATATTTAAAAATTATAAATTTATATTTATAGGGCCTATAATGTTATAAAGTAAACTATTATGGAAAATTCACAACAAATAAGTAATTATTTGTTATAATTTAAAATTTAGAATTTTATTACCACAAATAAACTTAAATAGATTAAATAAGGATAAATCAAAATGATAAGGTTTAAAATAAGATACAAACATGTCTAAATTTGATTGGTTGATGATATTACAACCCTATCTCATCTAATATTCGAATATGAGTCATTTTTGGAGGTTTTTAAATTGGGTTAGATTTATTATAAATTAATATTCATAAGAATTCCAAAGGTGCCCCTCTCCTCCCTTATAAAAGGAAACCTCCTCCCTCTCTTCCTCACAAAACTTTGAGCCTTCAAGCTCGGCCAACCCCTGCCAAATTATCTTCTCCACTTCACTATAAACATCCTAGAGGTTCTGGTCTTCCTCAAAGACCAATTTTAGTGCCCTAAGAGGAGGTCTCAAAAAGGCGCTTCAAAGAAGAGGTAATTTCCGTTACCGATTCTTTCACCTTTATTTCTTCTTACACTTCTTCTTCATAGTTTGTTTCATTATGAAGTAATAACATCAGTATAACTCATATACTGATATGTTATTATAATTATGAAACAATCCTAATTCACCACCTATCCATCCTACAGAAAACGAAATCACCGCGCGTGCGTACGTACGGAATACCGTCTCCACGTCGTGGTGTAATCTGTTTGTCCACCAACACCTTACATGGATGGGTATAATGGTGTAAATAATATCTATACATAGTTATTATAACATCATAATGATTCTGATTATATTGTATCATCCACTCCAATTCAATTCAATAATCATGAAAATGATATCATCGCTCGTGCGTACGTACGGACTACCGTCTCCACGACGCGATGAGATTCATTCTCCACTTTAACCATTCATGAATGATTATAAAGTTCATATAATAAGTAATCATGAAATATATTACATAATAATGATACTGGATTTATTTGTATATATATTTATGTCATCTACTTAATTCCACTCAATTCAATAAGGAAACGAAAATAGCGTTCATGCGTACGTACGGCCTACCGTCTCCATGAACGGTGTATTTATTTCCATTTATCGATCCATTATATATATGTATATTCTGAATATATATTATATATAAATCATGTTTTATATTCTATAATTAAGTAATAATGATCTAAGTAATCATATGAATTATTACAAGTTAAAACACGAACGACAAATGAGACGATTTTACCCAAAACGCTACTTTAACATGAATTTACAAAAGAACGGGTAATATAAAGTTATATGTGAACCATATATGATATAATAACAATGAATATGATTCTGTAATAAGTCAATGACATTATTTAAATCATTATACAGGAGGTTCAAACACTTACGAAGCAAATCGGACATAAGGTAAGGGAAATTTCACAATCTCATTTTTATCCGAGATTGTTTATACTTTAGTATTTACTGGGGTGTATTTTGTCATCCAAATCCATGTTTCCTCAATATGTAATATTATTTCCATTCACCTACAATTTTTTAAATCCTATTTTACCCTTCGGTGAGTTTTTAGTAAAAGATATGAAAGGAATCTTTTGTCGTTTTTCGTATGATGTACTTTTTGACTTTTCCGACAAAAGTACGAGAAGAATGTTTTTTTATACGGCATGAATGGATTTTTAAAACAATATTTACAAGAATCTTCCTTTACATGTTTTCAAGTTTATTTTTAATCAACTTATTTTAGTTTATAATTGTATGACATATTAAGAAAGGAAAAGTGTTTTTGAAGTAGAAAGGATATTTTCCTCGAGCATGGAGTTCAAGTGTTTTATCAAAATTATTTTCCATCTAAGATAATACAGGGTTCTGTTTCTATCCCTATTATTACATGGATTTGATTATGTTGTGATGTAAATATTTTTAGGAATTCCTTTATCTTATATGAATTGATTTATGATGTCATGTTGTTTAAGAATCCCTTTTTTATTACATGGTTATGATATGATGTATGGTTTATGATTTTGTGGCACACATAAGAATGGTATCATTATGAGATGGGTGGGACCTATATCTCCCTCCAATGCATTGGTTAAAGATTTTATATCTCATGAGATAGACATGGATGGAATGGTAGGTTATACCGGTTCAGTGAAACAGGACTGAAACGAGGGTAACTCGGTTCAGAAAGGGACTTTGTCCGCTAATATAGTATTGGAAATGAGTCTTGACTAATAAGATATGATTCTCTATGATTATGTGTGTATTCAAAAAAGTTTCATGTTTTATGTTATGATTATTGGGATTTCATTTCACTACTATTATTTATCCCATGTTATGAAATTATGCTCTCTTTTGCAGGTTAAGATTTCCCAAATGTTATGTTCATATGAAAATGATGTGATTGATATTTCTTTTGTTTTCCCTTACTTAGCATTTGATCTCACCCTTTTATGTTTTCTTTTCCCCAGGATATAAAGAACGTTTTTAGGTAAAAAAAGGAAGATCTTCATGGGAGATGTTGAAGATCTTTCACCATGATTAGAAGATTATATTCCGAGTTTCCAAAGACACTAAACTATTACGATCCTTGTGTGTGTGTGTTTTTGTTATGTACTAAGTATTCCGAAAAAGTAATGTAATGTCCATGTACGTCAAGCTTCGGGTCTCTACAGTTGGTATCAGAGGAAAGGTTTAGTCAACCTTTGGAAACAAGGACGCGAAAACGTTAGTGAGATCCCTAGAGATATTTCTAAGGTATGTCTAGGGATGTCCCTAAGGATAATTATACGTATAGGATATAGTCCTAGAACTATGGTAACAATATTAGATTAAACCAAAGATGTTTGATATTGAAGTTACTCCCCCTTTATTCTGATTTTTGTCTCTCACACTATTTTTTTTGGGTTTTAGAAAATGGCTGGAAACAAGATGATTCACGATAATGGAGGATATGATGGACAATGGAATGATATTCTTCATGAGAAACCAAATGAAACGAGATTTGGAGTCCAAACATCATTATTATCCCGAATCAGCAATCTCACAATATGATCAATAAAGTAAAATTTGGTAAGTTTCCTGACTCGGCTAATAAGAGAAATATGGAGTTTCATGATGATCATAGTGGAAAGAAAGTTCAATTTCCCCTATGTAAATCATGTGGGAAGAGGCATCAAGGAGAATGTTTCAAAGGAACTAGAGGATGCTTTGGGTGTGGAAAAGAAGGACACAAAGCCAGTAAGTGTAAAGGAAAAGGTTCAGTTAACACCAGGGATGAGGATAATGGTATTGCTACGACATCAGCAATGGTTAAATGTTTTAAATGTGGAATGTACGGGCATTATGAAAACCAATGCCCTAAGGGAAAGTCTCATGAAGAGAATCAGTATGGTCGTATGGGTAGTATTTATGTGGATGATGATGAAGAGACTACAAATGATATGTGAGA
Source organism: Viscum album (assembly GCA_963277665.1). Lineage (NCBI taxonomy): Eukaryota > Viridiplantae > Streptophyta > Magnoliopsida > Santalales > Viscaceae > Viscum > Viscum album. The sequence continues at coordinate 12,499,229 of OY728156.1, forward strand.
TGAAAGAATTGTTGAATCTCAGTTAATGGTTTAATAATGTAGTGGAATGACTACATGTTTATCATGTGTAATGTTGTATAAGTAATCTCATGGTACTATGCAATAAAGAGACATCTAAGGATTGTTACACTATTGTCTTTCCTTGTGTTTTGAAAGTGTATGATTAATGGTACCAGTATCCTTGAAAGGTTATTCAGATATTTTTGGAATGTAGATGATATGCGCATAATGAAGGGATAAGGAGAAAATTAAATGTATTCATGAGCTCATGGGTGATATAAGGAAAAGGTTATATCATGGTTTGAGTATATAGAATTTTTGGATTTTTGTATGTGGAAAGAGTTAACTTTTGACAGCATTCATGTCTTCACTAAGGTTTAATGGGTATTCATTTTTCAAGAGAATACATCGTTAAGGTATTCACATGATTGGAATGTGACCAACAAGATATATGGGGGATAAACGATGGTATTCACATGCTTGGTTAACGATATTTCAAGTAATTGATTTCTTTATACTATGAGCTTGGACCGATGTATTTTAGATTAGCCTAAAGATTAGAATGGATTATGTTGGACATAAGTTAGGATAAAACGTTTTTCGATATTATTGATGGGATGTTATAGTAATATAGCTTTAGAAAAAGGACAACCTGCAGGACGGGCGACGGCCCCTCGCGTCGGACAAGGCTATGGGAATCGAACCCACAACCGAAGTGCGACTGGCCTTTATCGGCTACCACTGGCCTACAAGAAGTCCCTGTTTAGTAGAAACTAGTTTTATTATATTAAGCAGTATAAGTCCATTTTAGGAACTATATATGATTAATCTCACTATAGAATGACTTATGTATATTTAATAACTTTTGCTAACCTTTTGTTTGAGACAGATGGAATGACCCGTCATTCTATCACATGATCTGCTAACACTTCACGAATAACAAATTCAACTTCATTTATTTAAGAGATGAAGTAGAAATTGTTCAAGGCACGAACAATAGTGAGATTGTACCAAAATAAAGTAAGTATTTATTCTAATTCAAATTCTTCAACTTTAGGGAAACGATCTTGAAAACCAAAAAATTTTTCCTAGTGCTCTTATATCTGATTAATCATATGGTACCTTAGATCGTCAAAAATTTATGGATTTGTGATTGTTGGCTTTTCCATAGCCCTGTTCTCTACCACTGTCCATCAGAACATGATGGTTAGATTTTTCTTCCATATCCATATTTTCACCTATGTGGAAACCCAGTGATTAGTTTATTTGGGTAACCATTACGTTTCATACTTTTGTTTTTAAATATTGGTTTTGGTATTCCTTTTTACTATGTGGGTTTTGATTAAAGAAACTTTTGAATAGTAAACCATTTATAACCCCAATGAATTTTGAGGGCGAAATTCATTTTAAGGGGTGTAGAATGTAACACCCCGAGATTTTATGAAAAATATTCTTTTTAATTTCATTAATGTCTTGTGTTGTACGCTACACCAAAAGGAGCTTGCACAACACGTATCCTTGACTTGCCTTTCATTACACACAATCGCGACCTTCCTTAATAGAGTGCGTTGTACACAATACCGGGTTTTAATAAACAATGATATATTATTATAATATTGTCATGAACTAGCCGTTATAAATAGTATTAACTAAATTTTGAATTTTATAACATTATTATTCATCTTACACATTTTCTAGAACATGGTATAAGAACAAAATAAATTTTTCGGGTAAAATAAGTATTTTTAAAAAAATGCAGTTTTGCCGCCTTTTGATGGCGCACCCACTTTAAATATAGTTTTTGACATGTTTATATGTTCAATTTGACAAAATTAATTTCTTCTTTAGAATCAGGATGTAAAAATTTATATTAGATAAAGTTTTGATATTTTTTCGATAACTTTCATATTTTAATTAATAGTAAAAACACGCTATATTTTAATTAAAACCAACTTTTTTCATCATAATATCTTATGTGGTTAAATTATAATATTGAATGGTTTTAAAGTATAAATAGAATATATTTTTACAATTAAATATAATGTATTTCATTAGCATTGACTTTACCTTTAATTTGTTGGTTAAATCAATTCAATCTTTTGCAATGTTTTAAAAAAAAACCCGTTTTTATTCGACAACGGGATTAATTTTAATTTAAATTCTGAAACTTCTTTATATTGAATTTTAAAAAATTTATTCCATATTTGGAATCCATGGGTCCAAATTATGTTAATAGGCTACTTTTTATTTTTGGAAATTATGAATAGTAACTACGGTAAATTTTATTTACCATAGTTAAAGATAAATCGGGTAATTAAGGGTAAATATAATATTATAAAATTACCCTAACACATGACAAAATTTTATTTGATTGCTAAAAGTAAACACATATCAACTAAGAGTCGGATTAGATTCATTTTATGGACTTTTGACCATGAAAATAATTTAATTATTATTAAAACCAAAGAAAGTGACAACATGTCACTTTCTTAAATCTTATAAGTATAATAATTTTAACATAGTGATAAACATCATAAAACTTATAACATGAATATTATCCAGAAATCTAACAAAATTATCTACATCATGAGAATTTATTTAGAATTTTTTGGGATTAAATAGTTATCATTAATTGTGACACAATAGTGATGCAGAAATTATTTATCTAGTGAAAAATCAAGAATATAGTTTTTATTAAACTAATAGTGACCATAAAAGGCAGAAAACCCTGACCAAAACTTATTGGTCATCTAAATGGAAACTATAATAATATAATGGTAGAATATTTGACCATTTGGAGTCTTATACAAGCAATTATGACACTTATATTATATTATTTTAAATGATGCCAAAGTTGTCACCTTCATAATTTAATAAATATAACAATTTAAATATTGTGATTTTAAGATGATAAATTCGATTAAAAGTATTATTGTGAACGTTAATATATTTATCTTAATCATAGGATTTTATTTTAAATTTTTATGCAACATATATGTATATTAAATAATTATTCATAAATGATGTAGTAATTATTTTTTTAAGAGATAAACCAAATAAATGGTTTTAAAAATAATAAAATAAATATTATATGAACTATTTAATGTGATCCACTAATTTTATAGATACATATTACCTTTTATTAATATATTAATGCTTTTAGTTTGAACATATAATCTGTATATATTTTATTTAAATTCAAATAAATGAATAGTGTCAAAATTGACACTATTGTTATTTTATAAAAATAACATATTATTAAATTGTTTAAAAATCACAAAAATATTTAAAAATTATAAATTTAAAATTATTGGGTCTATAATTTTATAAATTAAACAATTATGGAAAATTCACAACAAATAAGTAATTATTTGTTATAATTTAAAATTTAGAATTTTATTACCACAAATAAACTTAAATAGATTAAATAAGGATAAATCAAAATGATAAGGTTTAAAATAAGATCCAAACATGTCTAAATTTGATTGGATGATGATATTACAACCCTATCTCATCTAATCTTCGAATATGAGTCATTTTTTGAGGTTTTTATGTGGGGTTAGATTTATTATAAATTAATATTTTTAAGAATTCCAAAGGTGCCCCTCTCTTCCCTTATAAAAGGGCACTTCCTCCCTCTCTTCCTCACACAACTTTGAGCCTTCAAGCTCGGCCAAACCCTGACAAATTATCTTCTCAACTTACCTAGAAACATCCTAGAGGTTCTGGTCTTCCTCAAATACCAATTTTAGTGCCCTAAGAGGAGGTCTCAAAAAGGCGCTTCAAAGAAGAGGTAATTTCCGTTACCGATTCTTTCACCTTTATTTCTTCTTCCACTTCTTCTTCTTAGGTTGTTTCATTATGAAGTATTATCATCCGTATCACTCATATACGGATATGATATTATAATTATGAATCAATACTAATTCACCATCTATCCATCCTACGGAAAACGAAATCACCGCGCGTGCGTACGTACGGAATACCGTCTCCACGCCGTGGTGTAATCTGTTTTTCCACCAACACCTTACATGGATGGGTATTATGGTGTAAAGAATAACTATAAATAGTTATTATAACATCATAATTATTCTGATTATATTGTATCATCCACTCCAATTCAATTCAATAATCATGAAAATGATATCATCGCTCGTGCGTACGTACGGACTACCGTCTCCACGACGCGATGAGATTCATTCTCCACTTTAACCATTCATGAATGATTATAAAGTACATATAATAATTAATCATGAAATATATTACATAATAATGATACTGTATTTATGTGTATATATATGTATGTCATCTACTTAATTCCACTCAATTCAATAATGAAACGAAAATAGCGTTCATGCGTACGTACGACCTACCGTCTCCATGAACGGTGTATTTATTTCCATTTATCGATCCATTATATATATGTATATTCTGAATATATATTATATATAAATAATGTTTTATATTATATAATTAAGTAATAATGATCTATGTAATCATATGAATAATTACAAGTTAAAACACGAACGACAAATGAGACGATTTTACCCAAAACGCTACTTTAACATGAATTTACAAAAGAACGGGTAATATAAAGTCATAAGTGAACCATACATGATATAATAACAATGAATAAGTTTCTGTAATAAGTCAATGACATTATTTAAATCATTATACAGGAGTTTCAGACACTTATGAAGCAAATCGGACCTAAGGTAAGGGAAATATCACAATCTCATTTTTATCCGAGATTGTTTATACTTTAGTATTTACTGGGGTGTATTTTGTCATCCAAATCCATGTTCCCTCAATATGTAATATTATTTCCATTCACCTACAATTTTTTAAATCCTATTTTACCCTTCGGTGAGTATTTAGTAAAAGATATGAAAGGAATCTTTTGTCGTTTTTCGTACGAGGTACTTTTTGACTTTTCCGACAAAAGTACGAGAAGAATGTTTTTTATACGGAATGAATGGATTTTTAAAACAATATTTCCAAGAATCTTCCTTTACAAGTTTTCAAGTTTATTTTTAATCAACTTCTTTTAGTTTATAATTGTATGACATATTAAGAAAGGAAAAGTTTTTTTTGAAGTCGAAAGGATATTTTCTTCAAGAATGGAGTTCAAGTGTTTTATCAAAATTATTTTCCATCTAAGATAATATAGGGTTCCGTTTATATCCCTATTATTACATGGATTTTATTATGTTGTGATGTAAATATTTTCATGAATTCCTTTATCTTATATAAATTGTTTTATAATGTCATGTTGTTTAAAAATCCCATTTTTATTACATGGGTTATGCTATGATGTATGGTTTATGATTTTGTGGCACACATAAGAATGGTATCATTATGAGATGGGTGGGACCTATATCTCCTTCCAATGCATTGGGTAAAGATTTTATATCTCATGAGATAGACATGGCTGGAATGGTAGGTTATACCGGTTCAGTGAAACAGGACTGAAACGAGGGTAACTCGGTTCAGAAAGGGACTTTGTCCACTAAGATAGTCTTGGCAATGAGTCTTGACTAATAAGATATGATTATCTATGATTATGTGTGTATTCCACAATGTTTCATGTTTTATGTTATGATTATTGGGATTTCATTTCACTACTATGATTTATCCCATGTTATGAAATTATGCTCTCTTTTGCAGGTTAAGATTTCCAAAATGTTATGTTCTTATGAAAATGATGTGATTGATATTTCTTTTATTTACCCTAACTAAGCATTTGAGCTCACCCTATTATGTTTTCTTTTCCCCAGGATATAAAGAAAGGTTTTAGGTAAAAAAAGGAAGATCTTTATGGGAGATGTTGAAGATCTTTCACCATGATTAGAAGATTATATTCCGAGTTTCCAAAGACACTAAAATATTATGATCCTTGTGTGTGTGTGTTTTTGTTATGTACTATGTATTCCGAAAAAGTAATGTAATGTCCATGTACGTCAAGATTCGGGTCTCTACAGTTGGAATCAGAGGAAAGGTTTAGTCATCCTTTGGAAACTAGGACGCGAAAACATTAGTGAGATCCCTAGAGATATTTCTAAGGTATGTCTAGGGATGTCCCTAAGGATAAGTATACGTATAGGATATAGTCCTAGAACTATGGTAACAATATTAGATTACACCAAAGATGTTAGATATTGAAGTTACTCCCCCTTTATTCTGATTTTTTCCTCTCACACAATTCTTTTTGGGTTTTAGAAAATGGCTAGAAACAAGATGATTCACGATAATAGAGGATACGATGGACAATGGAATGATATTCTTCATGAGAAACCAAATAAAATGGGATTTGGAAGTCCAATCATCATTATTATGCCGAATCAAAAATCTCATAATATGATCAATAAAGTAAAATTTGGTAAGTTTCCTGACTCGGATAATAAGAGAAAGATGGAGTTTCATGATGATCATAGAGGAAAGAAAGTTCAATTTCCCCTATGTAAATCACGTGGGAAGAGGCATCAAGGAGAATGTTTCAAAGGAACTGGAAGATGCTTTGGGTGTGGAAAAGAAGGACACAAAGCCAGTAAGTGTAAAGGAAAAGGTTCAGTTAACACCAGGGATGAGGATAATGGTATTGCTACGACATCAGCAATGGTTAAATGTTTTAAATGTGGAATGTAAGAGAATTATGCAAACCAATACCCTAAGGGAAAGTCTCATGAAGAGAATCAATATGGTCGTATGGGTAGTATTTATGTGGATGATGATGAAGAGACTACAAATGATATGTGAGATGAAAGAATTGTTGAAGCTCGGTTAATGGTTTAAGAATGTAGTGGAATGACTACATGTTTATCATGTGTAATGTTGTATAAGTAATCTCATGGTACTATGGAATAAAGAGACATCTAAGGATTGTTACACTGTTGTCTTTCCTTGTGTTTTGAAAGTGTATGATTAATGGTACCAGTATCCATGAAAGGTTATTCAGATATTTTTGGAATTTAGATGATATGCACATAATGAAGGGATAAGGAGAAAATTAAATGTATTCATGAGCTCATGGCTGATATAAGGAAAAGGTTATATCATGGTTTGAGTATATAGAATTTTTGGATTTTGGTATGTGGAAAGAGTTAACTTTTGACAGCATTCATTTTTTCACTAAGGTTTAATGGGTATTCATTTTTCAAGAGAATACATCATTAAGGTATTCACATGATTGGAATGTGACCAACAAGATATATGGGGGATAAACGATGGTAGTCACATGCTTGATTAATGATATTTCAATTAATCGTTTTCTTTATACTATGAGCTTGGACCGATGTATTTTAGATAAGCCAAATGATTAGAATGGATTATGTTGGACATAAGTTAGGATAAAACGTTTTTCGATATTATTGATGGGATGTTATAGTAATATAGCTTTAGAAAAAGGACAACCTGTAGGACGGGCGACGGCCCCTCGCGTCGGACAAGGCTATGGGAATCCAACCCACAACCGAAGTGCGACTGGCCTTTATTGCCTACAACTGGCCTACAAGAAGTCCATGTTTCGTAGAAACTAGTTTTATTATATTAATTATTATAAGTCCATTTTAGGAACTATATATGATTAATCTCACTATATAATGACTTATGTATATTTAATAACTTTTGCTAACCTTTTGTTTGAGACAGATGGAATGACCCGTCATTCTATCACATGATCTGCTAACACTTCACGAATAACAAATTCAACTTCATTTATTTAAGAGATGAAGTAGAAATTGGTCAAGGCACGAACAATAGTGAGATTTTACCAAAATAAAGTAAGTATTTATTCTAATTCAAATTCTTCAACTTTAGGGAAACGATCTTGAAAACCAAAAATGTTGTCCTAGTGCTCTTATATCTGATTAATCATATGGTACCTTAGATCGCCACAAATTTAATGATTTGTGATTGTTGGCTTTTCCATAGCCATTTTCTCTACCACTGTCCATCAGAACATGATGGTTAGATTTTTCTTCCATATCCATATTTTCACCTATGTGGAAACCCAGTGATTAGTTTATTTGGGTAACCGTTACGTTTTATAATTCTGTTTTTAAAGATTGGTTTTGGTATTCCTTTTTACGATGTGGGTTTCGATTAAAGAAACTTTCGAATTGTAAACCATTTATAACCCCGACGAATTTTGAGGGCGAAATTCATTTTAAGGGGGGTAGAATGTAACACCCCGAGATTTTATGAAAAATATTCTTTTTAATTTCATTAATGTCTTGTGTTGTACGCTACACCAAAAGGAGCTTGCACAACACGTATCCTTGACTTGCCTTTCATTACACGTAATCACGACCTTCCTTAATAGCATGTGTTGTACGAAATACCGGGTTTTAATAAAAAATGATATATTATTATAATATTGTCATGAAGTAGCCGTTATGAATAGTATTAACTATATTTTGAATTTTATAACATTATTATTCATCTTACACATTTTCTAGAACATGGTATAAGAACAAAATAAATTTTTCTGGTAAAATAAGTATTTTTAAAAAAATGCAGTTTTTCCGCCTTTTGATGGCGCACCCACTTTAAATATAGTTTTTGACATTTTTATATGTTCAATTTGACAAAATAAAATTATTTTTTTGAATCAGGATGTAAAAATTTACATTAGATAAGGTTTTGATATTTTTTCGATAACTTTCATATTTTAATGAATAGTAAAAATACGCTATATTTTAATTAAAAACAACTTTTTTCATCATAATATCTTATGTGGTTAAATTATAATATTGAATGGTATTAAAGTATAAATAGAATATATTTTTACCATTTAATATAATGTATGTCATTAGCATTGATTTTACCTTGAATTCGTAGGTTAAATCAATTCAATCTTTTGCAATGTTTTAAACAAAAACCCGTTTTTATTCGAAAATGGGATTAATTTTAATTTAAATTCTGCAACTTCTGTTTATTGAATTTTAAAAAATTGATTCCATATTTGGAAAAAGTGGGTCCAAATTATGTTAATAGGCTACTTTTTATTTTTGGGAATTATGAATAGTAACTACGGTAAATTTTATTTACCATACTTAAAGGTAAATCGGGTAATTGAGGGTAAATATAATATTATAAAATTACCCTAACACATGCCAAAATTCAATATGATGGCTAAAAGTAAACCCATATCAACTAAGGGTCGGATTAGATTCATTTTATGGACTTTTGACCATGAAAATAATTTAATTATTATTAAAACCAAAGAAAGTGACAACATGTCACTTTCTTAAATCTTATAAGTATAATAATTTTAACTTAGTGATAAAAATCATAAAACTTTGAACATGAATAGTATCCAGAAATCTAACAAAATTATCTACATCATGAGAATTTATTTAGAATTTTTTTGGGATTAAATAGTTATCATTAATTGTGACACAATAGTGATGCAGAAATTATTTATCTAGTGAAAAATCAAGAATATAGTTTTTATTAAACTAATAGTGACCATAAAAGGCACAAAAACCTGACCAAAACTTATTGGTCATGTAAATTGAAACTATAACCATACAATGGTCGAATATTTGACCATTTGGAGTCTTATACAAGCAATTATGACACTTATATTATTTTATTTTAAATGATGTCAAAGTGGTCACCTTCATAATTTAATAAATATGACAATTTAAATATTGTGATTTTAAGATGATAAATTCTAGTAAAAGTATTATTGTGAAAGTTAATATATTTATCTTCATCATAGGATTTTATTTTAAATTTTTATGCAACAAAAAAATATATTAAATAAATATTCCAAAATGATGTAGTAATTATTTCTTTAAGAGATAAACCAAATAAATGGTTTTAAAAATAATTAAATAAATACTATATGAACTATTTAACGTGATCCACTAATTTTATAGATACATATTACCTTTTATTAATATATTAAAGCTTTTATTTTGAACATATCATCTGTATATATTTTATTTAAATTCAAATAAATGAATAGTGTCAAAATTAACACTATTGTTATTTTATAAAAATAACATATTATAAAATTGTTTAAAAATCACAAAAATATTTAAAAATTATAAATTTATATTTATAGGGTCTATAATTTTATAAAGTAAACAATTACGGAAAATTCACAACAAATAAGTAATTAGTTGTTATAATTTAAAATTTATAATTTTATTACCACAAATAAACTTAAATAGATTAAATAAGGATAAATCAAAATGATAAGGTTTAAAATAAGATCCAAATATGTCTAAATTTGATTTGTTGATGAGAATACAACCCTATCTCATCTAATATTCGAATATGAGTCATTTTCGGAGGTTTTTAAGTGGGTTTAGATTTATTATAAATTAATATTTTTAAGAATTCCAAAGGTGCCCCTCTCTTCCCTTATAAAAGGGGACCTCCTCCCTCTCTTCCTCACAAAACTTTGAGCCTTCAAGCTCGGCCAACCCCTGCCAAATTCTCTTATCAACTTCCCTAGAAACATCCTAGTGGTTCTGGTCTTCCTCATATACCAATTTTAGTGCCCAAAGAGGAGGTCTTAAAAAGGCGCTTCAAAGAAGAGGTAATTTCCGTTACCGATTCTTTCACCTTTAATTCTTCTTCCACTTCTTCTTCATAGGTTTTTTCATTATGAAGTAATAACATCAGTATCACTCATATACTGATATTTTATTATAAGTATGAAACAATCATAATTAACCATCTATCCATCCTACGGAAAAAGAAATCACCGCGCGTGCGTACGTACGGAATACCGTCTCCACGCCGTGGTGTAATCTGTTTTTCCACCAACACCTTACATGGATGGGTATTATGGTGTAAATAATAACTATAAATAGTTATTATAACATCATCATGATTCTGATTATATTGTATCATCCACTCCAATTCAATTCAATAATCATGAAAATGATATCATCGCTCGTGCTTACGTACGGACTACCGTCTCCACGACGTGATGAGATTCATTCTCCACTTTAACAATTCATGAATGATTATAAAGTACATATAATAATTAATGATGAAATATATGACATAATAATGATACTGGATTTATGTTTATATATATGTATGTCATCTACTTAATTCCACTCAATTCAATAAGGAAACGAAAATAACATTCATGCGTATGTACGGCCTACCGTCTCCATGAATGGTGTATTTATTTCCATTTATAGATCCATTATATATATGTATATTCTGAATATATATTATATATAAATCATGTTTTATATTCTATAATTAATTAATAATGATCTAAGTAATCATATGAATAATTACAAGTTAAAACACGAACGACAAATGAGACAATTTTACCCAAAACGCTACTTTAACATGAATTTACAAAAGAATGGGTAATATAAAGTCATAAGTGAACCATATATGATATAATAACAATGAATATGATTCTGTAATAAGTCAATGGCATTATTTAAATCATTATACAGGAGGTTCAGACACATACGAAGCAAATCGTACCTAAGGTAAGGGAAATATCACAATCTCATTTTTATCCGAGATTGTTTATACTTTAGTATTTACTGGGGTGTATTTTGATATCCAAATCCATGTTTCATCAATATGTATTATTATTTCCATTCACCTACAATTGTTTAAATCCTATTTTACCCTTCGGTGAGTTTTTAGTAAAAGATATGAAAGGAATCTTTTGTCGTTTTTCGTACGAGGTACTTTTTGACTTTTCCGACAAAAGTACAAGAAGAATGTTTTTTATACGGCATGAATGGATTTTTAAAACAATATTTCCAAGAATCATCCTTTACATGTTTTCAAGTTTATTTTTAATCAACTTCTTTTAGTTTATAATTGTATGAAATATTAAGAAAGGAAAAGTGTTTTTGAAGTAGAAAGGATATTCTCCTCAAGAATGGAGTTCAAGTGTTTTATCAAAATTATTTTCCATCTAAGATAATATAGGGTTCTGTTTCTATCCTTATTATTACATGGATTTTATTATGTTGTGATGTAAATATTTTTATGAATTCCTTTATCTTATATGAATTGTTTTATGATGTCATGTTGTTTAAGAATCCCATTTTTATTACATGGGTTATGCTATGATTTATGGTTTATGATTTTGTGGCACACATAAGAATGGTATCATTATGAGATGGGTGGGACCTGTATCTACCTCCAATGCATTGGGTAAAGATTTTATATCTCATGAGATAGACATGGATGGAATGGTAGGTTATACCGGTTCAGTGAAACAGGACTGAAACGAGGGTAACTCGGTTCAGAAAGGGACTTTGTCCACTAAGATTGTCTTGGAAATGAGTCTTGACTAATAAGATATGATTCTCTATGATTATGTGTGTATGCCACAAAGCTTCATGTTTTAAGTTATGATTATTGGGATTTCATTTCACTAATATGATTTATACCATGTTATAAAATTATTCTCTATTTTGCAGGTTAAGATTTCCAAAATGTTATGTTCTTATGAAAATGATGTGATTGATATTTCTTTTGTTTACCCTTACTGAGGATTTGAGCTCCCCCTCTTATGTTTTCTTTTCCACAGGATATAAAGAAAGGTTTTAGGTAAAAAAAAGGAAGATCAATATGGGATATGTTGAAGATCATTCACCACGATTAGAAGATTATATTCCGAGTTTCCAAAGACACTAAAATATTACGATCCTTATGTGTGTGTGTTTTTTGTTATGTACTAAGTATTCCGCAAAAGTAATATAATGTCCATGTACGTCAAGCTTCTAGTGTCTACATTATCACTTACCCACCGATCAAATGTCCAAGTACAATTTTATAATCATAAAACATAAATTATTTCAATTATCAACATTTCGCTAATAAAATTTCATTTGAAATCGGAAGAAATTATTTCATGATATTGAAATAGTCAATACACATTGAAAACTATTTAAAATAAAAAACACCATAAAAGGTAATATAAGATTCCTTTTGTTAACATTAAATATTATAGATGAAGCAAAATATCAAATAATGGTTACAATGATGTAAAATTCATTGTCGCCACGTACATTAATAACATTCGTTTTTTGCCGTTATGAAAAGAAATTCGTAGAAAAAAATGATTTCCTTTGAATTAAAGGTACAAGGGTTATATAATAGACCATTCAACAAAACAATTTCAATATTATCAAAATATGCTTCAATGAAAGGATATTGAGAGGAAGTACCTTACCTTGAGTTTGACTTGTCATGTACAATCCTTATGTAATTCTAAATCAGGTAAAATATTTTAGTTCAAACCAAAAGGCTTACTAGGGAGAATTTTTTCCATATGTGAGGCTTCTATAATGAGTGGAAGGAAAAGTATTGGTAATGCCTTGGACTAACCATAGAATTATTGAAATGTGAGTATTAGTGATGACAGGGTGCCATTTTATAGGAGAGGGAAGGTGTACCCTTGGAAACTCTTAAATTGTTAAAATAATATAAATTAATTTTTTAAATCAAAAGTATCCAACATGAGATATGTTTAATGTAAGATTAGTAATGGTATAAATCCTCTCGTCAAATTATTTTTAGATATATATTGACATTATTTTAATCTTTATCTATTTAATCTACCCTTAACTATTCTCTTTTAATTTTAATTGAGGTAATATAATTTTAATTATTATGAGGCAATTAGTTTTACGTATATGGGGTGAATATATGATAATTGGAAAGTTAATAAAATTTTAGAACTTATCCTAGTAACATTTTTATTTTAAAATATTTTCTGTATTTTGAAATAATTTAATAAATTTAAATTTTTTAAAATATCAAATATATCAATATTTAACACAATTCATTTTATTTAATTAAAATTAAATCCCATAGGAGAGATACATTTTAACCAAAGCATTGAATTCTATTTTAACATGTCATATTCAGAAATAAAAATTGTTTATGAAATAAAATATTTCAATTAATATTTATTTTATTATTTATAATATCTTTTATTTGACTCCATTATTAATAATGAAATCATTGGATCATCATTGTGTCATGAAAAAATTTAATTATTCAATGTATAAAATTTACTAATAAAATACCTTAATCTATGAAATCGTTTCAGATCTAAAATGACTATTTATAGCTGAAAAGAAAATTTATATTAAAAAATATTAAAATTGTTTTATTAAAAATAATTATGTTTATGACATATTTTCTATTACATTAAATTAAAAGATATAAGTGTCATAATCACACCCTAGTGTCTTCAAAAGGAAAAAGTTTCATTTCAAGGGTTGTCTTGGTTAGTCATATCTTATACTATAATATTATGAAAAGTGTTAAAATGCCATTATATTAGTATGATATAATTATTACCCTTATTTTCTTGACTTATCCTTTAACCGTGGTAAATAAATATAATTACTAATGTTACAACTCATCATGTCCAAAAATAAAGGGGATATATTTACATATTTTGGAGCTTATTATTCCTAATATGGAATCCAATCTTTCAAATTAAAAATATGTAAGTTGTAGTAATTATTTTAAAATTAATTACCTTTGTCAAAAACAAAAACAAGATTCATTAAATGTAAAAAAACCCCAATATTGACATGTCTTTTATATAAAATTTAAATTTGAAATTACCTCCAATTACAAAAATTAAACTAAAAAATTCAAACATAACCTAAATATACATTAAAACCTTGTAATATTATTATCTATAAATTAAAATAAATTAGAGAAATTGAATGTTTTGATTTAGAATTCATTAATTTTTAAAATTCATTAATATTTGAATTTGATCTGAAAAATTACAAAATTTCAAAAAGAGTAAATTTTCATGTCCTAATTAAAAAGAAGAAGTATATTTTTTCAAATAGAATATATTAAAGTGTCAAAAACTTGATTTAGAAATGGTTCTCCTAATAATGGTGGTAAAATTACCCTTTAAAAATATTATAATATTTTACCCATACAATTGCATTCATTCTCATTTTATGCCTCAAAAATTTATTGTATAAAAGGAAACACATTTAAAAAACATGATTCATTGTATTATATTTATTTCTTTTAATTACCACCAATAAAATGGATAGTAATTAACTACTATTTAAAATGATAATAATATAATTGTATTATTTTTTTATATAACTCATTGTTTTGTGCAACTTAAGATATCAAAGAAACCCATTGTTGTGTTTCAAGTACGACATTAGAAAAGAATCACATATAACGTAAAATTAATTTCTTATTCTTAAATATTAATATATATGAAAATTTATTATTATATAATTACATGGAATGTTACATCCATCATATCGACCAATGTGAGTTCATATGTGTTATTATGTTTAAAATAAAAAAATGACCATTCCACTTTGGGAACCTCCCCAATAACATGATATGAACATGGGATCCATTAAGATATTCTATAAGAGATAAAAAATAGTGAGCATAGGGAAAAAAGTTATTAAATCACACTCAATCTCTCAAAATTTTGTAAAAGGTTTACACATGTTACATTTTTTGATAGAAATGGTAAACCTGACATGAACCATGAAATAATATAATAAAAACGTTTTATGCACATTTGGATATTTTTATCATCAATTTTTTGAACAGAAAAATACTGAACCCAACACGGGCCTTGCAATAATAAAATAAAAATGGTTTATATATTTTATTAAATTATTCCCCACCTTTGATGGAAATATTGAAAATCATAAAGTTATATTTACATTATGTTTCTACATTCACTAGAATTGATCTTAATGATAAACTCACAGATGATGTTATTTCTATATTATCTAAAATTGAGTCATTTATCGAATGATAAGATTGTTTTAAATCCATTTAATAATGTATTTTATTAAAATTTCTCCCACTAAAATGATGACACCTTTTAAAAATAATCACATACCATTGTGGAAAAGGAACCATATATTATAAATATATGGGTAAAATTATCAAACATATGTTAAAAAAAAATTTGTGGGTAACAATTACAATCATTTCTCATATGAATCTTAGAAATTTGATAAAACTACTCTTTTCCGTATAAGTTATATAGATATACTCAATGATAATATTATGATAACTTGATAATTTAAGGGTCATGACCATAGTGTAACCTATTGGCCTCCTCTTATATTAATTCTCACAAATCATGATTCGATAAGTTAAATTATTTTTAATTATGTTTACATAAAATATTAATCTATTATGTTTATATTTTATATCCTAATATAGGTTGGTAAAAAAATAAAAAATGATGATTCAATATTAAGGTTGAGCAATAGTTAAGGTGAACTTATTGATGAATATCTCACTAATGGTAGAAATCAGCTATGTATGAGGTACCGATAATGTAGACTCACATTTATGATATATCACTATCAAATGTATCACTGACAGTACATACACTAACTTCTAAAAATGGATATAGCACAGTTACTCAACCCACAATGAATATTATCTCATAATTTTCACAATGTATGAGCCACCTTCACATTAGGGTACTATTAGACTCAATCCAAAAATTTCACAATGTATGTGTCATTATTTTCATAAATCACCACTATGTAGACCTACTGTTAGATATAAGTCGCCACTATGTCAGCCTAATATTAGATACCTGTCGCTATCAATCAATCTACTGCCAGAGTGACTTACCATTACATGAATCATCATTCTGAGACACCATTCCAATTCACTGCTCAGAGACACTATCAGACCATGTCACCATTCAAGGACACAGTCTATTATTCCTTTATCATTTAAATTAAAATTTATTTCAAAAATTCATATTTTTTATACGTAGTAAAATTAATTCTTTTAATTATATTTTGTCGATTTTCTTGCAAACCACATTTAAATCAATGTTAGACCACAATATGATGTATGAGGTACCCTAACACTATCGAGATTGTTCTTTACGATGACTATAGTGTATAAAGATAATAATTTATAAAAAGGGATTTTGTCCATGTCTTGAAGTTGTGCACCTAAAAATACTTGTGAAATCCAAGGTATGGATATAAGAAGATAGTGCTGAGAACTAAAATCCAATAACATTTTGTAAAAAAAATTATGGGTATTGAATAACTCATTAAGAAAATAAATACCTCAATAGAAACAGAATATAAAAGAACACAATGTGCTCTATTTTTTTAATTATTAATATAATTTTACCTAATATTCACATTAATATAACTTCCTGGAGATGCAAGATGCATTCCATGTCACACAATTAATTATAATGATTTTTTATTTAATTTGCTCTATTTTTAACTATTTTTACATTATGATCAGTGAGTTTATATCTATGTTCAATGACAAAAAACTAACTCCTATAGAAAACATGAAGTTGCATATTTATATTCTTAATATATCTTTTATACCTTACACTCTAACACATAATAGTGTAAGAGGTCCCTACATGGCCTGTTGGTTTTGTCACTATCGTGAAAATTGTAAAAGATGTCTTGTAAACTAAAATAGTTGTGTATATTATTTTTTAACAAAATCCAAGGTCTGGATCAATGTTTATTTATATAAACATCTTTTAAGTAGTTTATTTATAGTTTGGGAGTATTAAGTCTCAACGTGAGATTAAACCTCTTATTTATGTTTTGCAATGTTCCTTCATGATTATATTTTCTATGTGTCACTACTATAATTAGAGAACATCAATTTTCATTAATAGTTAATCTTATATAGTGTGTATAGTATAATTCTATTTAGTCGATCAATATCAAAATTTAAGGTAATAATTTATATTTTTTTAACTGATAACTAATCGCTCATTGAGAAATCCATTGAATAATGAAATATTCTATAAACTATTCCTTTTGTTATCACCGTTATTTTTATTTCAAAATGACAGTCTTTAAAATAGATATTTTTATCAAAAAAATTATAGGAACTAAATTCACCCAACTTGTGAGTGTACTAATTTGACCAAATTTTTGTATCAGATGATCATAATATTTTGGTTTCATGGTTTTAAATGTTTTCAAATCCTCTCTAATATGACTTTTTTTGTATTTTAATGATATGAAAATCTATATTTGATTAACAGTATTATTTATTTTAAAATTATTTTTATTATTTAAAATGGATAATATATTGGAAGGTGTAACTACTAATAAAACATTGTATTTCAATGGAAAATGTTATGATCGTTAGAAAATCAAAATTAAAGTACTTTTAGAGATCCATGGTTTTGAAATCTAGTCTTCAATTGTAAATGAATATATGATCCCATATATATCTAGATGTACTAGGATTAACCGAATTTGAAAAACTATATCAATAATTTTAATGCTGTGAATGCCTTATTTTTTACATTACATGATGAAGAATTCAAATGGATTTCTGCCCATAGAATTGCCTATGAGATTTGGGATACTCTAGTTGTTTCAAGTGAAATAACTAATAATAAGAAAGTGAGGATTAACACATATTATATTTAATATTGCAAATTCAAAATTAAGGATAATGATCCAATATATGGCATAAATAGTAGGTTTAATTAGATCATGAATATAATTATATAACTAGGAAAGACAGTCCCTACAAAATAATAGATGATGTCAATCTTAAAATATCTTCCAAAAATATGTTGAGGGACCTCAATATCAATCATAGAGTCTTGTGTCTTTAATGTATTACATGTAATGAAAATGATACAAAATTTTATCAAACATGAGGAAGATATTACGTTTAATCAATAAGAATATGGTGAACCTAGAAGAAATTCTGTGGATTTGAAAACAAATACATTCAAAATAACAGATAAAATTCATGTTAAGGAGAAAATTTTCAGTAATTAAGATTTATAAACTGATAGTGATGTGGAAATATCTCATCTAGAAAAATATTTAATAAATTATACATAATGAAAATATTTTTTAGAAAGATTGTCTATTTATAGAAATATGAAAATAAATGTATATAGAAAAATGGATCAGAAAAGAAGTGATAATATGAATGATATAAATTTATTTGAATACAAAAGAGAAATAAATGTGAAGGATGACTATCCAAAACTGAATTACAATACTAAATATGTGTAAAAATATTGAAAATACTAAAAGGCTAAGAATGAAACCCAATTTTCATTTGAGGATCGTTATTTTGAATCTCAATCATCACATAACAAAAAGGTAGGTCAAGAAAACATGCGTTTTATGAAAAATGCATATGAGGTAACCATGGAATCTTCTACGCATATTTCTTAGTATTCTAGAGATGGATCTAAATATAAAACATATAAAAATATGACCAAGGAATAAAAGTTCTAATTTTAAAAAATTCTTGAGGATACACTCACTGAGAGAAAATATTAATATAAGTCTTCCAAGAAACAATATGATTCTTGTAGTACTGAAAAATATAAACTCACTGTATAAAAAGTGAAGAATGCTCAACAGCTCAACGAGAAACTAATATTTATTTTTCTAACAAGAAATTAATTTTGGATCTATAAAAATATAAAAATTATAAAAATACCTTCATTAGAATTTTTAAAAACCTAGTTTCGCATTAATATGCTACTTGTATTGGTTATTAACCTTGTTAATGAAATTCTTTGAAAACTAATTTATATCTAAATCTAGAAAATATCGTTTTATGACCTGATGAGAAAAATTTTATACATGTTTTAGTGCAATAAATTATTTTCTAATTTGAATTTTTCTATACCGAATAAATTTTATTTTTATAATAATTTACTGATTGCATATTGGAAACCCATGAAGTGATTTTGGGTTCTTAAATCCTTAATATTTAATATTATCAGACCCATGAAAATTTGGGTAGAAATGCCTTTTCATGGTTAACCTATTTTTGTAAAAAATGTTTTTGAATATTTCATGTAAAATGATATGGTACATGGAATATGGGTTATCATGACACATGAATGGGGATTATTCTAGGTTGAATAACCTCATAAAAACGTATGGTGGCCATGTCACTGTTGGTGAAAATGAAAAATATAATATATTTGTTTCATGAAAATTGTTAACAAAAATTTATTTTTAATTTAAAAAGTTATTTTTATCGACTGTCTAAAGTAAAATCTACATAGTATTTCATATTTATGTGATGACAGCTTTCATTTTAAATTTGAAAATAATTCTTTTAATTTTTTGAATTCTATGAATGATTTAGTCATTACATCTATTAGAAATAAAAATTTTCATGAAGTTAATTTTGATGCCTTAGTCTCATATAATGTTTCATGCTTATGTGATTTTCCATAATGAATTGTGGATTTTTCATAGGAGACAATGCCAATATAACATTCACTCTCTTAAAGAACATAGTATAAAAAAATTAGTCAAGGATCCACCTAAGATAGAGTTTCCAAATGATAATGTTTGCAATCCTTATCAAAAATGAATACAGCATAAAAAAAATTTAAACTAAGGAATTATGTTTCAACATTTGAAACTCTTTAGTTGGTTCACATGGATTTGTTATGACCATCAAGAGTTTCTATATTAAATTGTATTCACACTATCTATGTTAAATTAGAATATTTTTTTGGTATACATGGACCCTCTTTTTATCCCAAAAAATTGAGTCTTGTTCTTATTCTTCAATGTTTTTCTAGATAAAAATAAAAAATTTAAGTGGAATTAGAATCAATACCTTATAAGGTGACCACATACATGAGTTTGAAAATAATGTATTTGAATCCTCTTTCTAAACAAATTGATATAGTTATGACATATCTTCTATTAGGAAACCCCAATAGAATGGAGTTATTGAACAAAGAAATAGAACCTTACACTACATATCTCAATCTATGATAAATTAATATGATATACCAATTTATTTTTGTGTGGAAACTGTGAATACAAATTTCTATATAGTCAATGTAATTTTAGTTATATATATATAAATGAAAACCCACTATATTCTATGGTGTAATTTAAATCCTAAGGATAATTACTTAAATGTACATAGATTTACATTCATTTTTATTAATAGGAATGATAATCATAAAAAACATTCCTTCAAGAGTGATGACACAATTTTATTAGGCTATTTAATATCAACTATATCCAATATGGTCATTAATAAGAGAACAAAATATGTCAAAGAATCTGTGCATATAATTTTTTTGAATCATATCCATATGAATCTGAAATCATCTTATAATATTTTTAGGATAATCTATCAAATCTTGACATAAATACTGTCTTTTATTCTATTGTTAAATTTGAAAAAAATATTTCTAGTAGTGAAAAATTTATAGATTCCTACCAAAAGTACCATGATATAATAAAAACCCTAAATTTATTATCCCTTCTTTTTATTGACCTAATATAATTCTTCAATTACATAATTTAGATTTTGTAGTTAGAAACATAGAAAAGTAACACAATATAGATAATTTGGATGATATATGGTGGTATATCATGCCATTTTTTACAGCTTGGACATCATAATATCATTGATTTAATTAATAATTAATTATGGATGATGGATGTGTAAGAATAATTAAATTAGTTTAAAAGAAACATATTAATGGATCTTATTTACAGACACAATGAATCCTTGACCATAGTCCCTAAATGGTTGTTTAGAAATGGAGTGGATGAAGCTGGAACTATAGTAAGAAATAAGGCTACATTAGTTTCACAAGGTTATATTCAAGAAGACAACATAGAATATGTAGGTACATTTTCACCCATACCTCAATATGATGACATTAAAATACTATTAGCTTATGCATCACATTTGAATTGAAACATTTATCCAATGCATGTCAATAGTTTATTCCTGAATGGTTATATAGTAGAGAATGCTTTTGATGAAACCATCCATAGTTTTAGAAATACTCATCTTCCAAATCATTTTTTCATTGTAACAATATCATTGAATGGTTTAAAATAAACTCTTAGAGCATGATATGATATGCTCATCAATTTACATATCTCAAAAGGTTTTTCTAAAGTTATATCAAATCCTAATCATTTCATAAATAGAATCTCCACATATGTTTTAGGTGTTCAGTTAAATTTTGATGATATAATTTCTTGAGATTCAAAAAAATATTATGTATTGAGTTTACAAAAATTCTAAAAAATGAGTTTGAAATGATATTATTAGGTAAACACCAATTAATTTGTGGATTAAATTATTTTCCAAATAAGGAAGATATTATTTTAAATCAGAGTAAATATAATATACATATTTAAAAAAACATTGATAGAACTAAAAGTAGTGATACTCCTATGATTTCAACCTATAAATAAGATCTTTAGGAAGATAAAAAATAAGTGTTTAAACCCAATTATAGAGGTATGATTTGATGTATTTTATACATAACTACTAGCTGAATTGATATTTTTTAATGTACGTAATTGTTCTCATTTTCAAGCTAATACTAAAGAGTAAAACATCCTTTTATGAAAGCAATTTTCAAATTAATCAAATATTCTACCATCTTAAGAATATTCTAGCCTAGAGGAAAATAATATAAATTATATAGTTTTTATGATACTGATTTTGGAGGATTCAAGTCAAATATAAAAACAAGATCTAGAACATGACACTTTTTAGGCATGTCTCTAGTTTCATGGGGTAGTAATAAAGAAAAATATGTTGTGTTATCAACTGTTGAAGACAAATACATATTTGATGGTATTATTTGTGCTCAAAATGTTTAGATGCAACATAGATTTCTAGACTTTGGATATCAAATGATACATGTCCTTATAAAACTTGTCCACAGATATGCTATTAACATTTCTATTAACATAGTTTCTCAATGGTGAAAAAGTAGTACTAAGGAAAGACATCCCTTTTTGAGATATCATTATCAGAAACTTGATATAACTCTTGAATTCATTGGAACTAAACAATTGATTTTATATAATTTTAATAACAAATTAAATTTTTAGAGAATGAGTTGCATCAGAAAATAGTTGGGGATGTTAAATTTTTATTAACTCATTATTGATGGGTAACTACTGTGACTCACTATTTATAAGTCACCTTTGGAGCTAGTCATTTATTAATTACTATTGGGTATCACAATTGATGACTCACTATTTGGATTCACCATTTACCATTCCCTATTGGGAATCACTATTGATGAATCACCATTCAGACACACTATTGACGACTCACTATTTTCTTAGTTCTTTACATTGTCATTTATTCTGAATCAAACATAAAAAATAACTATTATTTATTTCTCTTTAGCTTATTTCAACTTTTCTATTTCGGATTTTGAAATCCATAAATGATAAAAATTGACCCAATAAAAATCACATCTCACTTACCCTTTCGTAATTCTCTAAAAACCATAATTTTTCTCCTAAACCTCAACTACCCTCTCCCTTTAATCCTGACCCTATAAATCTTTCAAAATTTATTCAGCAAAGTTTTTCTCTTTGATGCCTATAGACGAGCCGCATTTTTCAAAGAAGAAAAAAGGTGAATCGAGTAAACATAAATCTGAACTTGTTAACCTAGAACTTAAAAAATGATCATTCATACAGAAAATGGAAATGCATGCCAACTACATTTTATCAATTAAGTATCAAGTGTTTAAAGTTTTGTAAATAACAAGATTGTATGGAATGTTTCTCCAGCGATACATGACCTCTTTATCTGAGTCATGTTCATGAGTTTTATTAGTATGAAAAGTTCATTCTTGAGGGAATATATTAATATTGGATAATTTCTAGAATATGTAGACAATGTAATACCTTTTTATCTAGTAAATGGGGTGAGAGATTGAATGTACCTCATGAATGTATCGATAAAGAACACCAAGGTGGTGCTCCACCAAAAATTGATATATATATTTTTTCATTATTAAGACTTAGGTTATCTCATCATAGATGATATTACTATAATACCCATAGCCAATAATCAAGGTGGAGAATTCATAATGCTGTTTAAATTTCTTCAGCATCAAATTTATCCATTGAAAGGCGACATTTCATCATTAATGTAGTATAATGTTTATTAATTTTATCTTATGAAACAAGGAAAAAAATCTACTTATGATGATACCTTATGGTTCATATGTGTGATATGATATGTCCAAATTAAAATTTAAACTCCCTTTAAAATTCTATTTTTTCGTCCATGTTGAAAGTTAATAGAATAGGAAAAGAAGTTTTGGAAATTTTCATAGATAGTGATGGATTTTTCATTACCAATGATATATGAAAATAAATTAAGATAAGATAAAATACAATGAGGAAATAGATGGTAAAATAAAATGTGAAATTCTAAGAGTATTTTAATCCAGATCAACACCCCAAATGGCAGGAGGTTATTGTTGATCCTAATGTAAGACCAGGTATGGTTGTAATGAGTTCAGATGAGGCGGAAAAATAATCTGAATAATATGAAGAAGGAGAATACATTATTTATTATAGAAGTTATATTTACTTTTCATTAATTCATAATGTAATTATATATATATCACATAACCCTAAAAAATGTTGTTACTACAGAAGAAAATCTCATAGATAATGATCATGACGATGTTGATGAGACAAAAGAATCTCATGATGTCTAATATACTTGTGTATGTGGAAGCCATTTAGAATAATATAATTAATAATAAGAAAAAGATAATGGTGAAGAATAATAATAAAATTATAAAGAAGAAGAAGAAGAAGA
Organism: Viscum album; assembly: GCA_963277665.1. Taxonomy (NCBI): domain Eukaryota; kingdom Viridiplantae; phylum Streptophyta; class Magnoliopsida; order Santalales; family Viscaceae; genus Viscum; species Viscum album. The sequence continues at coordinate 12,523,832 of OY728156.1, forward strand.
AAATTATGAAACTGATGGTGGCTTAGATCATTCAGATAGCGATCAAGGACAAGCTACAGAACATAACAATCATGCAGAAACTGATTCAATGGAAAATTAACAAGTCTTGGAATCTCAATGGGGTATATAATTAGTTATAGTTGATTAATTTGGTTTATATGATTAAGTTAGATATAATTTTAATGTTTATAAGTATGCACAATTTGAGGGGATGAAAAAGTGTAACATCCCAGGTAAATAATGAATAAAACCTTTTCATATTTATTAATATTTATGAATTAAATATTAATTTTAATTTAGAGGGGTTGCTATGTTCGATAGCATACCCGATACGCAACGATGAGGTCCTTGGAAAACATATGTTGCCCACTAGTAATATAATAATATTATTTTAAATGGTAGTTAACATGTAGTCGTTGTATTGGCGAGAATGGATAGAAATAACTAAAAAATGAATATATATATGTTTTTTAAATTTTTTTACATTTATCCAATAAAAGATAAAGGCTTAAAATACGGAAAGAATTCAATTTTGGGCATTTATACCATAATTTTCACTAAAGGTTCACTTATCACCTTTTGATTGTGAAATGTCATTTAATATAGTTTTGATCAATCTTATAAATTCTATTGGACCAAATATAACTCTTCTTTAGAATTAGGACATCAAAATTTAATTTGTGTAAATTTTTGGTATCTTTTTGATAAAGTTCATTTTTTAATGAATAGTGTAAAATGTAGTATTTTATTTCAAAACCTCTTTTTAATCCAATTTATTTATATGATTAGATTATCATTTGAATTGGTTTTAAAGTGAAATTAGAAAATATTTTTACCATTAAATCCAATAGTGGTCATTGGAATTAATTTCACTTTGAAATCGGACTTAAACTAGTGTCAATCTTTTGATACTTATTGTTTCATAAAAACACGCTATTTGTCATGACAGCGGGAATTAATTATAAAATTAATTAATGCGACTTATATGTTTTTAATTTTGTAAAATATACTTCATTTTTGAATTTGGAATATCAAATATAGCTTCGGGTGATTTTTTGGTATTTTTCTAAAAAAATTCAATTTTTGATGAATAGTGAAACCACTAAGTGATACTTATAAAAACAGATTTTTTTGTTTAATTGAAATTTTACCACTTCTGTGTTTTGAATTTCAAAAATCCGACATACATGGTTATCATTAATATGTAAAATGTGGTTCAATGAGGTTAAAATTATTTTTTGGTGAATAGTAACTCTTAAGTTCTTAATCGTGATTAGAGGTAATTAGTGTAGTTTAAGGTAAATATAATGTTTTAATAATATGTGATGAGCTTGACACATGTCCTACATTAATTGGATGTGTCATGGCCGACCAAGACAATCCATGGGTCATCTTGGGGACCCCATGGAGCCACTTTGGTTGGGAAATGACATAATTAACTTTTTATTAAATGTTAAAGTAAAAATGACACAAACATAAAAAGTTTTACTAAAACAATTTTTACATGGGGTTATACAAGTCATATTTTTGAGTATAAATATTCATTAGAAAGATAAAACTATTTCCTACATAATGAGGTTTTTTTTATAATTTTTAGACATTAAATAAGTTAAACTATGTATGCCATCATGATGATGGAGCGATTACCTCATTAATAATGGATTTAAATAAAATGGAAAGATAATGTAATCTCTAAGACCTACACATGGCCAAAACCTATTGGATTGGTGAATTACGAACACTTATAACCTTATCCTAAAATTAAATCAATGTGGGACCTTTAAAATCCGAAACACTTTTGAAAATAAAGTAACATTTTGTATCTTTAAAAGAGTGCCCCTCCTCTCCTCTTATAAAATGCCCCCACCTCTACCTCCTTACCCACACTCCCAAATCCTATTTCTCGGCCATCCTCTGCCCATTTTGTCTCTCCAATTACCTATATTACTCCTTGAAGCATAACTTTGGTCATAAGTCTTCCCACGGAAGCCTTTGAGCTCAAACCAAAGGGAGTTACCCGATTTTGAGGTAATGTCTTCTTTTGAGTCCTTTTGTTTTATTTTGCTTCTCCAACCCCCTAAACACTTTTTATTATTTTCTTTTGTAACAACTCCAGTATCCTCAATATACTAGGATGTTTTTATAAGAATCATTCGAGCTACAATTACACCCACCTACATCTAATGGTTAAAGAACATACTGTTTCTGTGGATGGCGAATTTCTGCCTCCCGAAACGATGATTGTTCAACATTATTTTAACACCTTCAAAGGTGGCCATTAAGATGACACTATATTTATATATGATATATAATATGTTTTTGTTTTCCTTAAGCTTCTGTATTTTTTATTTTGGGCATATATTTTATGTTTTCCATTATTGGTAAACGTGATATCTTCATTTAAGGAAATGTGGACTACCGCCCCCTCAAAGTGATTTGATTCATTAATGCCATATGTGGGACGTATAAAGGATTGATTTAAAGTAATTATATATGATGTTATACTGGAATTATAATATACATCTATATCAGTATTATTTATTTCCATTCAAGTATGAGATAGAAATGAAAGTAGCGTTCATGCGTACGTATGAGTTACCATCTCCATGAACGGTGCATTTCATTTATTATCCACAAATGTAATGTACTATTATAAGTACATGTATATAATGGATATATATGATGAATTATACATATAAATGATGAATATAATTCTGTAATTAAAATATACATACCACTCATTTAGTTTTAATTCCATTAATATGGCAAAGAAATGAAAGTAGTGTTCATGCGTACGTACGGCTTACCGTCTCCATGAGTGGTGCATTTCATTTCTAACCTATAAATGATTATGTAATATTATAAATAAATGTATATGCTGGATATATATGATATATATGATATCCAAATTAGGAATGTCATTCTGTATATAAAGAACCTTTGACCACACGAACAACATGTAATTGTAAGAAGTCCACTTTCGACTTAAGAACCAAATATCGACAAAACAAACATTATTAACTTAAATGGTTAAATAATGTTTATAACATGGAAATAAGTGATATAAAAGGAATAGTGAACTTTAAAAAGGTTCTTAAGAAAATAGAAATTAACTCACGTTTATTATTCAGGACGTTAAAGAATGATCGAGTCAAGTCGGACCCAAGGTAAGGGACATCGTCTCAATCTTCTATCAATGAGGAATATTTCGTTTTATACACAAATTTATTTTATACGGTGTATAAACCCCATTGAATTTAAATTTTATACAAAATGAATATTTTTCTACGAATCGTTTTACAAAATGACAAAAAGGAATGTTTTTTTTAACGTACGCGGTGACAATGACTTTTTCCGCCTCCGCGAGTATTATTTTGTCTTTGGCTCCCTCAACAAGATGTAATGTTTTAAATGCCATATACTCTTTTATGTATTTTGGTATTGAAAATGGTTTTATAATGGATTTGTTATGTCAATATATTTGAGTGATATATTGTGATCAAAGTGTGGAAATGTTTTCTTTCCATTATGTTTGTTTTATGTCTTATGATTTTATAATGGTACTTGGACATTCGATGGGTGGTTACGTGATAAACCATATGACTGGTGGTTCCATGAATACCAGGACGGGTGGTTACGTTATAACCTCCAATGAATTGGGTATGGAATTCGGCCGTATGGCTATTCCATTAAGTGATATGTGTGGAAGTCGACCGTATGGTTATTCCACTTAAGTATGTTTATGTCCCAAGTTACCTTTATATGTTATGTGTTCTTTATATGGGTTTTATGGTAATACTTTGGTTACAAAATGGTAAGTAATGATATTTTATTTAGTGAATAGTTTTTACTGCTTCATGATGGTGAAGGTATTACTTTGATAAAGTATACATGGTTTACGTGATGTTTGAAAAACTAACAGTTTCCATTCTTTGTGTATCCTTTACTGAGATTTTTATGCTCATACCAAGTATTTTTTGAAATGTTTTTCACAGGACTTAATGTGGAATAGGGTCAAGGAAGGGATCAAGGGAAAGTCATGATATATAAAACATGGAACTAGAGATGTCTCTTTTTAAGAGTTTCTTTTATTTTATGGAAACATAGTATAAGTGTCTACTTTGTAATCTTTTGAGATGTAATAGTTATGTCCTAATTCTATAAAACTCTAAACCTGAAAAGATCCTCAATGTGAATTATTCATTTAATTTAATATTAAGTAAGGTTTATTACTGGGGCCTTATAGTTGGTATCAAAGGTCGGTTTAGACATATTTAGGAGTTAGAAAAGTGTTAAATTATAATATGATTGAAATGATATAGCATTTAAAGATTACCATGTTGCTTCACCTAAGGTATTTCAGTTTTAAGAATGGTTTTTCATAGAGGAAACAGAGAAGATTTTTTGTGAAGGTATACAGAGGGAAATGACCTTTCAAATCAGTATCCTGAGATGGTCAGAATCAGAACTAAACAGTTTGTTGCAGTGATGGCTCAGTTGACTCAGGTGTAAAATGTTGGTTGTTTTTATTGATTATATTTTAGTGTTTTCTAAAAGTAAAGATGAGAATGAAAGTCATTTAAGGGTTATCTTGAAAAACCTTAAAAGAAAAAAAACTATATGGAAAATTCAGCAAGTGTGAGTTTTGGTTACAAAAAATTTTTTTCTTGGGTCACATTGTCTCAAAACATGGCATAACTGTTGATCCTGCTAAAAGAAAAATTGTTGAATAATGGCCAAGACTCACAAATGTAACCGAGATCCGTAGTTTTCTTGGTTTGGCAAGTTACTACCGAAGGTTTGTTGAAAAATTTTCACAGTCATCTAGTCCAATGACTAAGCTAACTCGTAAGGGTGTTAAGTTCATCTGGACAAAAGAATGTGATGATTGTTTTCAGGAGTTGAAAAGAAGATTGGTGAATGCTCCGGTTTTTGAACTTCCTTCCAGGAATGGTGAGTTTGTTATATACAGTGATGCTTCACTGAAAGGACTTGGTTGTGTCCTTATGCATAATGATCAGGTAATTGCTTATACTTCACGTCAGTTGAAAACTCATGAGGTAAATTACCCTACACATGATTTGGAATTATCCGCTGTTGTTTTTTTCTTTAAAAATTTTGAGGCATCATTTGTATGGAGTAAAGTGTGAAATATATACTAATCACAAAAGTTTAAAGTATATATTCACTCAGAAAGAATTGAACATGAGTTAGAGGAGATGGCTGGAATTAATCAAGGATTATGATTGTTCAATTCACTACCATCTGGGAAAATAAAATAAAGTGGCTGATGCTTTGAGTTGAAAAAGTAATTCTTCATTAACCATGCTACATTTGGAAGGAGATCCTGTGGTTTTTGATTTGACGAACTTTGGCATAGAAGTTGTTGGTGCAGGATGTCCTTCTGTTTTGTTTCAGGTATTAGTGAGATCTTCTCTATCAGACAGAATCAAGCAAAAACAGAAGCAAGAAAGTGAGTTGCAGAAAAAGGTAGAGCTGGTTCAGAAAGGTAAGTTGCATGAATTCAACATTGATAGTGATTGTGTTTTGAGATTTGGGAAGAGATTGTGTGTGCCTTGTGATTCCCTGTTGAAGAGAGTGTTGTTATGGGAAGCTCATAGTTCTCCATTTTCAGTTCATCCTGGCAGTACTAAGATGTACAGAGATCTGTGGGAGTATTACTGGTGGGATGGAATGAAAAGAGATATTGCTTATTTTACTGTGAAGTGTTTGACTTGTCAGTAGGTTAAAGCAGAGTGCTAGTTACCGAAAGGGATGCTTTAGCCTCTACCAGTGCCAGAGTGGAAATGGGATAATATATCAATGGACTTTATTGTGGGATTACTGAAGACATCTCGAGGTAATAATGCAATTTGGGTTATTGTTGATCGCTTGACTAAATCTGCTCATTTCCTTGCCATACGAGATAATTTTTCCCAAGATCAACTTTCCCATTTGTAACTTAAAGGGATAGTCAGGTTACATGGATTTCTTCCCTCCATTGTATCTGACCATGATCCCATGTTTACTTATAACTTTTGGAAAGGCCTTCAAAAGTCGTTGGATACTGAATTAAATTTTAGTACAGCTTTTCATCCGTAATGAGATGGGCAATCAGAACGAACAATTCAGACCTTGGAAGATATGCTATGAGCTTGTTCGATGGATTATCAGGGAAGTTGGGACCAACATCTTTCATTGGTTGAGTTTTCGTATAATAACAGTTTTCATTCTAGTATACAGATGGCACCATTTGAGGCATTATATGGGAAGAATTGTTGAACTCCAGTATTTTGGGATAAAGTGGGTGAAAGGAAGCTGATGGGACCTGAATTGATAGAAGAGATGGCAGAAAAGGTTCAGTTGATTCAGAAACACATGAGAACTGCTCAGAGCAGGCAGAAGAGTTATGCGGAGAACCGGAGGAAGGATCTATCTTTCGAGGTAGGTGATCATGTTCTTCTCAAGGTTTCTCCATGGAAAATTGTGATGTGATTTGGTAAGAAAGGAAAGCTGAGTCCAAGGTTCATTGGACCATATGAAATTCTGTAGAGAGTTGGATCAGTTGCATACAGAGTGGCATTACTTCCGAGTTTATCTCAGGTACACAATGTTTTTCATGTTTCAATGTTGAGGAAGTATATGCCAGAATCATCTCATGTTTTGAGCCCAGAGGTAGTTCAGTTGGAAGAGAATCTCTCTTATGGAGAACAACCAGTCCCGATTATTGACCGAAGAGAGAAAGTGTTGAGAAATAAGGTAATCCCCCAGGTAATGGTTTTGTGGAAGAACTATATGGTTGAAGAGGCAAAGTGGGAATCTAAAAATGCTATGAGGGATAAATACTCCCACTTATTTTGATAAGTGAATAAAATTGTGAGGACGTAATTCCCAAAAGGGGGGAAGGATGTAACATCCCAGGTAAATAATGAATAAAACATTTTCATATTTATTAATATTTACGAATTAAATATTAATTTTACTTTAAAGGGGTTGATATGTTTGATATCATACCCGATACGCAATGATGAGTTCCTTGGAAAACTTACGTTGCATAATAGTAATATAATAATATTATTTTAAATGGTAGTTAACATGTAGCCGTTGTATTGGCGAGAATGGATAGAAATAACTGAAAAATGATTATATATATTTTTTAAATGTTTTTACATTTATCCAATAAATGATAAATGCTTAAAATATGGAAAGAATTCAATTTTAAGCAATTATACCCTAATTTTCACTAAAGGTTCACTTATCACCTTTTGATGGTGAACTGTCATTAAATATAGTTTTGATCAATCTTATAAATTCTATTGGACCAAATATAACTCTTTTTAGAATCAGGACATCAAAATTTACTTTGTGTAAATTTTTGGTATCTTTCCGATAAAGTTCATTTTTTTAATAAATAGTGTAAAATGTTGTATTTTAATTCAAAACCTATTTTTAATACAATTTATTTATATGATTAGATTATCATTTGATTTGGTTTTAAAGTTAAATTAGAAAATATTTTTACCATTAAATCCAATAGTGGTCGTTGGAATTAATTTCACTTTGAAATCGGACTTAGACTAGTGTCAATCTTTTGATACTTCTTGTTTCATAAAAACACGCTATTTGTCAGGACAGCGGGAATTAATTATTAAATTAATTAATGTGACTTATATGTTATGACTTTTTTAAAATAAACTTCATTTTTGAATTTGGAATATCAAATATAGCTTGGGGTGAATTTTTGGTATATTTCTAAAAAACATCAATTTTTCATGAATAGTGAAACCACTATGTGATACTTATAAAAACTAATTTTTTTTGTTTAAATGAAATTTTACCACTTATATGTTTTGAATTTCAAAAATCCGACATACAAGCTTGTCATTAATAAGTAAAATGTGGTTCAATAGGATTAAAATAATTTTTTGGTGAATAGTAACTCTTAAGTTCTTAATCGCAATTAGAGGTAATTAGTGTAGTTTAAGGTAAAAATAATGTTTTAATAATATGTGATGAGCTTAAAACATGTCCTACCCTAATTTTATGTGTCATGATCGACCAAGACAATCCATGGGTCAACTTGGGGACCCCATGGATCCACTTTGGTTGGGAAATTACATAAATAACGTTTTATTAAATGTTAAAGTAAAAAATGACACAAACATGAGATGTTTTACTAAAAAAAAATTTACATGGGGTTATACAAGTCATTATTTTGACTATAAATATTCATTAGAAATATAAGACGATTTCCTATATCATGATATTTTTTATATAATTTTTAGACATTAAATAAATTATATTATTTATGACATCATGATGATAGAGTGATTACCTCATTAATAATGGATTTAAAAAAATGGAATGATAATGTAAAATCTAAGGCCTACACATGGACAAAACCTATTGGACGGGTGGATTTCTAACCCTTATCACCTTAGCCTCAAATTACATCAATGTGGGACCTTTAAATTCCGAAACTCTTTTGAAAATAAAGGAACATTTTGTAACTTTACAAGAGTGCCCCTCCTCTCCTCTTATAAAAGGCCCCCACCTCTACCTCCTTACCCACACTCCCAAAGCCTTTTTCTCAGCCAACCACTGACCATTTTGTCTCTCCAATTACCTCTCTTACTCTTTGAAGCCTCACTTTGGGCAGAATTCTTCCGAAGGAAGCCTTTGAGCTCAAACCAAAGGGAGTTACCCGATTTTGAGGTAATGTCTTCTTTTGAGTCCTTTTGTTTTATTTTTCTTCTCCAACACCCTAAAATCTTTTTATTATATTCATTTGTAACAAATACAGTATATTCAATATACTAGGATGTTTTTATAAGAAGGATTCGAGCTACACTTACACACACCTACATCTAATGGTTAAAGAACATATTGTTTCTGTGGATGGCGAATTTCTGTCTCCCAAAACGATGATTGTTCCACATTCTTTTAACACCTTCAAAAGGTGGCCATTAAGATGACACTATATTTATATATGATATATAATATGTTTATGTTTTCCTTATGATTCTGTATTTTTCATTTTGGGCATACCATTTATGGTTTCCATTATGGGTAAACGCGATATCTTCATTTAAGGAAGTGCGGACTACCGCCCCCTCAAAGTGATTTGATTCGTTAATGCCATATGTGGGATGTATAAAAGATGGATTTAAAGTTATTATATATGATGTTATAATGTAATTATAATGTAACTCTATATCATTATTATTTCATTCCATTATAGTATGAGATAGAAATGAAAGTAGCGTTCATGCGTACGTACGGCTTACCGTCTCCATGAACGGTGCATTTCATTTCTTATCCACAAATATAATTTCCTATTATAAGTACATGTATATAATGGATATATATGATGAATGATACATATAAATGATGAATATAATTCTGGAATTAAAATATACATACCTCTCATTTAGATTTAATTTCATTAATATGGCAAAGAAATGAAAGTAGCGTTCATGCGTACGTACGGCTTACCGTCTCCATGAACGGTGCATTTAATTTATAACCTCTAAATGATTATGTAATATTATAAATACATGTATATGCTGGATATATATGATATTTGATATCCAAATCAAGGATGTCATTCTGGATATAATGATCCTTTGACCACACGAACAACATGTAATTGTAAGAAGTCCACTTTTAACTTAAAAACCAAATATCGACAAAACAATCATTATTAACTTAAATGGTTACATAATGTTTATAACATGGAAATAAGTGATATAAAAGGAATAATGAACTTTAAAATGGTTCTTAAGAAAATAGAAATTAACACAAGTTTATTATTCAGGACGTTAAAGAACGATCGAGTCAAGTCAGACCCAAGGTAAGGGACTTCGTTTAAATCTCCTTTCATTGAGGCATATTTCGTTTTATACACAACTTTATATTATACGGTGTATAAACCCCTTTGAATTTTAATTTTATACAAAAGGAATCTTTTTCTATGAAGCGTTTTACAAGACGACAAAATGGAATGTTTCTTTTAACGTACGCAGTGACAACGACTTTTTCTGCCGCAGCGAGTATTATTTGGTTTTTGGCTTCCTCAACAACCTGTAATGTTTTAAATACCATATACTCTTTTATGTATTTTGGTATTTTAAATTTTTTTATAATGGATTTGTTATGTCAATATATTTGAGTGATATATCGTGATCAAAGTGTGGAAATGTTTTCTTTCCATTATGTTTGTTTTATGTCTTATGATTTTATAATGGTACTTGGACATTTGACGGGTGGTTACGTGATAAACCATATGACGGGTGGTTCCGTGAATACAAGGATGGGTGGTTACGTTGTAACCTCCAATGCATTGGGTATGGAAGTCGGCTGTATGGCTATTCCATTAAGTATGTATGGAAGTTGGCCATATGGCTATTCCATTAAGTGATATGTGTGGAAGTCGACCGTATGGTTATTCCACTTAAGTATGTTTATGTCCCAAGTTACCTTTATATGATATGTGTTCTTTATATGGGTTTTATGGTAATCCTTTTGTTACAAAAGGGTAAGTAATGATATTTTATTCATTGAAGAGTTTTTACTGCTTCATGAAGGTGAAGGTATTACTTTGATAATGTATACATGGTTTACGTGATGTTTGAAAACCTAACACTTTCCATTCTTTGTGTATCCCTTACTAATATTTTTATGCTCAACCCATTTTTTTTGAAATGTTATTCACAGGACTTAATGTGGAATAGGGTCAAGGACGGGATCAAGGGAAAGTCATGCTATATAAAACATGGAACTAGGCAAGTCTCTTTTTAAGAGTTTTTTTTATTTTATGGAATCATAGTAGAAGTGTCTACTTTGTAATCTTTTGAGATGTAATAGTTATGTACTAATTCTCTAAAACTAAAAACCTGAAAATATCCTCAATGTGAATTATTCATTTAATTCAATATTAAGTAAGGTTTAAGGCTGAGGCCTTATAAAAAGACTAGTAGAGTTATAGTCAAACATTTATCCCTTTTTATTTGTCTGTAGTGGAATAATGGGAATCATGTCATAGATATTTTATACTGGGCTTGGAAAATCTAGACTGTAATGTAGAATAGTATGATTCTAAGGGATCCATGGTTGATCAATTGGATACTGTTTAGAGAGTTCCAATTCTAATCGATCAAGTAGTTTATCTTAATCCTTTAGTTTCACATTTTCCTGCTGATTATTTGAGTTATAATGATTTCAATGCTTTTATAAGAGGATTGTAATCGAATGTAATAAATAGCCTACAAAATAAACCAGATATAATGTAATGTCTTTCTAAAAGTGATTCTTCTATTCTTTTATAGAAATTTAGTTTATAGAATCATCCTCAAATGGTTTCTAAACATCATAAAATAATAATAGAACATATAATTTTTAGAGATAAACTAGATTCTCATTATCCTATAGTTAAAGAAATGATATATTAATATATAGAATATTTGAAAATGATGAAAAATGTCTTGGAGATACCTTTTCTATGTTTCTCATTATAATACACTTCATCATCCAATACATGACATAGATATTTTTAGATTAGTTATATGAGATTAATTAAATGGTTCATCAACCTCAGTTACTATATCTCCTGAGATTGATATGATTAGATCTATGGTATGGTAAGAGCATCAGTCCTTGACATTAGGTATTGATCAATTGGGCTTTAGTATAATCCAACAGAATAGTGATCATGTGCCCGACATGGTAATGAATTATATTAAAGAGGATATAACATATCATGAGTCCATCACAAAAAATGTGGACTATTACTTATCATGGATTTTCAAAAAGAATCATCTCCATTATTATTTTATAATATTTGATGAGAATTAATGGATTCCCCTTGTCACCCAAGCATTTAAGGAACGGGTTAGATCGATTAACGAGCTTACGCCTACCCTCAAAATAGTCATGGAATACATGGATGAAATTAAAACAGAAGTGGAGAAAGGTTGGAATATAATCATGGATTTTATTAACCTCTTGATTCCCTATAAAGTAGTTTAGAGTACTGGAATTATTGCTCTAGAGGCCTTCCCAATTCAACATCTTACAGAGACAATTCCCTCAAGTTCTATATACCAGTCTATTGATCCTCATATCAGTGCGTCTTTAACTTATGATCCTTTTTCTTCTCTTCCTCTAACCATTCATCCTTTTCATATATATCTATCTCAAGAAAATCTTCATCTAAGGATTATTATCTATCGATAAAATAAAACCACTCCTACTAATACTCTAAATATTTCCTCAATAGTGCCTTCTAGAGTGTTTATCCCTTCAACCAAGAACCTTGATCACCATTCATCAATTATATACCTCATCCACTTTTGTATATTATGTTTCCCCACTAAATTCTTCTAATATAGAAAAATTATTCATGGATCCTTCCTTGGATAAATCTTGAATTGTTTTGTATTATTCATTAATATGGATTTATTTTTAACTCTTTAACATCTAATTTATTATTTTCTTATCTTCTAATATTTTTTATCCTATCATAAATCATATCATATTTTTACTTTATAACTTTTTAACTATTTGATAACCCAAAATGTTGGAGAATTACAGTGGAATTTAAACAAAGAATGAGAATAAGTATGGTATTTAATTTAATTTTTTTATATCTACATTATCATTAATCTTTCATAATCTATAATAAATGATAACATGAAAATTTTTCATTTTTACATTGATCATTATGGATAACCTATTCTATATTGTTTAATTACATGATTAGTGATCATAGAAAGAGGGATATTGTTGGCCTCCTATAGTTTTAATTCTCACAAGCCATGCTACATTATGTTAAATTATGTTAAATTATGATTACTAATGTTTAAATATAATCATATTATATTATATTACTATTTTAAATCATAATAGAAGTTGGTAAAATATGTAAAATGATGACTCACTATTAAATTTTAGCCTCCATTATGGTGTACTCACTCATTGACATCTCACTGATGGTAGAAAATAAGTTATGTGTGAGTTAATGTTAATGTATACATGCTGTTATGATATTTCATTATCACGTTACTCACTGTCATCATAGATTTGGATTTTGAAAAAAGGACGATACACCTTTAATCAACCTATATTTAATAGCCACTTAGATTTGTCTAAAAGTATGTGTCACTATCATATCAAGCTATTTCCAGACTCAATCAATGATATTCACAATTTATGAGTTACTTTTGGCTTGATTAATCACTAAGTCAATCTTTTCATAGACAAAAGTAAATACTAATTAGATATAATATAGGATATATGTCACTGAAAAGTCTACCTACCACTATAGCAATATACCGCTACTCAAATCACAGTTCAGAGACACCATTCCATGTCATCATTCGGAGACAATGTCCGACCATGTCACCATTCAAATATACCTTCAATTCATTCTTTTTATTTCAAATTTCAAATTTCTTCATAATGGTCATAAATATAAAACCTAGTAATTATCAATATTTTAATGGAATTTGTTCGGTTACTTGTAGACATCATTCAAATCGATGTCAAATCGTAGTGCGAGGTACTAGTTACCTAACCACGATGTAGATCTTGATCTATGTCAGCTGCAACATAGAAATAAAATACCTGATCAAAAGAGTCATTTTCCATGTCGTGAATTCATGCACCTAAAAGATACACATGAACTGCTAGTTATTTATTCAGGAAGATAATACCAAGACTCAATGCCAATAACATTTTTGAATAAAAAAATTAGAGAGTGGATGAACTCATCAAGAAAATCATTACCTTGCTAAAAATAGTAAACATAACCTCTAATGATTCTATATTTTACTGTTTTTATCTATAAATCAACTCATGTTTCCCTTAAATAGTAATTATTAGAGTCTCAAGCTACATTTCCTATCTGACATATCATTAAAACTATTTTCTCTTTAATTTGATATATATGTTTACTTTTCATACATTATGAGCAGTTTGAGTCTATCTCTATTCTGTGAACACTCACTAACTCCAATAAAATAATCAATGATACCCATATATATTCTCAATATATCTTTTACAACCAAAAATTCCATGGATAATAGAGGAAGAGGTCAATGTTTAGCATTTTTTTCACTCTCATGAAAACAATATAAGTTTTCTTGTTGACTTGGACAACTGTGTATATTGTTTTTTACACAATTCGGTGTGTGGATATATGTTAATTTATATAAATTTTATAGTTTTAAGTGATTTAAATGTGAAGAGGATTAAATCTTATCTTGAGATATAACCACTTCTTTAAATTTCTGTTTGTGTCTATTTATGTCAAAAAACGTTACTTTTCTTTGATATTTAATATTATATAGTGTTTATGTTAAAATTTAAATTAGTAGAATGATTTAAAAAGTAAATGTCATAATTCATAATTTTTTAACTAAAAATTAATCACTCTTTGATAAATCCATCGAATAATGAAATATTTCCTAAGCTGTAGCTTTTTTTAATTGGGAAAGTTTTATTCAAAATTGGGGGGACATTTAAATAAATAATTTATAAATTTTTTATAGGAACTCAATTCACACCCTCTTTAGTGTCCAACGCTGACTAACATAGCATAAATAGAAATCCAGGAGTATAAACCTAATTAAATTATGGTCACCAATTAATTGGATTATTTTCATAACAAAATCTAGGGGAACTTTTTTTAGAATGACTTACACAATTGGATGGTCAATATCTTGAGACATGCTCGCATTGGAAGGAATATAACAGTTGGTACTTCGAAGTGGATATAATCATTCCATCCTATCTCATGTAATCAATTAACATTTATGATATCTGTTAATCACTTTGATTCTAATCCATTTAATTCATCCAAGTCAATCTATTTAATCCATATTTATTGTTAACTCTTTATATAACTCATTTTTTATAATAATAAAACAAATTAAAAAGAAAGTTGAATTTATACAAACAAAAATGAACTAGATTCATTATTTACATGAAACCATTTTAAGAAAAAGCTTTGAAACATATGGAAACAATTCCGTACATGAGTAAAACTCGTGCAACAAATAGTGGAATCCCACTTTTCAAGACAATGCATGAGCGCCCTAGCCAGTAAGCAGTACGCCCAAATTCACTCTTCTATAGGATAAATTACTCAAGAGTGACTTCAATTCCATCTTTATTGGGGAAAAAAATTATATATATCATAATTAAATACTTCATTCAAACTCATAATTCAATATGTGAAAAATCAAGGAATAAGGAAACTAAATCAATCATCACACATAGCATGTATATTCTTAAATGATTGTTTGTAAATTTATAAAATCAATTTATCACTTTAAATAGATGAATACACCTATTCATAATATAAATATTTAATTTTTAAAAATAAAAATAGTCAATAAAAAATGCAAATGAAAAATTTATATATTTAATAATTAGATACTCAATTTAAGAAAAATTAATAAATATAAAATTATGAAAACATTATAATATTGGTTTTCATTACAGACATTTAATACATAACTAAAAAAATATTTTTTTTATTTTTTGAATATTATATTATATATTATATGTAATTCACTCTATATATATAATATTTTTTAAAATTGTATCATTTTAAAATCATATCATTGTATTTGAACAGTTTACATATTCTAAAAAAATAAATATTATATGAACCTTAATCAAATAAATTATAAAATCCAATTTTAAGGATTTAATATAAAAGGTTTTTGTGTGAGAACATAAAATTAAGTCTTTATAATGTAATTGTGAAAAATTGAGAAATTTATATCTAACATATGTTATATTTTTTCCGTATCTTTCTATTTGTAAACCATTTATAAATCCAACTAACAATTTATATATAAATAGATTATATAAAATATCTAATTCAATCATTATAATTTATAAAAGGTAATTAAATATTGAATATTAATATTGGTGGATATATATTAATTAAATGTTTCAAAAACATTTAATCTGTTAATTTAAAAAATTATAATTAATCAATTTATAAACCCTCGTATAAATTAATACATATCTTAAGACACCTCGGATCTGATTTATAAACAATTTATAAATATTTTATTAAATTTTAATATAAATATATTAAAATAAAACCTGTATGGTTATATCTTATATATTGATATACAATGGATGTAAGGAATGAAATTATATATAGTGATGTTTGGAAAACCTGCCTTTATTTTATATATTTAGCATGATATAATCCATTGAATTTAATAAATAATGATATCCTAATGACTAATATGTTTAGTGGCTTTAGGGACAAGAAATGTAAAAAATTAATATAAAAACTCATGATCATTTATCAGTAAATAAACCATACATGACAACATTCGACACATTTCAATAATATACAAGATCCGCATTATATTGGGAGTGATAACATAAGAAATGGGTGATCTTAAATGATTAGGGATGCATGAATAAACATACAATCAAGGATTAATTCATACGAATAAGTAATAACAGAACATAAGATATATATCATAACATCAAAAGTATAAACCTAAAAAAGTGTGATCCTCAAAGAGAAAGGTAACGTAAAATAATTCCATACACGATAGTCATGTAAATATAAAAGTTATAAATTTCCACAATTAGTTAACATAAATATTGTATCAGGAGATCATAAGATCCTAGTTGAAAAAAACCTTTAAAAATGGAACAATAATGATCATAGGTAAGCATTACTTCCATAACCCAAATAATGACATCATATGCTAAAAATATAGAAACTATTTCAAATATAGTATATAAATTATTGCCTATTACAATAAATTAATATGCCTCGCCAACAATTCTCATGCTCATGAGAAAAAAAAATGTAATTATGAAGATATACCTCATGATATATAAAATTTTAACCAATAGATTTTAAAATTTTATTGGAACCCAACAATAATTATTCAGTACTTACATGGGCCAATTAAAAGTCATTCAATTTTTATTAAAAATAAATAAACTATTGAAATAAAATGGTATTCTTTAATCTTCCAAATGAAAATCATTAACATTACATAAGAAACCCATGAAAAAAGGGTTTCTTAAAACATGTAAATGGAAGAAAATAATATCATTCAATATATAGTTTGATACCTAAAATTTCATAACAAAAAATAATCACATAAATAATGAAAATTATAGGTTAAAACATGAAACATAAACTTATTAGAGGTAGATCATCTTAATTATTTTTTGGAAAATTAATATTAAATCCAGAAAAGTACTTTCATGAAAACATTTTTTATTCATCAATGTAAATTTTTAATTTTGTGTCTCTTTTAAAAAAGAATCAATTGTTTAAAATGTATTAAAGGATAACATTTCATGGAATTTTATTTGGATCAAGGCATATTTTTTCAATGAAATGGGTATAATATTTCAAAATATAATTTATTGGAAAAACAATCCTCAATAAAAAAATAAAATTAAAATAATGATGTTTGAGATTCAAATTTTTTTTCATTTACCCTTGATTTACATATAATTGAATTAACATCAAGAATAATAGAGATATAAAACATAATTAACTATTTTATATACTTACACATATAAAATTCCATTTATACACTTAATTAATAAAAATTACCTTTAGGTATTTTATTTCTATAACCACTTTCCAACATAAGGTGTTAATAATCATAACAATATTTATGTATGTTTATAAAACATGTATTGATATTAATTTTTCCAAAAAATACCATCATTTTTATAACATTGACATTACTATAATTTATGGTTTCTAAATTTTAGTAATTTTATAATTCTATTAAATGGGAGTTTAAATATTGTTATTTAAGTTGGAAACAGTGATGAAAGAGTTTTGGGTTCATTCTGATATAGATGCATATAATTATAACAATAATAAGTTTCATATTCATAAATAACAATATTAACGATATATATTAATTATAAAAAAAATATTCTCATGATTTATAATCAAAAACCACAGATGGTGGAGGTGCCAAAAAATGAAACATGTTCATTCATGGAGGCAATAATCCACACAGAGACAAAATTCATAGTTTCTTTTTACTTAAAGGAATATAGAAAGGGGTTATTAATTATTCCATAGTTATAATAATATACAATTTTAATAAGTTTTATAATTTTCCATTTTAATGTGGTGATACTAAATTTTAATAAGAATAAAATCTAGTAAATAAATTCAATATATAGATGAGAAGTTAAAAATATATAACTTACAACATTGATAATCTACTTTGTGGAGTGATGTAAACCATCAAGAGATGGTATTTTGAGAATATTACAACCTCTTTAAGGTAAATATGAGTTTTTAAGATTTCTTTTTGGAGATTATAGGTGGGTTTTAGAGTGATTCTGTGTGAGGGTAAGAGATAAGAGGAGTTCCCATTTTATAAGTAATATGGTGCACCATTTTTTTAAATGGAAAAAATGTTTCGACAATAAAAATTAACACAAAAACGAATGGATCAAAAATTGAGAAATAAAATATCGGGGAATATATAAGGTATATCAACACATAAAACAGTCAATTAAAAAACGTTTTTTTATCAATTTTTCATTTTAATTCCTTGTTCACTCATTTATACCATTTCTGTTTTCACAATTATATCTAGTAATTTATTACGTAATTTATCATTTTTGACCAAAAATAAAATTGATCTTGTAATATAAAATTGAACATGTTATTCCAAATATTAAATCCATTTTTTCAAAACATTTCCTAAAATTGAGAAAATAAATTAATTTTCGATACTAAAGAAGTGATGAATCATTTATTTTAAAAAATATTATATTATTGAGAATGGTTAAATATGAGTATATAAATTAATAACAATATTATTTAAGTCATAAATGAACCTATAAAATAATTATATAATCATAAAAAATATATTTATTGATTTTATATGTCATATTCATATATTAATTAATTCCTAAAATTCATGTTAATTTTAAAATGAAATTTTACACTATTAACTAAAAATCATCTAGAAAAATCAAAAATTTAAAACAACAATAATAAATCCAATACAAACCAAAACATATAGTTAATTTTTCCAAATTCACATTCTAATTAATATAAATAATATATTTTATTAAAAAATAAATTATAGTGAAATGTGGTTTTTGTTGGAAAACTACATTTTGTATATTAGTTATATATGTTTCTAAAAATTAATAATTAATATATTCATGGTAATTTATTCATATTAAAATATATTAAACATGATATGATGTAGATTTTATAAAAAATATTTTTATTAGTTTCTTAGCTTCACTAGTTAACTATATATTTAAAGTGAAATTTTTATTGTTCTGTTTATATATATATATATATATTCATATATTTTTATATTTATTACTTTTGATGTCTCAGTTTAAAACTTTTAATTCTTGAGGCATCCTTAAAATGGTCTATATGTTTTTGTTTCACTATTCTTTGTGTAGTATGATATTGAGTATAGTATTTATTTTAGAGGAAAAAATGTGTGTCGTTAAATTATGCCCCCCATAAAAGGAATATAATGAAATAAAAAATTACAGAAATGAAAAAAATTTAATATAATTTTAATCATCACATACTTATGTTCTCAAGTATACATCTCAATCATATTAATTCACTATAAAAAATTCACTAGATGGGTTTCACTATTCCTTAGAACCGTATATCTTTAATCTAGTATTTCTATAGGTTATTCTTTGTATGAAAGGCCATGTTCATGTTGTTCAGATTATGATTTTAGAATATATGATGGTTCTTGTTTGTATATCTTCATAAGTTATATGTGGTCCATATCATATACATGGACGATTTAAGAGATAATACTCACTGATAATCTATATCCCTAAACTGATCAATGAAATTAAGGGGAACAATATACCTAGTGTTAAGATAACCATTCCCCTGAAATATCATAAAACAGTTCCATTGGGATATTTGCAAGGAAACAATGTCACCAACATCAAGCTATAGTTCTAAAAAAATATTATCCTCAAAATTAATCTATTGACTGTGTGTAATTTTTATATACTATCAAATGGTTTGATACTTCTTTATATTTTCTTGCACAAGGTTAGAACCTATCAACTTTCTCTAACCTACTACATACCAACGTGTTGGAGTCTTACATCTCATCCCATGTAGATCCTCATATAGTTCCATGTGAATGATATAATGTAAACTATTATAATATGAGAACTCTTACTAGGGGAGGTACTCAACCCAACATCCTTGTAAATCCATCGAATAAGAACATGCTATATCCTATAAAGATTGAATTATCATTTCATTCTAACTAACAATTTTGGATGATATGAATTTATAAAACTAAACACTTTATTCAATAAGTTATGAATACTTCACCAAAAGCACATGATAAACCTAACATCCAGATCAGATGTAATGGATTGTGGTACACCATTCAACCTTACCACTTCTCTTATGTGTATCATGGAAAGATTTTCAACAGATAAATATTCTTTTCCTGAAATAAAATGTAATGACATTTTATGGTGATCATATATAAACAAAATATATTTGTGTCCTTTAGAAAATTTGGGGGGGTTCTCTGATGAAATAAATTCTAATATTTTCCTATTTCCATACTATTATGTGTAAGCGTTTTAATATTAAATTATAATTTTTTTATTATGGATTTACTTTCTATATACTAAGAATCAAGTTATGAATTCTACACTCTCTCATTAAATAGTATATGATCATAATTTTTATTTTTGATCACTATACATAATTGAACTTATTGGTTGAATTAGTAAGGATGAGCAATGAGAATCAACCAAATTATCTCTTTTTAGTTTCAATTTTAGTGGGACTCATAACTGTGTTCCGAAACATATAACTCTTTCTATATCAATGTTGAACTCTAGAAAAATCACTGCCTATTTTTTAGCCTAAAATAATCCCTCAAACCTTCCATTTATAATTTAGAATTATCTTTGAAAATTAAATCATCATCCACCTTATTTTACATCACATAGTTGTAATGTATTCAATATTCATTGTATTTTATTATTTGTAATTGTGTATTTTGGCACATATTTACCATAATATATGTAAATACATATTGGAAACTATATTGGTTGATTAAATATTAATCTTCTTAACTTATAGATAATTTCTCTATATTTTATATAAAAATTTCACAACTACTTGATTCAAATCATGTTTGGAGAAATTGTTTTCATGATTTATTAATTTTCATGAGGTAAAAGAAATTACCAATTCATTTTGCATGACAAAACATCCTAATAAATTTTTATAGGAGCCATTTTAAATCAAAA
This sequence comes from Viscum album, assembly GCA_963277665.1. Lineage (NCBI taxonomy): Eukaryota > Viridiplantae > Streptophyta > Magnoliopsida > Santalales > Viscaceae > Viscum > Viscum album. The sequence goes on from OY728156.1 coordinate 12,545,144, forward strand.
AAACATCATAAATGTATGTTAATGTAAGTATACCTATTGTGACCAATCTCTACTTTAGTTAATTAGACCACTCTTTACATTCCTCCATCGAAAAAAACATCACATCCCTTCCTTGATATTTTGGTTAAAAGAATTCAATATCATGAAAAATTCTTCACAATATTTTGATGGAATCAAACTAAGTGGAGAAAAATATGGATCTTGGTTATAATGGTTGGACTTTTCTATTGTTTAGTAACATCTGTTTTTGACAGATTTAAATATTTTCACATAGAAGTGATAACATGACCTATGGGTGACACATTTTTTAATTAGGATTAACATTTTCAAAAATAGTTATAAAATTCCTCATTTCTTTAGGTGATCAATACAATATAAAATGATATTTATGTTAATCCTTTCATTTTGAGTGTTTAGGAATATAATATATAAATCAAACAATTAAATGATATAACTTGTCTCTAATGTATCTATTTATTACATCTATGAATACATTGAGGGGGCTAATCAATATTAACAGCATCATATAAGCCTATAGATTCCAAACCTCATTTGAAATGTTTATTAAATATCCCCCCATTTGACCCATACCTAATAATATATAGATCGAAGGTCAATCCTCATGATGTAATAAATACTTCTGAGTTGATGGAACATGTTTTTGATTGGGTTAAAGTATATTTAATCATAATTCTGATATTTTTATGTACATGATAAAAAATTTAATGACATATTGATAAATATTTATTGTTAACAAATATGAATTATTATCCACATGGTGATGAACTAGGGTAGAGACCCCCTTTTAAAAATTACCCTTCAGCTTATTTGTTAATTTATATAATTTAATGGGATCTATTCTATATTAAATTATAGAGTTATTCATAAATCATTGTATAATATCAATCAAGAACATAACTTCTCATTTTGGGAGGAAGACCACGTATTTCCTCTAAATATACATAAACATATTCTCATACAATAAGCATGTTATCAACGTATTCTTCCTTCGTTATAATCTGAGTTAAGAGTGCATATTTATTGTGTGTCAAAATCCATAATATAAAATTTACTTTCATGGGTAGGTCGTACTTTAATTTTTATCTTATAATAAAATAATCTAGAATACAAAATGAGTTTTCTTAATCTTAAAAATTGATATCAGATCTATGTAGGTACTTTTAATCTAAACGATATTATGTAAAATTCATCCAATCTAAGAATAATTTGATAATTTGGATATATCCTCCCAAAAATAATTATAAGATATGTTTATATATATTATACATGATCATATTCCATTACTTGTTTTCATAGATTGTTTGATAACCTTCATTTGAGGTGTTTATTAAATATTATTAGAAAAGTCTTGTGTTGTGAACAAATATGAAGAACTCGAATAAAAAAATTTCTATCAGTTATAGAATAAAGTGTAACTGTACCTCACATCACTTGGTTATGATAATATGTCTTAGTGACAGAATTTTTGATTTCCCATCCTTATTACCTCTATTTGTAAACCTGCTAGGTAATATGTTCCTCATTTCCCCGAGGGTTGGGGCATTGATTTTTAATATGTCCAAAAATCATTTCACTTTAAGAAGTATAGTGGTCTTATATAATTCATTGGGACCTTCTATACCTCGGTGGTTTGAATTTTCCTCATAGTCATACTTCAACAGTTGTGAGCTTGGTGGCATACATTTCCACTCTTAAAAACACTAATACCATCATAAAATTACATGGTGTGACTCATCAATCACTTTTGGTATGTATGGGGTTGAAATTTTATCCACAATGTGACTTACCATCAAGCTTCCCAAGTTATTTCGCAATCATTTTCCCATTGCAGAGTACTGAGATACCCAATAATCCCAATCCATTGTTATTGTTCATCGAAAAATATCATAATCAATTACAAAGTCCCTTATTAATAAATCTATTAAAATACTATGATTTAATCCATTGAAAAAATGATCCATCTTACATTCAAAATCAGTAGTAAAACATTATGTGAATCTTGTAGTCCTTATCAATTTTAATTCCCTTTTACTAATAGATTCATACTAATTTTGTTTAAACTCTAATATTTCCATCTATTTTAATAAATATAGTTTGGTTAAAATTCATAGTAAATAACACTTTTTGATCTATTCCCCTTTAATCGATTCTACATCTTATTTCTCCATTGAATTTTTAATATGAGTACATTATCTGTTGACCTCAACTTCCAAATGGTAAATAGCTAAAAAACTATCATGTTTTGATCAATGGGGAATGAAACATATCATTAATCATTTTATTGATCATTTGAATGGGGATATGGGTATTTGAATAGCCATTGAATGAGGGTGGATGTTTCTACATGGAATACTTAGTTTCAAGTTACTCAATCCTTGGTGCATTGATGTTCTAAATATGGGGTGTGTTATTATTCTTTTATTTATATGGTTGAGTGAACAATATTACATAGAATTATACATCATCTACCATTCTATAAGGTTATTATTGTTTAGAACCACCATTCCATCCCTCACAACTTTTATTTACCTACTTCTTTATGGCCCAATCCCTTACTAAATAAAAAATTTATTTTTAGTATGTGATAAAACATTACCATCAATTGTTAAATATATCATGAAATTAATTTAATGTTTAATAATATTATTCTTTACCACTATAATGTTACGATGTTATATTTTTCCTTTAATGTATATAATTCTTAGTTAAATTTAAATGGTCTTTTATCAAAATTATTAATCATATCCAACAATTTAATTTTGAAATCAATCCTTTAAAATGGGTTATAAAGATTAAGAGATCAACTAATGAATATTTGATGAGAGTGTCTTGATATGTCTAATGTTAGGCATCATTTTTTGTATTAGGTCACAAATGATACCCAAAAATCCTTATTTGGGGTTAATACTCAAAGGTATATTTTTTTAGATCCTTATACAAATTTAAATTATCAATAAATGCATGTATTTTTATTAAGTATAACCTTCCATAGAATTTTTCAATATTTCAGGATATCGTCATATACATAGACTCTTATTTAAGACCTTCTAGTATGGTTCTTTAGGATTGATTTTCTAAATGTTTTCTTTAATCTCAAATAATGTCAAAAATATCCTTATTATAACAACTATAGAAACTAAAGCTAATCATGCCTTTATTTGATATCGTGCACATTATTTAAAATATTACATTTCATAAATAACATTATTTTAAGGATAAATAAGATTGGAGTCTTTGGTGACAATCTATATTAACATTATATTTTACACATATCATGATCATTAATCCATAAATTTTTCTTATGAGACGATCTTCATAAAATAACATTACTATGACTCATCCTCATAACATGTAGCATGAAAACATAATAAAGGGGTGATCTTAATCTATTTGTATGGGTGAATAAACATTTAATTAAGGATTATTTCATAAGAATATTTTAAAATATAAACATAAATGACATATCATAACATCATTATTCATAGAAATAAATAATAATTTATCTTCCATGTATCGAACATAAGAAAATAAGGGCACAAATGAATTCCATGGAAACATGACATTTAAAACATGGTTTAATGTAACTTAACATAAACCCTAAAACCTGAGATCCAAAAATCATAATAAATATCATCATGTAGCTATAAAAAAACATTATTATAAATAATTATTAAATTCATGAGCTATATCATGATATCATAAGATAATAATACATCATATATTTCGAATATTGATTATACAGAATTATAGTGAAAATTAATTTCTTGTTCCACACCATTAGTTCCCATGCTTAGGGGAAGCTAATATGTACTTGAAATACATATATCATGATAAATGAACTTTAAACCATTTAATTTGAGGGATATATATGATTTTACCCTAAATTCGTTGATAATTAGGTCCACTCCTTCATAACATTCACATTTCACGTCATAAAAAACCATGAAGTTAAAATGGGTTTTACAAAGAAACCAAATTGAAATCATTCACATTAAATGATGTACCTATGGAAATAAAATTTATTTCCAAAAAACTTTTAAATAATATAAAATGGAATAATAAAATAAATTATTTCATACCATAATATTGATTATGTATAAATAATCACATTATAAAAAAATATAGGGTGAAACATGAAGTATAAATCCATTATTGGCATAACATTTTAAATATATATATCTATGTGTGTGTAAATGAAAACTAAATCATAAAAATATATTTATTGAAAACAATTTGTATTCATCGATGTAAAATCCATAGGTATGGGTATTTTTTTGATGAGCCACCATTGTTTTTTATTCAAATAAAATGAAACCCTTTCATGGATTTGGATTCAATTAAAAAAATAATTTCCATAAAAAAATATTATATAATTTTAAATGTAATTCCATTTTATAATGATGTTCAATAAGAAATTATATAATTCAATGTAATGATATTTCATTAATAATTCCCTTACCATTACCCTTAATTTCAAAAAGAAATGTTATGAATCCTCATGTATCCTAAAACTAAACAAGTTAATTACCTAATTAAAAACTATAATCTAATAAATTTACATTTATACCCTTCATAAATAAGGCGTCCCAATATGTACTATTTTTTTACATTTTTTCCTAATTTGGTTTTAATAATATTTATTATTTTCAATGAGGTTTATAAATGCAATGATAGTCTACATTTTCTCTAAAAAATTATCATTTAAAAACCAATAAATATTTTTAATTTAATATATTATATGCATATATAATGTTATAATTTCAGTTAATGGGATTTTTATCCACATTTTATGGAAATAAAAATAGTGATGAACTAGTTTTTAGGTATTCACCAATATCGATTGATTACCTTATAACAATGATATTATTTTTATTATCTATAAAGAACCATAAAAATGATGTAAATTAGTAATATATGATATACATACTAATAAAATATCAATTAGAACAATATATGATGGTGGTAGTGAAAATTAAACATGTTTATTCATGGAGGTGATAGTCCTCAGACATGAACAATTGGATTTTTTTCAAAATGGAAGAGTTAAATGTGGTTAATGATTATACTATTAATATAATTGGATACTACTATTAAAATTATAGTTATTTTAACATTTTATGATGGTTAAATGAAATTTTATAGAGAATAAAATGACATAATTAAATAGAAAAGAGGGGTGAGTTGTTAGAAATCTATACCATACAACATCAATTATCTATTCTATGAATGGGATAAATCTTTTGACGGATAGAATTATGAGAAGAAAAAACCCTACTTATAATAACAAGGAGTCATGGTGATTGGTTTTTTTATATTTTGGGAAAAACATGGGGGTTTTGTGATAAGACTCAAGGATAAGAGTTAACCTCTAATAACATAGGAAGAGTGTTATTTTTGTAAATTTCAAGAAATATTCTGCAATAGAAATTCCCTCTTGAGAAAATTGTTTATAAAATTGGGAAATAAAAGAGTGTATAATATATAACGTTGATAAAAACCTAAAAAACATAATTAAAATATTTATCTAATATGGGTTGAAGTTTAAGTATTTGGTTTTTCATTTTTACCATTTTTATTTTTACCATAATAACATGTTTTTACAAATTTAATTAATTAATTATTTCAAAAAATGAAATGGGACTTGTTATATAATATATATATAATTAATTATAATTAAAAATTAATATTCTATGATTTTGTTTTTATAAGTGATTAAATTTAAATTTAAAATGATAAAATATATAATGTATTAGAAACAATTTAAATAAATTTATAAGTTAGGTTTTAAAGTGTCAAATATGGGTTTATAAATTAAATGTGGTAGTTTTTAAAATATAACACCACATATAAATAAATATTTTTTCTTGTTAAATGTTTTCATGTATTTCAAATTCCCATGATAATTCATTAGTTTGATTTTATTTTTTCAATTTTTTTTTCTAAAAATTCTTAATATTATTTTCATCTGAAAAAATAAAAAATATTGAAAAGATTATTAAAAAAGAAAATTATTTTGGGTACATTATGTATTTTTATTCCTATAATTTTATAATTCATCAAGTGTTAAAAAAATATTTCATACAATACTATATTATATTTAAAATTAAGTGAATTATATAAAAGATATTTTATATATTTAATAAATACACTAGATAGTCGGTATTTACTTTGAACATTATTTTTTTTATTTATTTTATTTTTAATATATAAATATATATATATTTATATATTTTTTCTTATTCTATAATATTTACATATAAATTAAAATTCTACAGAAACCATACAATGTCTTGTATGTATTTTTTTCTGGTTTTTCATGTGGGGATATCTATTGAAAATTGAATTTATTTATAGAAGAAAAACTTTATCCATTACTTTTTATGCTCTCCAATGTATAAATTATATTATATGACTGATAATAGGGATTCATATATTAGAATTATTCTATTAATATTAAAGAGACAATAAAAAATTCCACCATGGCCTCTAAAGTAAAAATTTATAAATCAATCTTCAACATAAGATTAATACTACGCCCAGATAGTCACAACATTACACTATGTTAAAATGATAGACTAAAACATAATTTAAAATTAAGCGATGTTAATTAATTAATTAAATGTTTTTAAGAAATAAAAGAAGGATGCATAAGATAAATACACCACTCTAGTTACTTTTGTGGTATTAAATCATGATACTTGTGAATTTATAATAATAACATTATAGTGATGGTTAACATATAATTATTTTAGTAGAAGAGGCATTTCTATGAATAAAAAAAGTGGTATGGTAACATAGAACATACCGTAATAATATAACATATGACTAATTTTTTATACAATGACTTATCTTGTATGTCTACGTATGACTGGAATCTTATATCGGATATAGATTTAAATAACCAACATGAGACTAAACCCATCAGTTCCAGATTATTAATATTTATAATATATAGAGTAGTCCATATATATTAGGATACCCTTTTTCATACCATCATGTATAAATCAATTTAAAACATGATTTCATGATTCAAATATCTTGGAGATGTTATAATGTAAAATGTGTATTTCTTGGGATCAGAAATAGATTTCATAATATATATAATGTAACTAGAAACCCAAAACACCAATAAAACCACGCTTGATACCTAAAATATAATTGTACCTATAATTAAGAATGTGTACATGTGTTATCTACAGCATTGATATCTATTAAAACTATCTTAAGATAATATCGATAAATAAAAATCAATGGAAATAATTGGACTACACTCTCCATAATGTATCCATAGCATTACATGAATCATCTGATGCATGAGAAGGACCTTCTCATCACCCAAGACATGTTATTACCTCACCAACACCTAAGATGGAATAGGGAAACATCCTTAATACATTGACACCATTGACACTATGTTTAACACTCAATAAAATAACAATAACATGTTACTGGATCGATTATAAATCCCCTAATGATTCTTACCGAGTGAGAATTACTTTAACCATATGTTACATCCAATGAGTAAATGAGATTTGATCATCAAAGAATTCATCAAATGAAATAATTTTCCAATTGATTTTTTTATAAAAATCTCAATTAATAATTTTTAAAAGGTATGAGATTAAAATAGTATCTTATAAATACTTACCATCCATGAAAAGTAAACTATAATTATATAATTATGCATAGCCCATTATTTGTAATGTTAGTGCACCAAGAAATTTTTATATCATAATAAATGATATACCAATGATTAAAATATGCATTAGGGTATTATAATAAGAAATATCATATAATCATACCATATAATAAATCATTATCATTTATCAAAAACATATTAGGAATTATGGAATATATCCATCATTTCTATATACAAAAAATTGTAAAAAAATAAAAATAAAAGTTTTAGCTAAAAAATATAAATATATTCTTTCTATATCATTTAAGAGAAATTGTATATACATTTCTATTTTATATATTACATTAAAAGTGACTTTGATACCTTATTTTAATGTAGATAAGAAAAATAATGTATGACCATATAAATAGGATTCATTAGTTTAATAATAAAATAAAACAAAATAAATGTTTTAAGAATAATATCAATCTTATTAAACATGTTTTATATGGTAGGTCGTCATAGAGAGATAACCATGAAATAATTTAGGGGTTTCAAGGGTATGTATACCATCATCATATACTATAATAAGGTTCCTATGGGGTATTACGCCATCCTAATGAACTAATTCAAATTAAGTGTTGTGTCACAAGGATTAGTGTCCAACAGGAATCATATCATGGAATTTGTGATTAAGGGAGTTCCATATAATACAATTAATAACCATGGGAGAATCATTTCCTATAAAGAATATTATATAATCCTACAATGTGTCTATTCTATCCTAAGTGGAATTAGTCAATTAAAGTGGTTTAATAGTAAAATAAAATACCTATAAAATAACTCTTTCCGAAAAAAACATCTTCTAATTCACAAATAAATGTAACAAATTTTTTTTCAATCACATTGGAAGCATTAATCATAACAATTTTATATTATAATGGGGAAATAAAATTATAAAAAAATATTGTATCCATTGGATTTATCAACAAAATATCTTATATAAATCATTTAGAATTATAATGTAACATTTTAATAATATAATTTCATTGAATTTAATTAAAATTATCATTTAGTAATTTCATAAAATTTATTTTATTATACTTATAGTAAATTGTATAATAAATTCTTCAAATTGTTTTTCTAACTCCTTTGGGAAATCACAAAAGAACAAAGAAAAAATTATATTCATCGATAACATGTATTAAAATATTTTATATTAATATTAATAGATATTTCAAAACTCTACACAGTCATTAATAATTATATAGAATGTAACACCCCAAGATTCCATGATACACTTATCTTTAAATAATACAGTAGCATGTGTTGTATGCAACATCAAGTTCTAACACACACCCCAACCAATCAAAGTAGCCGTTATGAATAGTAATACCAAATTTTTGAAATTTTATAAATTTTATCTCTCCAAATGGTCTTCATTTTTGGATTCTGAATATCAAATTTATCATAGGTTGATATTTCAGTACTTCTCAGATAACTTTTATATTTTGATGAATAATTAAAAATACTAAATTTTAATTAAAAACGAATTTTTTAATAAAAATAATTAATAGTGATAAATTATGAATTTGTGTGGTTTTAAAGTATATTTAGAATATATTTTTACCATTTAATACAATTTTGGTCATTTGACATGACATCACAATTAAACCGGACATAAAAAAGTGCCAATCTTTTGATAGTTATTATTTCTTAAAAACACGGTTTTTGTTTTGACAGCGGGAATTAATTTTAAATTATTTTTTGCCACTTTTGTGTTTTGAATTTTGAAAAATGGATTCTATATTTATAATCAGGATTTCCAAATTGTGTAAATAGTTAACTTTTATTGTGAGACATTTTGAATAATTACTTCGGTAAATATTTTATTTACAATGGTTAAAGGGTAAATCCGGTAAATAAGGGTAAACAAAATATTATAAAAATAATAAATTACCCTAAAACATGTCCTAACCTTATTTTTGGATACATTTCCGACCATGGGCATCTTTGTGTCAATTTTGGGACCCCATGGAGCCACTTGTAGGTGATAGGGACACTTTATATTAATTAAGTTAAAGTAAATACAAAAATGACAGAAGCATATATCTTATAGAAAAGCAATTTTTACATAGGGTTTTATATTTTATATATTTGAATATAAATATTCATTAGAAATATAAACATATTTTCTACATAATGGTATTTTATTTATAATTTTTAGACATTATATAAATAAATTTATTTATGACACAATGATGATGCAGTAATTACCTTATTCACGAAAGAATAATATAAATTGTATTATAAATATTAAAATAAATATAATTTCAAAGTTTTTATGAATTTCACGAATTTTATTGGTGAATATGACATGTTAGTATTAATTAAATGTATTTTTTTGAAGTAATAATGTTATTATTTTTACAAAAAAACAAATACCAAATAGTGTCAAAATTGACATAAAATTCTTTCTAAAAAAATATTATATTATTAATTGATATAATGGACCTAAAAATCTATGGTTCGTCCAAAAGATTTCTATAATAATATATATGACATTAATGAATCAATTTAGGTTCTATTGGTAGTATATAATAATTTTATTAACCATATATTGTAAAAATACAAGAAGACACGGTAAAAGTCAAATTATTTAACTTTGCGTTAAATCTAATTGATAAGGTTAAAATGGTAACCTATTCTTGTCTAAAACATTTTGGTTGAGTTTTTTTCCACCCATAACCACCTTTCACTTTAATTAATTTACTTTGGAGACATTAGAAACTGAATATTGATTTTTTTATAAAATAATATTTTAAGTTTTTCCTAAGGTACCCCTCACCCCTCTTATAAAAGGGCACTCCCCCTTCTCTCTAATTCACACCTTCTATGCCATTTGGATCAGCCAAACCCGGCCCAAATACCCACTCAACTATAATCATTTCAACATATAGGCCTTATATTTATCAGAAAACCAACCTAAGAAGACCTTTTGAACAAATAAAATGGAAGAACCCGAAGAAGAGGCAATGATTTCACCACCCTCTTTCAAGTTCCATTCTTCTTCCACTCCATTTTTCATTTTTGTTTCCATTCTAAAATAATAACTCTAGTATATTCTATATAAATTGATGTTATTACAATTATGGTACAACCAAATTCATTATTCCATCCACCATTTTAATGACACGTCACCATACATGCGTACGTACGGCTTACCGTCTCCACGTCGTGGTGTAATTGTTATTCAATACATTATTATATGGATGGGTATAATAATGAAGTGTATTTGATATAAATAATAAATATAGATTTTAAGGAATCTGTATATATTATATACCATTCCATTGTATATTATATTAATATTAAAAGAATGATATTTTTGCTCGTGCATACATACAGATTACCGTCTCCACGACGCAATGAGATTCATTTCCATGTTCACCATTCATTGATATTTATAAAAATATATATTCTAATACATATGTAATATATGACATAATAATGTTATTGGAGATATATATATTTATATATATAAGTATTTATGTACTTACATATATCTTATTCATTTACTTCCATTCAATATTATATGAAAATGGAAACGACATTTATGTGTACGTACAGACTATCATCTCCATAAACGGTGTTTTCCATTTCATATATACGTTTATTATAAATATTTATATCCTAAATATATATGATAAATAAATAATTCACTATATTTTGGAAATATTTAAATCATGATCTATGTGATATATTCAAGAGTAACAAATTAAAACACGTACGATAAAGAAAGCGATTATTACCCGAAATATTAATATAACATGGAAATATTTATTAAATGGGTAGTATAAAGTCATAAATGAATAATATATGATATCATAAATATTAATATGGTTCTAGAATAATTTAATAACATACTATAGTCTTCATACATGACGCTAAACGTACCCTTGTCTAAAAGAAAGTGCAAGGTAAGGGGTTTTCGTCTCACTCCTTATTCCCGTGAGATTCATGCCATATTGCAACTATTACCTTTTGTGTGGTGTATGTACTACCCATAATTGTATTCTTTTTGTAATACACTTTAATTTATGTGTATTTAAATATTCATTGTATGATACCTCTTTCATGGGGTGTATGTTTCATAAGTTACCAAATTGGTAAGGGTTTATTTCATAATCTCTTCATTATATGAGATTGTTTATACGTAATTATCTATTCGGACCTCTTTTTCATCCACATCAATGTTTCTTAAAAATAGAATTTCAAATCATTTTTACTATATTATAGACTATGGTTTAATGTCATTTTTACCCTTGTTGACTTTTTATAAGAAGTTTATAAAGGAATATTTTTGTCGTTTTCCAAACAAGGTCCTTTTTAACCTTTTCGATGGAGTTAAGGTAAGAATGTCTTTTTTTAACTTATACGACGACTATGGATATTTTCCACATTTATAAAATCTTTAAAGCTTCCCTTATAATCTAATAAAGTTATTTTCAAAGTAAAATTTTTATTTTATAATTATGTAACTTGTAAATGATTTCAAAAAAGTGATATTTCTCTCAAATAGTTTTTATTTCATCTATGTCAACATCCATTGATAAATTTTACACTTATTTGAAGTTGATTTATTATGATACAAAATATACATATTTTATGTGAGGTTTTTTTATATGTTTGACTATGGATGAGTTATTTTTATGTCATTAATGGTTTATGATTAATGTTTTGGAATTTCGTATGCTAGTTTTAATACGAATGTTTATGTTATATTTCATCCTCTTATTAAGATGAATGTGTTGGACTAGTATGTTCCAGGTTGGGGACAGGTAAAAGTAAGCACTTCGAGTTGGTGTCTAGTTATTAGAGGAACTCCGGGTTAGTGTCTGGTTATTAGAGGGACTCCGGGTTGGTGTCTGGTTATTAGAGGCACTCCGGGTTTGTGTCTGGTTATTAGAGGCACTCCGAGTTGGAGTCCGATTGCCGAGGCTCTATGAGCTGGGTTCCAATTACAGTTATCTCTCAGGTTATAGAATGAGGCCTTGACACAGAAATTAAAGTTCGGCATTATGAATTCCATCATTATGAAAGATGTTATTAATATTGCATGTGATTATTCGACTAGTAGAATATCCATGTGAATAAGTAAATGGAATTATATCATTTTATCATTGCCATATTATTCTGAAGTTCAAGTTTTAAAGGCTTTTGTTTTAGTTATACATTTCCTCAAATGTTTAATCTTATTTATGAAAGCGTTCGCTATATTGTTATCTTAACTGGTCATTCCAACTCACCCCTTTCTATGTTTAATTATACCCAAGATGTGAAGAAATATATTATAACTGACCTGCAGGGATAGTCTGAAGGGGATATGAGTGTGGACTATGGAGACTATATTATTGTTGTTTTTCACTTTATGATGTAATGAAAACTTTATGAATGTATCTAGTGATTCTAAGTATACTAAACTAATCGGTCTTTCTAGACTTGATCTTTTGTGATCATGCCAATGTTATGTAATAATGCACCAACTCTGGGTAACTGGGGTCAGGGCATTATAGTTGGTATCAGAGAAAGTTTAGTACAAACCTTGGAAGCTAGATTTAGAAAAAATCTGATTAGAGTACATATCCCTAAGATAGACTTTTAAGGATTTCTATAGAAGTAATTCCTAGAATTTTGGTATTATAGAGATTTTGTGAGTTTTCTGAGCAATACATCCCTTTCTCGATACGAGTAGGTAGAGGTGGCTCTGGCATAGATGTACCTAGGGGTAAAACCTAAAAACACCACATTGAGCTAGACTCGAACGGGAACTGGTGCACGACAATGGGCCTTGCTGCACTCCTGGTTATGACACTCTTGGGGGATATGCTTAGGATAATTCACGATTTCTTTACTAACCATTATGAAGGGTTTATGATTATATAAATCCTCAATGAAATTTTTTTTATGATTATGGATAATATCCATAAACAGTTCAATTTTTGTTTGGTGTTTTTAATGTTTGTTATTTTGTATTTCTATTTATAAACTAATCTAGATTATTCCATTGTTTAGAAATGGCGACTAGTGGAAGAAATGGAAACCGTATCAATGCACGCACTCCATGTAGGATTTTCCCTCCTGGTAAAGATAATTATAGTAGAGCTAGTGATGATACTGGTGATGAACATCTAATCACCATGCTCGAAAAACTCACTCAGGTTATGAATAATAACCTTACCCGTATGGAGCACCCTGATCCACCACATAGAGGATCAATGTTAGACTACTTCGTGAGTCAAAACAACCAACATTCAATGGGATTAAAAATCCCTTACTAGCTGAGTAATGGATAAATTCCATAGAGAAAATATTTCATGCCTTGGGGAGTAGTGAAAGGGAAATGGTTATCATGGCAGTTTACAGCCTCATTGGAGATGCTGGACACTGGTGGTCATTGATTCAAAATACAAATGAAGATGAATACGTATCAATTATGGAATAGAGAGAGTTGGAAGATATTTTCATAGATAAATACTTTTCTCGGGACCATCGAGTAGATATGGAAAGGCAATTTCTATGTCTGAGGCAAAAGGAGGATGAGAAGGTCACAAAGTATGAGTCTAACTTTACAAGGTTTGTGAGGCATTCTGAAGATTATATATGTAACCCAAGAATTAATATTGATCATTTAATTGATGGGTTATAACCATTTCTCCGTCGAGCTTTAGTGTCACAATCATTCTCAACGTACGAAGATATAGTCTCATGTTCTATCAAGACAGAAATGGAATTTTCTAAATCTTAGGACAATAAATTACAGCAATAGAAGAAGAGAACGGTTGAACAAGAGACAGATAAAGGAAAAAAGGGAAAGAAGGATTTTACATTATTTGATAATTTTGGGAAGAATCGCCCTGGTACTTTCCTAAAAGGAATGGGAGTGTGTTATAAATGTGGAGAAAAAGGTCACCAGGCTCGTGATTGCAAGGGATAGGAAGATGTTATCAATATTTAATGCTACAATTGTAGCGAAATGGGGCATTGTGCAAATTAATTCCCTAATCGCTAAGGAATATTACCTTATAAAAGTTCAAGGGATCAAGGCCAATATTATGCTGTTACTACATTTGAAGTGGAATAATTATTGTATTTGTGTTTTTTGACTCAAGGACTATATTATGGTTATAAGAATAATGTGATATATATAAGGATTTTACTTAAGTACTTGTTGTTTTCATTATGGTTTTAATATGATGAAGGTAATCATATTTTTAGTAAGTGACAATAATAGAATCATTAGTTTGTTTGGGTAATATGATGAATTGATTTTGGAATTTAGTGACCTTTTAGAGAAAGTTTGGACAGAGGTATTTTGGATAACTATAAAGGTTGGAATGGGTTAAGTTTAACTTTGGATAGAATTGTTTAAGGTTAAAACATTTCTGATGATTATTTTTGGAATATTATAATACTATAGTTTTAGGAAAAGGACAACCTGTACATTGGGGGATAACCCGTTGCATCGGAAAAAGCTGCAGGAATCGAACCCACAACCATAGTGAGACATGCCTTTATTTCCTACCACTAGCCTACATGACGTCCCTAGTTATTAAAAAATAGTTTTTCTAATTAATATAGTATGTGTTAATGTTTGTAACCTTATATGATTAGGATAAATATAATATTTTTGAGTTCTATTATCTTTTTGAGTGAAGGATTAGTTTGTGGTAGAAATTAGTTGATGGTTGAAACTCTACTTGTCATGTATATATATATATATACCTATTTCTGATTATATTAATAAATTTCATTATTAAACATTACGAAAGGGATATTAAAAAAAATATTATCCTAATACCTTACGTTTTATTGAACTGGTGATATTTTAAATCAACATAGATTGAATGCTTTGAGGCCCTCAATTTTACATTTCTTTATGATTGATGACTTCAATCACTCCCTATAAATATTTACATTTCTCCTCCAATTATATGTCACTAATTTCCTCTAATGTTCTTATAATCGAGATCATAATTTGGTGGTGACTTTTTCTTTTCCCATTCCTTCATATTAAGGCTAAATTTTTTAACCATATTTCTGATTTGGGCTTTCCACAAAGGTATTTTCTATTTTCAACCTTTTATATTTGAAGAACAATTTCAAATTTTGAGGATGCAATTTATTGAAGTAGGGGAGAATGTTACACCCTAGGATTCCATGAAACGCTTCTTTTTGAATAATACAATAGCCTGTGTCGTATGCAACTTCGAGGTCTAACACACACCACAACCAATCAATGTAGCTGTTATTAATAATAATACACACTTTTTGAAATTTTAGAAATTTTATTTCTCAAAATAGACTTCATTATCGGATTCGGAATATTGAATTTTTCCTACGGTGAAATTTTGGTACTTTTCGGATAACTTTTATATTTTGATGAATTGTAAAAATTACTAATTTTTAATTAAAAACAATTTTTTAAATCAAAATAATTAGTATTTATAATTTATTAATTTGAGTGGTTTTAAAGTATATTTAGAATATATTTTTACCATTTAATAAAATTTTCTTCATTTGAAATGATTTCACAATTAAACCAGACATAAACATGTGTCAATCTTTTGATAGTTATTATTTCTTAAAAACACGTTTTTTGTTTTGAGAGTGGGATTTAATTTAAAATTAATTTATGCCACATCTCTATTTTGAATTTGGAAAAATGGATTCCATATTTGTAATCAGGATTTCCAAATTTTGTAAATAAGTATCTTTTATTTTTATACATTTTGAATAATTATTTTGGTAAATATTTTATTTACCTTTGTTAACTGGTAAATCCGTTATATAAGGGTAACAAATAATTTTATAATAATAATAAATAACCCTAAAATGCTTTCTAACCTTATTGGTGGATACATGTACGATCATGGTCATCTTTGGGGCTATTTTGGGACCCCATGGAGCCACTTGTAGGTGTTAGGGACACTTTATATTAATTAAGTTAAAGTAAATAAAAAATGACATAAGCATATATCTTTTAGCAGAAAAATTTTTAAATTGGGTTATATATGTTATAGTTTCAACTAAAAATATTAATTAGAAAGATAAATAGATTTACTACATCATGGTATTTTATTTATAATTTTTATACATTATATTAATAAATATATTCATGACACAATGATGATGTAGTAATTACCTTATTCATGATAGAATCAAATAAATGGTATTATAAATATTAATATATATATAATTTAAAAGTTTTTTTGACATAAAAGAATTTAATAGTTGAATAAGACATGTTATTATTGATTTAATTTATTTTTTTGAAGTAATCATGTTCTTATTATTTTAACAAAATAAAAAACACCAAATAGTGTCAAAATTGACAAAAAATAGTTTTTAAAATAAATATTATATTATTAATTAATATAATGGTCCTAAAAATATAAGGTTCAGCCAAATTACTTATATAATAATATATATGATATTAATGAACCAATTGGGGTTTTATTAGAAGTATATAGTATGTTTATTAACCACATAGTGTAAGAATACAAGAAGGCGCGGTAAAAGTTAAATTATTTAACTTAGAGATAAATATAAATGAAAAGGTTAAAATGGTAACCTAAACATGTCTAAAACCTATTTGTTGAGTTTTTTTCGACATATCCCCACCCTAGAATTTAAATTATCCACTTTGGAGACATTAGAAACCGAATATGAATTTATTATAAAATAATATTTTATGTTTTTCCAAAGGTGTCCCTAACCTCTTTTATAAAAGGGCACCCCCCTTTTCTCTAATTCATATCTTCTAAGAAAATTGGCTCGGCCAACCCCTTCCCAAATACCCTCTAAACTATCCTACCTTTAACCTAGTGGCCTTAGTTTTATCAGAAATACATCCTATGGATTCCTTTTGATCAAATCAAAAGGAATAACCTGAAGAAGAGGTAATGATTTCACCATCCTCTTTCAGGTTCCTTTCATCTTCCAATTCCTTTTTCTTTGTTGTTTCCATTATAAAATAATAACTCCAATATATTCTATATACATTTATCTTATTGTAATTATGGTACAACCAGATTCATTATTCCATCCACCATTTGAATGACATGTCACCATATGTGCCTACGTACAGATTACCATCTCCATGTCATGGTGTAATTGTTATTGAATAAATTATTATTTAGATGGGTATAATAATGATGTGTATTTGATGTAAATAATATATATAACATGATAAGGTTTCTGAATCTATTATATACCATTCAATTATATATTATATTAATATCAAAAGAATGATATTTTCCCTCGTACATACGTACGGATTACCATCTCCACGACGCGATGAGATTAATTTCCAAGTTCACCATTCATCGACGATTATAAAAATATATATTACTAATAAGTATGTAATATATGAAATAATAATTCTACTAGATATATATATATATATATATATTTATATATATAATTATTTATGTACTTACATATATCTTATTCACTTACTTCCGTTCAATACATTATGAAAACGGAAACGACGTTTATTTGTACGTGCGGACTACCATCTCCATAAACGGTGTTTTCAATTTCATATATACGTCTGTTATAAATTTTTATGTTTTAAATATATATGATAAATAAATAATGTTTTATATTTTGGAAGTATTTAAATCATTATCTAAGTGATACAATCAAGAGTAACAAGTTAAAACACGTACGATAAAGAAAGCGATTATTAACTGAAATATTAATAAAAAATGGAAATTATTATTAAATGGATAGTATAAAGTCATAAATGAATAATATATGATATTATAAATATTAATATGGTTTTTTATAATTTAATAACATACTATAGTCTTTATATAGGAGGCTAAAAGTACTCACGACTAAAGGAAAGTGCAAGGTAAGGGGTTTTCATCTCACTCCTTATTCCCGTGAGATTCATGCCATATTGCCACTATTACCTTTTGTGTGGTGTATATACTTCCCATTATTGTATTATTTATGTAATACACTTTAATTTATGTGTATTTACATATTCATTGTATGATACCTCTTTCTCGGGGTGTATGTTTTGTATGTTACCAAATTGGTAAGTGTTTATTTCATAATCTCTTCATTATCTGGGGTTGTTTATATGTAATTAGCTACTGTGACCTCTTTTTCATCCACATCCTTGTTTCTTTTAAAAAAATTATTTCAAATCGTTCTTACTATATTTTATATAATGGGTTAATGTCATTTTTACCCTTTTTGGCTTTTTATATGATGTTTATAAAGGAATCATTCGGTTGTTTTCCAAACAAGGTCCTTTTTATCCTTTTGGACGGAGTTAAGGTAAGAATGTCTTTTTTTTAACTTATATGGTGGGTGCGGCTATTTTCCACCATTATAAAATCTTCAAAGCATCCATTATAAGTTAATAAGGATAAGTTCAATGTAAATGTTTTATTTTATAATTATGTTACTTTTAAATGATTTAAAAAAAGAGATATTTCTCTCAAATAGTTTTGATTTCATCTATGTCAACATCCATTGATAAATTTTACACTTATTTAAAAATGAATTATTATGATACCAATCATCCATATTGTATGTAAGGATTTGTGATATGTTTTACTATGGATGAGTTATTTTTATGTCATTAATGGTTTATGATTAATGTTTTGGAATTTTGTATGCTAGTTTAAATATGAATGTTTATTTTATATTTCATCCTCTTCTTAAGATGAATGTGTTTGACTGGTATGTTCCGGGTTGGGGACTAGTAAATGTAAGCACTCCGGGTTGGTGTCTGGTTATTAGAGGCACTCTGAGTAGGTGTCCGGTTATTAGAGGCACTCCAGTTTAGTGTCCAGTTA
Source organism: Viscum album (assembly GCA_963277665.1). Taxonomy (NCBI): domain Eukaryota; kingdom Viridiplantae; phylum Streptophyta; class Magnoliopsida; order Santalales; family Viscaceae; genus Viscum; species Viscum album. Next base: position 12,564,662 of record OY728156.1, read on the forward strand.
TCGAGGCTCTTCGGGTTGGGTTCCGGTTACAGTTATCCCTTAGGTCATGGCCTAAGGCCTTGAAACATAAATTAATGTTTAGAATTATGCATTCCATCATTATGAAAGTGGTTATTAATATTTCATGTGATTATTCAACTAGTAGAATATCCATGTGAATAAGTTAATGGAATTATTTCATTTTATCTTTGCCGTATTATTCTGAAGTTCATGTTTTAAAGGCTTTCGTTTTAGATATACATTACCTCATATGTTTATGATTATTTATTAAAGATTCTTCTATATTGTTATCCTTACTGAGCATCTGAGCTCATCCCTTTCTATGTTTTATTTTTCCCCGGATGTGAAGAAATATATTATGACTAACCTGCATGGATAGTCTGAAGGGGATATAATTGTGGACTATAAAGACTATATTATTGTAGTTTATCACTTTATGATGTAATGTAAACCTTATGATTGTATCTAGTGATTCCAAGTCTACTAAACTAATTGGTCTTCCAAGACTTGATCTTTTGTGATCATGCCAATGTTATTTAATAATGCACCGACTCTAGGTAACTAGGGTCTGGGCATTACATAGATGATAGAGAATAGATTCAATTATGTATATGGATATTTTAATAAATTTTAATAAGTATTATACAAGTAATAACTCTCATAAAAACATAGAAAATCATTAAAAATAAGTTAGAAATAAAAAATTATAAGATATATAGAAACTCTAATAGACATATAAGTGAAAACACTTAATGTAGATATGTATGTGGAGGATTAAACTTCTAAACTTATGTGGGTGATAAACATAATGCTAGTACAAAATGTGGCATTAATATTAGACTTTTAACATATTTAAATCAATAAATGATATTGAAAAAGCTTTAACAATGGTTAATTTTTTAAATATTGACAAAACCATTTAACAAGGGTGTTTTCAAAATGGTTTTTACATAAATGAAGTGAAATGAACGTTTTAAATTTGTTTTATATATTAAATTTGGTTAAAACTATAATTAATATTTATTTTTTTACATCCAAAATCAATTATAAATATTTAAACCAGAGTTTTCACATTGATTATGGAAAATTTGATAGGAAAACATTTTCCTTTGATAGTTTTTATGTCATTTATATATTACTTTTTATGATATAAAAAATTCCATTATGTAAAATATAGATATTTCAATTTATTCGCAACAAGCCTATAAATTTTTTAATTTCCATATTAAATGTATAATGCATTGGTACAAGTTTTCAATATTTATTTACACTTTTCTCGATCATAGCTATCAAATTTCTAAACAAATACTTTTTTATGCATAATCTTTCCAGAGTTTGTCATTCACTGTTTTAAAAATAGTATTTATAATTATTTATCCACTATTTATATTCATTTTTATTATTTTTGAAATTCTATATATCTGTTAATATTCTATTTTGTGATCAGGGATAATTATTTAGATTTACATAAAAATAGAATGATTCTATAATATATTTATAGGTCGATGTTTGAAATTCAATGAAATCTAAAACTTCAGATTCCTCGTGAGATCCTTCTATTAAGAAAATAATATATATGTAAATTTCAACAATAATGGATATTAATTAAAATATTTAAATTTATTTATCATGGTATCATTCATATTCTATAGTTTCATAATTTATAAATATTTTTTTATCCATGGAAGTAATTTGTATTCATATAAAAAATGTAAAGACTTTCCCCATAATTTTACATATAAATACATTGAAAAGTCAATTTTAAAAATCATTTATTGCAAAATGAAAATTACATGTGGCTTTCCTTTTTGTATTACAAAAAACCAGATTAGGAAGTATTCAAAATATTGAACTACATATTTTTTATAAAAGACATATAATGTTATCAAAAAATTAATATTTATGTCATTTAATAAAAACTGACATAGAAAATATATTTACTATAATAATTATAATGACATCGCCTCCAAGATCATTGTTAAAAACATAAACAAAATTTAATAAAAATTCAATTTTATACTAGTGGAAGAATTCTATATCCCTTATATTGATAATCCATATGGTTTTGGGATACCTATCCATAACAAGGAGAACTACCCCCCCCCAATCAAATATCCCTAAATTAATAGATAATATAAGAAACATATTATAATTTGGGAGAGATATATAAAATAGAAGCACATAATAAAGTCAAACCTCTATTTTTAATGACCTCCCATAATGATGAAAAAATGATGGTATGGGGAGCACTCCCTTCCATGGGGAGTAAATAAAATGGTGGAATATAAGAGATATTTCTACCATTTACAATATTTATATTTTATATAAAAATAATAATAAATTAATTAGTATATTGATAACAATAAAATAATATTATGGATACTTTGGATATCAAATAACTACTTATATACCCACATTCTTAATTCCCAATTAATATAATTAATATTTAAATTAAATGTTAATAAAAATACAAAAAAATTTAATATCATATCATTATTGACCCAAATATGTATTATTTCTTAAGAACACATATATTTTGATAAAACAAATTATATCATTTTAGTAATTTAATTTTATATACATAGCATGCAAAAAAAATAAAATGATAACAGTAGACTAATAAATTACAACATGTATAATGCGGCTCATATATAAAATTAATATAGTTATATTATTTATAAGAAATTTATTGGAACTTTTCATGTTCACTGGGACTTTTCACCAGTTGGTAAACACCTACTACCTTGAACTAGAGATTATATGGTCCTCATGATAATTCACCAACCAAAAAACATCCAATTTTTCCTCAAAAAATATAATAAACATAATCTATTTTATACTAAATATATTATAATAATTAAAATATACTAATATAAAAAATAATGGTGTAATAATATGTGTCCAAATCACCATTATATTGATTCTTCTTATAAAACATGGATTCTAGTTGGGCTATATAACACTTATCAAGTTTCATCATGTCATAATTGAGTTACATAAAAAATCCCAATCATTATTATAATGACTAAAGAATACCCAAATGACTCATAGTGCGTTGATCCTCGACTATAAGTACAGTGATCTAGATTATTTATGGTTTACATCTCAATTAATTACATATTATCCCTTATCTGAAAATAAAAACCAAGAAATACTAAAAACTCCACTCCGATAAGAATTTGTAATGTCTATGGATCAATTATCCATATAGAGCTCAGATCACGCATCTACCCAAATATATCTCCCCAATCCCAAGGGTTATTGGAGGGAAATAAAAGTCTGGAAAACTATATTGGTAATTATTTAATATACTAGGAATATAAATAAAGTAATGAACATTCTCTACATGAAATCTAGGACGATTAATCCATATATAGGACATCCCAAAAATAAAATGAAAATGGAAAAAATCATTAGGAGGAAAATAGGAATATATATAATCCACTGAATCTATAAATTTACACATAAAATACCACTAAATATAAATTCTATCTCTTACAAACAATATTACAAAATGTTTCCTACCTAATAGATCCTAAAGATGAAGGAACCCAACAGGAAAATATTTATTTAGATTAAAAGACCTTCAAACACCTGTAGAATCACCATATCAAAATTGGGAACAAATTTTCTCATGAACAACATTGGTAACCTATAACATCCCCATATTTTAATAAGGAATCACTATATTTGATAGAGAACATGATATGACATATCGACCTTAAACAAAAAAATAAAAATTATTATTTGAATTTTACTGTTATAACCTAGCATTTTGAATGGATGGTTGGAATTTTATTAACCAAATTATGAAAACATGATTTAATCATTTAAATATATATATATATATATTTAATTATTTTGTTACCAAAATATTTAAAAATGAAAATAAAAAACTTTTTAAAATTAAAAGAAATCATTTTCAAAAAACATTTAAATGTGTACTAGTATATTTTATACCAATAAAATTAACAAATATACATTTTTGTTTTATATTAATAATTTATAAAATAAAAAATCAATATATTATTTAGAAATTATCCTATGTGTTTTTAGAAATTTAGGAAAATAAATCCAATTTTTACAGATAAAAATACGTGTTCATTCATAGGTACTGTTGCCACCTTTTGATGGAGTGTTTATTTTGAAACTAAATTTTGAAATGATTATATATTTTCATTCACAAAAAAGCATCATTTTAGAATATGTATTATAAAAAAATATCTTGGAGTGAAATATTTTTATTTTTCATCGTAGTTTCAATCATTTATGAATAATTACAAAATACTAAATTTTAAATTAACACATAATTTATTAGTAATTTATTTATATAGAAAATTTATATTTTAAATTAATTTTAATTAATACATATTTAAATTAGACATTAATAAATCTAATTTAGGTAATTATAATCAATTTCAAAATTAAATTTAATATAAAAAAATCAATGTTTTAAACAGTTTTTTGAAACACTATTTCCCATTACATATGGAAGATTAATTTTAAATAAAATTATAATTATTTTATGAATTGAATTTGGTAAAATATATTCCATTTTTTTGAATCATAAGATTAAAATTAAATATTATGTTATTTTTTATTTTTTTGAAAAAAATATAGTGGGGTAAAAATAATGATTTTTTAGAGTATATATATAATAGTGAATTGGGTTAAAGTTCAAAGGTAAAGGATTAAAATCCATAAAAAACATTTATGGGGTATTTAGTTATGTAAATATCTGAATTAGTAATTAAAAAATTATTTATCATCTAAATTTTTGAATATTAACGCCATAAATATGTGTATGGGTTTAAAGATAAAATAATCTTTAATCAATCACATAAACCCACCCCTCCTCTAGTATAAATACCACACCTTGACACCCCATTACACCTAAAAAACATTTAATATACTTAGATATCTTCCAAACCATCCAATATACTCTTTAAGCACATCTATGTTCTACTGGTCTTACAAAAATAAACAATTCAAGGTCATAGTGGGGTTTATCAAGTTTGTGATATTCAATTGGTAATTTTCTCAATGATCCTCACATAATTTCTATTAACCTTCTACTTTTTCCTCACATAATTCATCCATAAAGGAATTATAACTACAAGATCATTTATATATTATAATTATATGATTATAATGGAATATATTATACTTATTCCTTCTATTACCTCCCCTAATTCAATGAAATTATTATTCTTTTCTAAATCATGATTGTTAATCACTCTTGTGAATAATAATTTTGGTCATTTTCAATTACCACATTCATGGATGATCATAGTTCTATTATTAATGATACATATTATTTTAATAATTATATAATAAATTATTTATTGTTTTTCAATAACATATATACTTTATATTAAATAAAAGAAAACTAGTTCTCTATTTTTGGAAAAAATGCCAAAAATAAACTGAACATTTATCATTAACATTTAATACATGGATCATTCTCATGCATGAATGAAAAATGGTAAATGGTACCATTTAAACTTATATAATCCAGTAAATGCCTTTTCAATTTACATAATATTTTTTATTTCCATTTTACAAGAAAATTAATTATTATATGCAAATGGACTGACCATGAAATCATTAAACAAATGCCCCTAAAACAATGAAAACAATGAAATATTATTAACTAAAAGGTGTTAAGATATTAGAAAAGTATTATATAAGTTATTATAAATATTAATATCAGATTATAATTAATTAATATAACTCTTCAAGACATTATATAAGAGTTTAAACAATTATACGCTCAAGAGAAGCATAAGGTAATGATTTCTCATCTCTCTTTTTTAAATTTGGTTAAATATATTCCCCATTCACCACTTATGAATTATTTTTTGTATATGTGATGATAATTTACATATAATATAATTAATATAATTGTTTTAATTGTATTATATTTACATTTAGATAGTTATAAATTTTATGGGGAACATGATTTGATGGATTAGAATGATGTAAGTGATTTTTATCTTAATCCACACTTATTGGTAAATACTTCTACTTCATTGATTTTTAATTCTATGATTATATGTGAAATAAAATTTTATTACCTTATTTTGTATATAAACTTATTTATGTTTATTTATGTTGGATACCAATAATTTATTCATTGTTTTATTGTCAATTTGTTCATGAGATATTTTAAAGATATATTCTTTTTTTATTTATTTTTTAAAAGCTTCTCTTAATACACTCTTTACCAATCATGTCCATGTTTTATAGAATTATATCAATTTTCTATGGTTCTCCTTTGATTGTTTAAATTCATCATTACTAAATTTTTTACTTTGTAAAAAATGGTTTTAAGTATTTATGTTTTCATTTTCTAATCAAGGATCTCAGAGAACATTCCAAAAATAATACAGATGGATTTTTTTAAATTATACGAAAAGAGTGGATTTTATAGTTTCATACCACATTAATATTTTGATTTTTTACATTGTATTATTACAATTATATGTACAAATAAAATGTATCATATAATAATTGCACAATGTTTTTAAACCTATGAAATTTTCAAAGTTAAAAGAGAATTTTAATCATTAATTATTCAATGATCCAATTTAATTTATTTTCATAAATGTTGCAATCTATTGTTATATTCTATTCTAAATTGAGGTTGATCACTTATGATACAATCCATCATAATTTATTAAATGGTTATTTATTATTTTATGTATGGTTTTACTATTTTGATACAATTCACCATATTACTCTTCTTGGTTTGTGATGTTTTTTACTTAATATGGAATGTTATCTCCATTTTTATGCTAGATTCAAAAAAAATGTATATGTTGATTATGTTTTACCGACTTTAGATAAATAATATTTTTACCATTTAATTGGTTGGAGGATCCCACTATATCCCCCCATAGGTATTGGTAGGTCTAAAGAAAAAAAAACTAGTTGGTTATTGGATTATGTCATTCCCGTTTATGTATGGTATCATGGAAAATGGATTTATGGTGTTTTAAGAAGTATGGAATTATGATTTTTACAATTATTAGATTTTTATATTGATTTTAATGCGAGTATTCAATTATTATATTATCAATAGTTATCTTTTTTTAGTTCATGTGATTGTTTATTTGGAATTATATGATCATCTCTTATTCTAACCATATTATAATGAAGTTATTGATTAAATGGATCATGTTTTTTTATTTAAAATTCCAAAATTATTATTTCTTACTTTTTATTTCTTATGTTTTACTTAATCTTTAATCATAACTTGAGATCACCGTTATTTTTCTCATTTCCCTGTGTTATACATAAGAGATATTTTAATGGGGTTTCAAGGAAATATTTTATTAGATTGAATTATGAATTATGTTGCATTTTCTATTACCATGGTCAAATTTATATTATGTATATAATATTGATTTTTAAAATTGATAATAAATTTAGAATATAAGGTTTTTTGGTCTTTTATCTATGACAATATAAAAAAGTATGGAACTGACTCCTTACAAAAGGGGTCGAGGTTATTATTGATGGTGTTAGAAAAAGATTAGTAGAATCCATGGAATCTAGACATAAGATATCTTGTATAAGAAATAATAAACCTATAACTATATTATAGGATATGTATATTTATAGGATATCATTATATCCATTTGTTAATGAATGGGGATAACATATGTTTAACTAATTGATTCATAGATTGAAAAATGTAATTATTTAGAAATCCTACAAATGATTCTCTACGACTATTTATGATTAGTGTTGAACAACCAGTTCTTTTTAGATTTAGTCAATAGATTAAACGAATAAAAACCTATTTAATGTTAAATTCCAGAGACAATGTGTTGATTAGAAACCAAATATGAATATTACTAGGCTGAAGGATATTGTGATCAATGTATATTATTAACAACATACACCTTAACCAATATTATGACTCTCCAAATAATAGAGGGATATATTTTGATGAGATATTAGGTGGTGGTTACCATAAAAGAAAATATGATTGAAATTTATATATAGTGATATTGATAGAATCAACAAATAAGTTAATTCATTAGTATAATGGAAATATGTTTTGGGTGTATAATGAAGGATATAAAGAAAGTAATTTATATGGAAGACATTTTGGATTAATTATCTCCCTAAAGTATTATCGATGTTTGAATGATTTAAATGTGAAAAATTAATCATTTTAATATGAGGGAAACTCATAAAGTGAATCAAAAAAAATAGTATGATAAATGGTTATAGTACCGATGATGTGGGGAATACAAATGAAAATTGAAAGGAATGCGGTATTATAGAATAATATGATGAAGAATAGTTAATGTTTTATGAAATAAATATAATGATAAAAAGATCTATTGTATTTGGATTCATGATTTATATTTTCAATGATGATCTAGTATTAATAATCATAGGACATATAAGGATTGTACTGTAGTACTACTTAATTGATTTTAATTAACGTGAGTAATCGTACCTCTAACCAAGAGAAGTGATTCTATTGTAATTTTATCTTTTGAAAAACACCTGATTTATAGAATATAACCCATAATATACTATTGATTTTTAGATAATTATGATAGATAGATGTTACTGGAAAATTATTTTTGACCATGGATAGGTTATTAGTTTTATGGTTTATAGTGTTTACAATATATTATGATATACGAAATATACTAAAAAACCTAGTACTTTTTTTGGAAAAATATATGTTTTCATTAAGGTTTTAATTTGATCTACGTATTAGTATATTAGATATTTGAAAACAAAAGATAAATTTTATTTTTGGGGGAATTTAATGTTAATTTTGATTCGTATGCTTAGTGCACATAGTTCTAAAAATTTTTTGACACTGAATTTCTATAAATGTATTATTCTTATGATTATTTAATAATGGATTGGATTATGTTTAAATTTTTATATTATTTGTTTTGGATAACACGTGATATAAATTTTCATTTAATTAAATATATATATATTCCAAAATAATTTCTTTTCGATCTTATGTTTCATTAAATATCATTAGTAATAAAAAATCATCTTGAATATCAATTTCCTATCATAAAAAGTGGAATTATACTAAAGCATAACCAAATCATTAGATTATCATTATTTCATGGAAAAATAATGTAAATTTATTTTATCAACTGACTCTACCAATTGTAAAATAATTAACCATATTTATGAAAAGGATGTTGGAATATAATTTTTTACATTTACCTTTCATCCAGTATAATCAACAAACATTTAATAGATTAGAAATGTATTGTTTTGGGGAGGTTAAATTTTAATGACCATTTTCTCTATAACTCTCCATCAGATCATGATAGTTTTATTTTACATCCATTTCCATGTTTTTACTTCTCACTAATTTTTTCCTTTTAGAAATGTTATTTTTTTCTTAACCTCTTCTTTTCCCTTTCCCTCTTATTAAATTGTTATTTCAATAACCTTATTTATGATGTGGGTTTCCAATTAAGATGTTCTCAAATATTGACCATTGATTTTAGAAATGAAATTTAAAATTACAAGGATTTAGTTTATTAAATGTGTAGATAATAAAACATCCAGATATTTTAAAATATATGCACTGTGTTTGATATCATGAAAAAGTTGCATTGTTCTTCAACCTATAACTAGCCATTATAATTTACATGTAATCAATATAACATAGTCATTAAAATTACAGTTATTCATAGGATTAATAAAATTATAAAAATTTGGTTTACACACATATTTATAATGAATTATTTTGTGACTAGTTAATTATAAATGAAAATAAAACCTTTTGGAAAATAAAATGATATATTTTTCTAAATAAAACTATTTAAATGTGTATAAGTGTATTTTTTTTAGAAAAATAAGAAAACATAATTTTATTTTGTCTATATTAATAATACATGTATATATATAATATAAGATATAATATTTTTAATATTAATACATTTTCTTTTCTAGTCATGATATTAAATTAAATACAGTTTTTAGGCACAAAAATATGTATTCCTATAAAGATAGTTTTGCTGCAATATGATAGAAAAATTTATTTAAAACACAATGTTGAATGTTTAATAAATTTTTTTTTAAAAAATAAAAATAATATTTTCCATAAAAATATCAACATTATCTTAATATTATATTATATTATTTTTAAAAGCTTCATTTTTTGATGATTAGTAAAAAAATACTGAAATTATAATTAATAACTGTATTTTTTCTAAATTATTTATATATTTAATTTATAATTTATGATATTTTAAAATTTTAATTTAATTAAATATAAAATAATTAAATCAAATTTATTACATTGGAATCATTTCCACATTGAAATTATGTATAAAAAATTTCAAACATTTGAACATTTTCTTTTTAAAATCATGCTTTTCCAATGCATCTGCATGATTAATTTCAAGTACATTTTTTCAAATACTATATACTAAAATTTTTATAATGGATTGCATATTTTAAATCATATTCTCTAAATTATATTGTATGTTCATTTTAATTTATATTCATAAAAATAGTATCCATGGTTATAATAATGAATGGCAATGATATTTTTAATATAATGGAGTATGTTAATCTTAAAATGTAATGCCTTAAAATACCTAAAAAACTAAAATATTTAATTGATTTTGAGGTATTGATTATCATTTAATAGTATTTTAAACATTAATTATAATATTAATTCTTGGAAATTAATTACCCCTCAAGGTGGTTGTCTTTAAACATAAAACAATCATTATTTATTCACTTAAAACCACACCTTCTCAAGTATACATACCACCTTATTTTTTCTAAGTAGAATTTAATATCCTGAAAAATATTTCAATAATTCTCTCCAATAATCTACCCACTTCTAATTTATTCAAGTATCACCATAATACCCAATACCTGGTCTTCATGGGGTCCTTCAAGGAGGTGATATTCTATAGGTTATTTTATCAAACCACCTCTTTTAATTTCATAGCTTCTTCTAATATATCTACACTTGATTCTTACATGTATAGGTTATAACTCAAGAATAATTTATATAATTTAATTTTTATTTTTACAGATTATTATCTTATATCTTTCTCATTTCTTACTTCCTCCTATTAAAATAAATGAAACTATTTTTACATTATGCCAGTTAATCACCTCCCTGAATAATGATTTTCTTCTCATTATATTACAACATTCATGGCTGGAGATTAAACTATAATTTGGAAAAATAATAATATAATAACAATATTATAACATATTTTATGCTCTAGAACTAATATATATACCCAATATTACATAAAATGGAACCATTTTCTAATGTTCAAAAAAACCTCCAAAAATAAACTAATCATTTATCATTAACATTTTATCAAATGAATCATAATCATGTATGAAATAAAATTTTTAAATGAGAGAATTTATACCTATTAAAGTTAATTAATACCATTTTATTTAACTTCTAAAATTTTATATACATTTTAAAATAAAATCCATAATTATGCAAAAAATGAACTAACCAAGAAACCATGTAACAAACGCAACTGGAACAATATAAAAAATTTTATATTATTAATTAATTGAATGTAATATGTTATAAAAAGATAATATAGGGTATTATAAATCTTGATATTTTTATGGAAGGAATTAATAAAATTATTAAAACCAATATAAATTAGATTAAATAATTCTACACTACTATTAAGTGTGAGGTAAAGATTTCTCATCTCACTTTTTAATTTTTTAAGATATATGCCATATTCACCACATATTAATTTTCTTTGTTGTATGTAATTCAATTTGATATATCATATTGTGAAACTCATTATATTAATGGTATTAAATTATACATATTAAAATAATCACTTTAATTGGGAAAATAATTTGACTAATTACAAGGTGGTAAGGGATTTCTTATCTCCATTCTCAATCATTAGGTTAACATTCTACTCCATTAATTTTTTCATTATTTGAATATGTGTTAAATTTATTTTTATTACCTTATTTTTTTCAGTTGTTCTATATGTATTTTCATAGTATTTATATAATCTATTCATAGGACAAATATCAAGTCATTGAGAATATTTCTTAAGGGACATTCTTTAAAAAAAAAATTATTTTTTAGAAATTTTCCCACAAAACTCCCTTTTTCCATATCTTTTGTTTTTATAAGTCATTAAAAAAATGTAATTAATATTCTAATATGATCATCTGATGTAATTTTTAATCATTGTATACTTTTTATAAAATGGTTTTATGGGTTTATTTTTTCACATTTTAAAACAAGATTCTTTGAGACTTTTCCTACAAAAATATCAAATGATTGTTTTTTTAACTTATATGGAATGATAAAACTTTTACTCCATCATAACACCATAATTGAGGTTTCTAAAGTGAAAAAGTGGGTTTTCATCAATATGTATTAAATGATCTCATTTAAATGTATTTTAATTTATGTTAACATTCGTTGTTGAATATTCTCTTTAATTGAGGTTGATATATTATGATACCATTCACCATATTTAAGTAATTTTTATCGACTAGTTTTACTATGACTGTACTATTATGATAACATTCATTATATTACATCAGGTGGTTTATTATTGTTTTTACTTAATGGGAAATTTTATTTATATTTTATTTTAAAGATTCAATAAAAATTTATATATAGATTTTATTTTAAAAAATTAATATTTGAATTTTATTAATCATATTTGGTGTTTGGTGGGGCCCCTTATAGGTCATCAATGTTTTGATTGGACTAATGAGAAAAACTAGTATGGCTATTGGATTATGTCTTACCCATTTACTGTGGTTTATTGTCCTAAACCATTACAATTTGTTTAGTGGTATTTGATTATAAATTTCATCATTATATTATAATTTTTTGATTTACTAGTTATAAATAAATTATTAGAATATTTTTGGTTATGTTTTCTTGATCAAGTGAGTATTTATATTTCATAATTTTTTATGTCTTTATTTGGTCATATTATGCCCATGTTATTGATTAAATGGCTTGTATTTTAGCTCATTAACATTCCATAATTGTTAGTTCTTATTTATGATTACATCCAATTAAATTAAGTCTTATTATGAATTTGATCTCACCCTTATTTTGTTACATATCCCATGGTTAAGAAGAAGAGATCATTTAATTAATTATCATTGATATAATTTATTATATTTTATTATGTATTATGATATGTTTTATATTCACAATATAAAAAGGGTATTTTGTATGTAATCATGTTTCGAAAAAGTTTCTAAACAATTCAATAATTTTGTATTTGAATATTGAATCTATGCCATTTTAATAAACTAAGGCACCAGCTCTAGGTTACTGGGATCATTGTTATTGCATAACCAATAAAAAATGATTCAACATCTATCTATGTATATAGGAATATAGGAAATTACATACAAAAATCATCATATATCCCATAAGGTATATTTTAGTGTATGATTATATTGAATGCTGGATGGGAAAAAAATTCTCATCATAATTTTGATTTAATATACGAATGCATGATAACTTCTATACTAGTATGTTCCACACATGCATATATGTTTCAAGTCATACCTCGATACATGAGATGAAAATTTGATCCATACTATCTAGGAAGAATATTATGATACCTATAATATCATATACATCTACTAATATGCATATAAAAAATGAGTATCTGTTTAAAACATATACGAGTACTTGTGGCCTTTCTTATGTATATAAACGTGTATTATCATGTAATTAAAATCTTATAGAATTTCCATAGGAATGAGGGAATGAATATAATGAGTCATGAAAATCATAAAAACCATTCATATATATAATGTATATTTTCTATATGGGTAGTTATTTAAATATCTTCAAACACTGCAAAAGAGTAGGTCACTCATTCAATGAATATAATAAGAATACATAATGGGAATGTTTCTATGAAGAAACCCTTATATTCATAAAATTAACTCTCTAATTCCAATGGAATTATTCCTGACCACATATACCCCTCATTTATAGTAATTCCTTTATAACCGTATAAAACACTCAAATTTAGACAATATTTATGAGAATGGGGGGGGGGTGATTCAGTAGGTTCACATAGCAATTTCACAGCCCAATACTCGTTTAGTAACTATGTGACCAATAGTATTTATATATACCTTGATTTTCCATGATTACAAGACTTTTTTTGGTAATATATTATATATATGGTGATAAAAGGTGTTCCCATTAATTACCTAGAATTCACATCATGAAAAGTAAAATTTATGGAGAGATACATCAGTGAACATTCTTTCAACTTAGATATAGACATCAATAGATGAAAAGAATCACAGTTTTATAATTAATTATTTTGAGAGAGTATGTAGGAAAATATGTATAATAAACATAGTTTTTCCAAAATATGATAAGGTTAATAACATCCCAAATATGATTTATGACATTTTTCTCTCCAAAGAGAAATATCATATGGACATATTCAAATGTTTTTCTGATGGACTCCAATGTCAACCACTTCATAGAGGGACACTTAGGTAAATAACTTGTGAGATCCTTATAATAACATGAATCTTGGGAACCATTACCCTTCATTGTGAATCCTCATTTTTTAGGTTGTTTGGGTTTCTTAATTTTGTTTTCATCCTTTTCTCTATGGTTCAATAATATGAAATATTTTTCTTACGAAGTTTTGCTTCAAGAAGGAACCCAATTATTTGTAACCATGACATATTTACATCCCTTATTGCACAATATTCATCTACGTGGATAGATTTTACCAAAATGTTCTCATGAAATTCCATTCTAAATAGTCAATGATATGAAATTCACATTCAAACAGATCCTCCTTTATGGCCATTGGACATGGATGGTCAAGCTACAATGCACCCTAGAATGTTCCCCTTAAATCATGTATTCCATTGATCATAGAAATATCTTTGTATTTACACAAAAACTAGTAAAATTGTTGTGGTAATAATGATCATGTATTCCTTTTATTATTATTTTTTCATTATTATTATTTCCATTGAATCCTACCATAAAACATGCTACTCATATTGGATGACCCATATTAGTTTTCGTGTTATCACCATTATATAATGGACCCATTTTTACAACAAATAAGCTATAATTATTTATGTTTTACCTAAATCATACGTAATACCCAACATCTATATTCACCCAAGTCAATTTCTAGGTTAGACACCCATTAGTAGAATTTTTACCCCACACGTATCCCTATGTCTTCCTAGTAATCCTTTATCCTCATACCACTTTTAAGACAAAATATTTCATCAGTGGTCTATATTCCATATGATCCATCAAACCTCCACGGCTCAATCATCCAATGATTAACATTTCATGAATCAGTTATATCCCATATGAGGTAGTCTTCCTCACTAGACCATAGAGCATTGTTCAAACCATACCCTCTCTTGGTTAATCACCCATAAAATAGATAAACTATAAAGTTTCATACGTTTCTATTTACCATGAAAACCATTTCATTGCATTCACATATGATTCTTCACTGTATTTCTTCAATCAATATATCATAATGTCCTTATCACATGACACTAAAATACATGAATACATAATGTCACATGGCCTTAATTTTTGAAACCCAAACTATATGGTCGGTCACTCAGGTTTATGATGATATATAGGAATATTATTTGAGGTTAAAACCCAAACACACATAGGTCTAAGACTCAAATCATTAAAAGGTATCTCAAATTTCAACATTTTCTCAACTGTAAAAGGAAACAAATGTGTCCTATCACATGATCCTAAATCATGAAATGTAGAATATATGAGATTTATTTTCTCTTAACTAGGGTACATATGACACCTCTCTATGTTTCAATCCCAAACAAACTAATATTACAAAACACATAACCATGAAATGATCATCACAAGGCTATAGACACATGACATTAAAGGGAACATTACAATATAATGGATGAATGCAATTAAATTTAACATCATTGGTCCTTATCATATAAATAAAAAATTTAGGTTGCATTAATTAAGAAAAAAACTGCATGGGTACTAGTTCCATATATAGGGA
Organism: Viscum album; assembly: GCA_963277665.1. Taxonomy (NCBI): domain Eukaryota; kingdom Viridiplantae; phylum Streptophyta; class Magnoliopsida; order Santalales; family Viscaceae; genus Viscum; species Viscum album. Next base: position 12,580,717 of record OY728156.1, read on the forward strand.
TATATGAAAATCTTCTATTGTGGGTCTAATCCCAATTCCACAACACCTACCACCACCTTAAATAGTGGCAAATTCTACAGATCCTATATATGAATCTTAAAACATAGAATAATAATCATTTAAATGAATGAATTAAATCCTAATATACATACATATTTTAACAATGATTCATGGTTATGATCAATCATTTTCATTTTGGTAACTTGTAGTAATTTTATTTTTTGTTATTATTCAAATATATGTCTTTATTCATTAATATATTTTTAGAGTACACAAAATTTTTCCATAAAATTTATGACATGTGATCAATGTTCCCTATTATTGGAAAATGATTAAGCTGAAATTTTATTTGTAATCTCCCTACACTAGCCAACGCATGGAATGTATGTCGGCAATAACTAAAAATATCACAATAGATTGGGAACACTAGAAAAATAATAGTGGAAATAACATTAATATTTTACATGTTAATGAAATCAATTTACATTTCATTATATTATAATACTACATTAATTTATTTCCTATTTTTTATTTTAATTCCCCTATAAATAGAATCATAACACCCTTCAATATAAATTATGACTTTCATAAATATTCTCCAACTATATGTTCCCAATTCCATATAATAAAAAAACTAAAAAACTACTCTATATTGAAAAATATCATTAAATGAAAGAGTATACGATGTTTTCATCATTCTTGATGATGGAAATGTACCTATAACACAAATGTAATTTTCCTCTAACCTAGTTTCATCAATTCATGCCGGTAAAATCTATAGTGTTTGAAATTAATTGATATAACCCAATTCTATCATTGATGTTGTCTCTTTAAATCTTCAAAGAGATGGATCCCAAATATCCATCATATTAGTAATGTACTAAGTAGATGAAGGTGGCCCATTATTCCTCATTTAGCTACTTTAAAATTATATCCTTTAAGATAAAAAATTCAAGTATCCCATAAATTTGAGAGTTGTATGAGTCCATTGACATCCCCACTACTCATAATGAGCCTTCACAGAGGAATCATACTAGATTGCACTCTTACGATTTTCATGAGGCCATAAACTCTTAGGATTACATAGAGGATTCCTAGGAAATATAAACCTCAGCTGTTTAAACTAGGGCACCCTGGAGGCATACTAATCGATTAGGGTAGATTATTTAAATTGGGGATCATGATCATATTCTTGTTTACATCAAGGAATCATGATAATATATCATGGAAGAATCTAGAGGGAAATAATATACCCCTTCCTCAATCCACAAGGAATACCAAAATACATAGTCAGTGGTAGAAGAAGGTTTTCACCGAAATTTGACAACTGAACAAAAGAAAGATCATATGACAACTCTAAAAAATATTATTAAATGGAATTTTCAGGTATATGAGTATAATAAAGATTATCAATCTTGTCCAATAAAAAATAAAACATTTCATTAAAATATCCTTAAAAATGTTAAAGATCAGAAGCCAAATCATATCTCTAGTCCATCCTTTGAATTTTACTAGTATCCACAATTGGATAATCATATTGACATTACATAGAGATAATACAGATCGATGTGTGTATTTCTAAATACAACCAAGAGGCATGTGGACACATTCCAGGGGCAGTAAATTAATAGGATTATATATCTTCATAGAATTTTGATTATCAGAAGAATATACTAATAGTGATTTAAGGCTGAGAGAAGTATCATATTATAAATTATATCAATAAATATAGGGCAAGATGATATATTCTGATAGTGATCATGGATAAATTTAATAACCATTCCAACATCAATGAATTTTATTTGTATATTTTAGTAATAGTTGAGAACCTTGCAAAGAAGAATCCCACTTATAAAGGGGAACATTATGTAGCCCCACTTTTGATTGTGATTCTGACCCCAATAATCTAACCTATATAATGGATAGGGATGTCTAATAATGGTTATTATAAATTATATTTTTTTTTCTAACCTAGTTATCTTTGATATCCATGAGGATAATAAACATATATTTCATGCATATCCTAAAAATACAATTTCCTCATCAATAATTATATGAATCTATTAAAAAAATATCCTCTATGTAATTCAAGGATTAGATTCTCTAGATGTCCACCCTGAAGTACCTACCATAGATTTTGTAACCATAGTTATTTAAATTCCTTACATTTTAGTACTATATTCGGTTGAAACTATGAAGATACTCCATATAGTATGAAGGTTCTCCAGTAGTGAGGTCCTCACCTTTCCAACACATTAATAGGTAGTAATAATGGAGGTTATCCTCGTGGAAGTGAAACTAATAACCATAATGTTCATCCCCATTATACAAAATACAATAGTCATCCCCACTTAAAAACTTATCTATGTTTTACCTTATATCAAGAAGCAATAAATAATTTAAGACAAATTACCCCATGCTTAATTATTAATTGATAATGTTTTTTAAATATAAAAGGGTGATTTGGGGAAGGATTATTCAATTGATCGACCCTTGAAAAAATACTTTTTTATAACTCATGTTGATTAAAATAATCATATTACCCTTGATAAATAAATATGTAAATTTCCACTTTGTTAAGATCATTTAGGAAAACCCTATTCTAATGGTGACTAAATTTCATTATAATGTGTTTTCCAAGTAAATAATTTTGATCATGTTCAATCCTATAGAAACAATATAGTATGGAATCTCTTAGGTATTAAATTTTGAATTAATTCCCCATTATTTCTTCAAAAACCATGGGGTACAATCTATCATTTCAAAACTAGATCTGTTTCATTTTTGTTTTTTATAATCAAACAAATATATTGCATAAGTTTTTCCATCAAGCTAACATGGTCACCTTCTCAGTTTTCTGAAATCCGATATTAGGAATGAAATGTAAGTTCCTATAGTATTCTTACCTTAACAACATAGCGGTAGAATTACATGTAATCATTTTTCTATCAGATGAAGGTTTTAATATGTTTCTCTACATTTTAAAATGATTACCACCCAATAGTGTAGGTTGGGAGTGACATATTTCAATGTCATCACATTAGGACCATGATCTATATATGCATGTTGGACCACCTAATTCAATCATATTGTCCAAAAAGACTTAATTGATTTTACTCAATTAGATAAATACATTGATGTACTTATACAACAATCCATTATGGAATTCAATAAAGAATCATATTTGAGGAAAACAAAAGAAACAAACATATTGAATCCCTTGAGTGTAATCAAATCTCACACAAAATGTATACAAAATCAACCTCACCACCAAATATAGGATAAAAAATATAATAAGGTTTTTATAGTATCGTCCTTATAATAATTATAGGATAAACAACATCCTACTGGACTATTGAGTTTTTTGTTACTATTTTATAACCAATAATCATCCATTTTTAGTGGATCTACTAGGTAATGGTAGAATAACAAATCATACACCATATGATATGTTTGAGGGAATTTTTACCCATTAATAATATAATAATATTATATATTTAATGATTATAAAAGATTATCATAATAAATCTTAGCAGTATCTTCCAATACACAATCTATCTCCTTTATTAAAAGCTTTTTTAATCTACCTCAAACCTATTACGACAATCCTATTTTTTATTACAACATAAACATGATTTATTACATAAAACTTCACTTTATATAACAAAAAATATCGATAGGTTTACTGTATTTGGGGCTTAGGATCATTACATAAAAACATGAAACATGAAATACAACATATTTATTGAAAACATCCTTTACATGACCACTTCATTCCTTCGTACTTGGCATTGCATGGGATAACCTGAGGACATGCATAAGAAAAGGGTGAGCTATAAAGCGAAGTAATGGAGTACACATGGAATAAAATGAGGAGTACAATATATGTTAGACAATAGGCATATCAATAGTGTATAAGAAAAAACATGAACATAAATGCATGATAAATCATGATAATCATAACATGTAAATGTGGCAACAACACTTAACATGGAATTAGCATGAGCCAAGGATCATTGCACATGGAGCATGAGTAAATCCTAATTTCACATAAATCATGAGTAAAACCTCATTGCACTAGAATTAGCATGAGTCAACACTCCTTGCACATGACGTATCATGATACTATACTTTATCTAAGGCATTGGAGCGCTATAAGGGAGCACCCTTCTTAAACATTTCATTTCATGCATAAGTGTGCCACACGGATATTAAAATAGGGATTCATAAAACATAATAATTTATTGCATGATAAAGGAATGTGGAATTCATACATGACACTTTATAATCAATAAGTAAATGTACATAAAGTTGAATACCCTTGATAGAGAAATGGGAGTGGTATTCACTACACAATGGCATTGGCATAGAAAATCGGTGCGATTTCGGCAGCGTAATGGCGTGACATAAGAATTAATAAAAATGGTTGATGGGAGAGAAAGTGGTTCCTCATCATATTTACATGTAATGGACAGTAAGGATGTCATATAGATACATGTCCCAAAAATTTTAATGGAATTTAGATTTATGATAAAAAAGTATTTCTTGAATGTAAAAGAGGAGAGCGATGTTCCTTTCAGAATTTCGGCATAGTAACGGGTGTACATGGGAGGTATTTAATGAGAGATAAAGGGGTCTTCCATCATTAAAACATAAATAGGGATGTATGAGGGAGGTGAAAAACCATACCCCAACATTCATAATTGAAATTTAAATGATAAAACAACATAATGAAAATTGGACAAAAATGAGAAAGGAAGAAAAAACCCTTACTTGGAAGTGTGCTTCCAAAGGCTAGAGAGAGGCTTGTGAGAGTCTTCTTGGGAGCTTGGGGCACCTTGGGAGGATTCTAGAGAGAGTAGGGAATAGGTTGGACGATCTCCAAATGCTTTGAGTAAGGAGGAAGTGGGACCTTGGGTGGGTTTATATAGGAAAGGTGAGGGAATTCTTTATTATTTAGGTTTGGGACCCCTTATATTAAATTAATCCAAAACACAAACCATCCCATGGTTTTTGCCCTTGTTTTTTGGAAAAGGGAAGAGGAAAATAATATTTTATAATTCCAAGGTCCTAAATTCTTAAAATATTAGGGTTTATTTTGTGGGGTGAGTCACACTACCATGGAAATAAATTTAAAAAGACAAGGTGCTTAATAAGTCTTGAGGGGTCTATTAATGCTTTAAAAAGTAATCCAACCAACCCAAAATCAAATTATTTTAATGGTAAAACATATATTGGCCGAAAATAAAGATTATTTTATTTCATTACATCACTATTGGGTCATTATGATGTCATAAAACACATTATATATTTAAATGGTATGTAATTTTTACTCAAAATTTTGACTGTCTCAGAAAATTATGAAAAATTCACCGTTGGATAATTTAGACATCCTGATTCAAAAAATAAAATTTATTTTATCTATATAATTTTCTAAATATGTTATTTTTCAGTTTTAAAAAAACCGACATTTATTAAAAATTCACGGATTTTGACAAAAAATGGATTTCAAACGTTAATAAAATTTATAATTGCATTCATACAATTACATGATCATTTATATATAATAAAATTATTCTAATAATAATAATAATAATATTTTAATAAAATATTATTTAATTAAAAAATCCCTTAATTTAATAAAATATATTTCATAATTAAATAATAACTGAAAACACCATTTGTAATTTAAAAACTAATTACAATGTATCAATAATGGAAAGAAATTATATTCATTATTATATACAAAAATAATGTACATGAACATAGTACTATAGATTAGTTACAAAAGCCCTTAAAACAACCGCATAAGGCCTAACGGTAAGGTGTGCGATGGTGACAGACTCTTGGGGTGGCTCGGATAACATCGCTCGAGTGGTAATTTCTATCAACTTCCACTTCTCCCATAGACGGTCCCATTCGAGCATGACATGGTGAAGATCAACTTGGGGTTTGTCAAGAGCGAAGTCCAAGGATGCCACCTCTTTTCCGAGCTACATAAATGAGCTTTGTATAGGGAAATTCTAATAGATGAGTCCATCACTTCCGTTTTCTAAGTAAAATTGGATGTGTTAAAGACCTATATTTATACTAAACATGTGATCACTGTTCAACAGCTATAAAAGTAACGATCACAATTCTTATCATAAAACCAATGAAGTTGAAATTTTATAAAAACATTTTATATAATGATACATTTAATAAGATTAAGAGGGATTTTCCATTAATGACACTTTAGGTCGTTACAATATTCCCCCCTTAAGAAATTTCACCATTGAAATTTTCCTTTTCCCACACTAAAACAGATGTGGGTAACTTAGCTTCATCACTTCCTCCAATTCCCAAGTAGCTTCTTAAAACTTGTGGTTTCTCCACAAGACCTTGACGAGGGGCATTGTCTTATTTCGTAGAACTTTTTCTCTACGATATAAGATATTCACTGGTTTCTCTTCAAAAGAAAGATCGTCTTCCAATTGTACCACCTCAGAATAGAGTACATCTGAAGGGTCCGGTATGTACTTCTTTAACAGGGATACATGAAAGACATCATGTACATTGTCCATAGTAGGTGGAAGTTCTAGTCAATAGGCCACATCCCTGACACAATCAAGAATTTCTAAGGGGCCGATGTACCTTGGACATAACTTCCCTTTCTTTCCAAACCTCATGACCTTCTTCCACGGAGATATGCATAGAAAAACCATGTCTCCAACTTTAAACTCAAGGTCTCATAGACAATTATTTCTATAACTCTAATGTCGACTCTGTGCTGCCTTGATATACTGCTAAATGGTTTTCACCTTCTCTACCATTTCTTCGACCATTTCTGGTCCAAGCAGCATAAGTTCACCGACCTCATCCCAACATGTCGGTGTTCTGTACCTTTTCCCATACAGGGCTTCATATGGTGCCATTTGGATGCTCGAGTGGAAACTGTTATTATAAGAGGACTCAACTAGAGGAAGACATTGATCCCATCCTCCTTTAAAGTCTATTGAGCATGCTCTCAACATATCCTCAAGTGTTTGGATAGTTCGCTCGGATTGACCATCAGTTTGAGGATGATAGTCCGTACTGAAGTTCAGTTCAGTATTTAGAGCACGTTGACGACTCTTCCAAAACATAGAGGTGAATCTTGGATCTCGGTCAGACACAATAGATAGTGGTACTCCATGAAACCTTACTACTTCCCTGATATATATTCGTTCCAGTTGATCCAATGAGAAATCCTCCCGAATAGCAATGAAATGTGTAGTCTTTGTAAGATGATCCACAACAACCCATATTGCATTGTTGCCTTTGGATGTACTTGGAAGTCTGGGGACAAGGTCACTGGTGATGTTTTCCCATTTCCATTCCAGTATGGGAAATGGTTGCATAATCCCCTTAGACATATCCCTCTCTTCCTTCACTTGCTGACACACCAGGAACTTTGATGTATATTCATCAATATCCTTCTTCATATTATCCCACCAAATGTTTTCTCAGAGATCTAGATACATATTTGTGATCCCTCGGTGACTAGAGAAATTTAAACTATTTTCATCATCCAAAGGTTCCTTCTTCAGTTCTGGAATTGATGGAACACATAGTCTATTCCCAAACTACACAATTCTTTCTTCATTTACATTAAACTCTGAGGATTTCCCCTTTTCGATAGCTCCCACTTTTTCTTGAATTCATAGATCATCCATTTGAGCATCCTTTAACCATTCCAATAGAGAAGGTTGATCAATCATTTGTGAAGGGATTGATGTTGTTCCCTTCTCTATGATTCCCATGTCCGTATTCATCAATTCTAAGAAGATTGGATCCTTTTCAATTCTCATCATTGATAGAATCGCTAGATCCTTTCAACTTAGGGAACCTTCCACCTTTTTCACTTCCCTAGGGTGGTAATGGATTGAATAGTCATAATCCTTAATGATCTCTATCCATCTTCTCTGGCGCATATTAAGCTCCTTTTGTGTGAATATATATTTAAGACTCTTGTGGTCAGTATATATCTAACATTTCTCTCCATTGAGATAATGCCGCCAGAATTTCAAGTCAAAGGTCACCACCGCTAACTCTAGATCATGCGTTGGATAGTTTTTCTCATGGATTTTCAACTGCCTTGAGGCATAAAATATCACTTTATCATTCTGCATTAGCACACATCCTAATCCCTTCTTCGAAGCATCACTGAATACGACAAAAAGCTCCCCACTTGTGGGTAAAGTGCGTATGGACGCAGTGATAAGCCTCATCTTCAACTCCTTGAAGCATTTTTCACATTCATCACTCCAAGAAAACATTACTCCCTTTCGAGTTAGCTTGGTAAGAGGGTTGGACAATCGTGGTAAATTTCTCACAAATTGTCGATAATATCCAGCTAACCCCAAGAAGCAACGGATATCTGTTATCGATGATGGCCTTGGTTATCCCTCAATTTCATCTGTTTTGGAGGGATCCACAGATATCCCATTTCTTGTGATGATATGTCCAAGAATGAGACATCCCTCAACCATAACTCACACTTTCTGTACATTTCATAGAGTTTCTCCTTGCGCAAAGTCTCTAGTATAGTTCTTAAATGCTCCTCATGATTCTCATTAGTTTTAGAGTATATTAGAATATCATCTATAAATACTACCAAAAATTTTTCTAGGTAATCTCTAAAGACACTATTCATCAAGTCTATGAAGATCGCTGGAGACTTGGTGATTCCAAAAGGCATTACTATGAATTCATAGTGCCCATATCTTGTACGAAAAGCAGTCTTGGGGACATCTTCCTTCTTCAACCTTACATGATAATATCCCAACCGAAAATCTACCTTGGGGAAGAACTATGGTCCACGGAGCTGATCGAACAAGGCATCAATTCTTAGGAGAGGATACTTGTTCATTATTTTGATTTTGATATGTTCACGATAATCGATGTAAAGCCGCATTGACCCATCCATATTCATGACGAAGAGGACTGCTGCACCCCATGGTGAAGCACTTGGGCGTATAAACCCTTTATCCAGATTCTCTTATAGTTAACTCTTCAGCTCTTCAAGCTCTACAATAGCCATTCTATATGGAGTATTGGATATTGGTAATTCCCCAGGTATAAGTTCAATTGAGAATTCAACATCCCTTCTAGGAGGAAGACCAGGGAGTTCCTTGGGAAACACTTCAGCAAATTCCCTCACAATAGTCATTTCTTCAAGGATGGTTTCATCCTTGGAATCAGTCATCTGATCCAGATACGCGTTCTCATAAGGCAGTAATATCCACACTTGAGATGATGGAGCTAACGGAGATTCATCTTCCTCCTTACACTTATAAATAATCGGGGGTCAATTCTCTATATGGAGTCTGATTTCCCTCTCCCGGCACTTTATGTTGGCTCTATATAAGGAAATCCAATCCATGTCACGAATTGCATCAAATTCCACCATAGGTAGTATGAAGAGGTTTTCCAGGAAATTCAATCCACATATTATAACATGGGTGGACTTATATTCATGGGATGTAATGATTCCCCCATTTTCCATACTCAATGACATCTTCACTTCCATGATTTGTGGTGGTGCTGGGATTGTTCTTCTAAACTTTCGAGATATAAAAGAATGTGTAGAACATGAATGAAAAATTACCTTCTCTATTCTTGAATGAATAACTAGCGTACCTACCACCACTTTGTTTTCGGGGTTCACTTCGGCATAAGTGATGGCAAAAGCTCTTCCTTGCTGCCTTGGAGGTTGTTGGTTGCCTCTGAAAACCCATGGATTAGGGCACTGATTTGAATAATGACCCGGTTCATTTCATTTGTATCATTGAACAATGCCTTGAGGTTTGAATGGAGCATTCCTATCCTCTATCGCAGCCGCAGGTTTTTCTTGCCGACAGTTGAAAGCTAGGTTCCCTTCCTATCCACACTTGAAACATTTCCTCATCCCCTTAAGGAAATTTCCAGGGTGCTTCTTTCCGCACATTTGGCATGTTGGGTGCTGGATATTCATAGCACGGTTGGATTTATCCATCAGTCTGCCAGAATTGAATTCTAACTTATGCTTCTTGTCCCCATGATACCCCTATGATTCTACGATCTCTATTTCAACCTTGAGGGCAAATCAGAAAATTTCTTTACAGCTTCATAAGTCACTGATTGCTAATGCTTTCTGCAGGCTAGGATTCAGCCCACTAAAGATGTGGTAATCCTTGCTTTCGGGGTTAATGACAAAGCCGAAAGCATATCGTGCAAGCCTTGTGATGATTTACTCGTATGCTCCAACAGATTCTTCGTCTTTTTTCTTGAGGGAAAGGAAGTCCCTTTACATCTTATGTCAGAGGGTGTGTGGAAAATATTTATTGAAAAAACATCTTCCGGAAATCCATCCTTTCCAATGCCTCGATCTCCTCCTTAGGCTTCGTATTTTTTATCAATTTCCACCATTGATCAGCTTCACCCTCCATATGATAAGCTGCAAGGAGAACCTTATCGTGTTTAGAACATTGAAGGATGGAGAAAATATTTTCAATGGAGTTGATCCATTGTTCAGCGATCGTGGGATCGGATGATCCACTAAAAGTAGGAGGCCTTTGTCTCATAAAGCTATCGATAGCGACTTGTTCTTTCATAGGGGGGTTTGGAAGTTCCTCTTGACCTATGATTCAATTCAATGCTTGATTTAGCTGAGAGAGAAGCATGTCAAAGTTCATGATTCCTGCTCCCATTGGATTGGGCATCTCATTAGTACAGTCATCACACTGATCTTCACATCAGTTGTTATCCTGAGTCCTCCTATTACCGGTCATTGGCTGGAATAAAAGGAATGTTAGAAGTAACACATAAATGGTAATCCAAAGAAAAAAGTTGATGACTTATAAATAAACTTTCATTTCCTTAACTCATGAGTCTATAGGTTTCAATCTAGGATTTTCATGATCTACTTTCTAACATATATTCTTAGGGGCATTTTTTTAATTCCCTTAAAAAGAGTTCATACTATGCTTGTGAATTTACCAAAGCATATCTTTCAGGAGTGTCATAACCAAGAGTGCAGCAAGGCCCGTTGTCATGCACCAGTTCTCGTTTGAGACTAGATCAAAGCAGTGTTTTTAGGTTTTACCCCTAGGATACATCTGTGCCAAAGCCGCCTCTACCTGCTCGTATCTAGACAGGGATGTATTTTCTTGATAACCCACTTACTCAATTCCCACCAAAACATAGGGACGTTTTTATTGTACACAGTCTTGTATCTAAGGCTTTACTAGGGTTTTCTAATCCTAATCCCAAAAATAACCTGACCTATCCTCTGATACCAACTATGACAACCTGCTTTTTATTACAACTTAAACATGATTTATTACATAAAACATCACTTGATACAACAAAGAAAATCGAGAGGTTTAGTGTCTTTCAGGCTTAGGATCATTACATATAAACATGAAACATGAAATACAACATCTTTATTGAAAACATCTTTTACATGACCACTACATTCCTTCGTACATATCATTGCATGGGATAACCTGAGGACATGCATAAGAAAAGGGTGTGCTATAAAGCCTAGTATTGGAGAACACATGGAATAACATGAGGAGTACAATACATGTTATTCAATATGAATATCAATAATGGATAAGAAAAAACATGAACATAAAGGCATGATAAATAATGATAATCATAACATGGAAATGTAGAAATGACACATAACAAGGAATTAGCATGAGTCAAGGCTCATTGCACATGGAGCATGAGTAAATCATCATTTCACATAAAGAATGAGTAAACCCTCTTTTCACTTGAATTATCATGATTCAACACTAATTGAACATGAAGTATCATGATACTATACTTTACCCAATTCATTGGAGCTCTATAAGGGTGCACCGTTCTTAAACATTTCATTCCATGCATAAGTGGGCCACATGGATCATAAAACATGAATTCATAAAACATAATCATTTATTCCACAATAAAGGAATATGGAATTAATAGATAAAACTTTATAATCAATAAGTAAATTTTAATAAAGCTAAATACCCTTGATGGAGAAATGGGAATGATATTCACTACACAATGGCATTGTCTTAGAAAATCGGTGTGATTTCGACAGCATAACGGTGTGACATAAGAATTCATAAAAATGGTTAATGAGAGAGAAAGTGGTTACTAATCATATTTAAATGTAATGGAAATTAAGGAGGTCATATAGATACAGGTCCCAACAATTTTAATGGAATTTATATTCATGATACAAAAGTATTGCTTGAATGTAAAAGAGGAGAGATAAGTTCATTTTGGAATTTCGGCATAGTAACGGGTGTACATGGGAGGCATTTAATGAGCGATAAAGAGGTATCCCATCATTAAAACATAAATAGGGCAGTATTAGGGAGGTTCAAAAACATACCCCAACATTCATATTTGAAATTAAAAGGAAAAAACAACATAAAAAATTGAAAAAAATGAGAAAGGAAGAAAAAAACCCTTACTTGGAATTGTGCTTCCAAAGGCTAGAGAGAGGCTTGTGAGAGGTTTCATGGGAGCTTCGGGCACCTTGGGAGGATTCTAGAGAGAGTAGGGCAGTGGTTGGATGAAATATAAAGGCTTCGAGTGAGGAGGAAGTGGGAGCTTGGGTGGGTTTATATAGGAAAGGTGAGTGAATTCATTATTATTTAGGTTTGGGACCCCTTATATTAAATTAATCCAAACCAAAAACCATCCCATGGTTTTTGCCAATAGTTTTTTTGAAAAAGTAAGAGGAAAATAATATTTTATAAGGACAAAGTCCTAACTTCTTAAAATATTAGGGTTGCTTATGTGGGGGTGAGTCACACTCCCATGGAAATTAATTTAAAAAGACAAGGTGGTTAATAAGTCTTGAGGGTTCTATTAATGTTTTGATAAGTAAGCCAAAAAAAACCAAAATTGCATTGTTTTAATGGTAAAACATATATTTAGAGAACATAAAGATTATAGTATTTTATTACATCACTATTGGGTCATTATGATGTCATAAGACACATTATATATTTAAACAGTATTTAATTTTTACTAAAAAATTTGACTGTCTGAGAAAATTATGAAAAATTCACCGTTGGATAATTTCGTCATCCTTATTGCTAAAATAAAATTTATTTTATCTAAAAAAATATCTAAATATGTTAATTTTCACTTTTAAAATAAAAACCTAAATTTATCAAAAATTCAAGGGTTTTGAAAATAATGGCTTTCAAACCTTAATAAAAATTATAATTGCTTTCATGCAATTACATGATAATTTATATATAATAAAATTAATCTAACAATAATAATAATAATAATTTATTAAAATATTATTTAACTAAAAAATCAAATAATTTAATAAAATAGATTTATAAATTAAATAATAACTAAAAACACCATTTGTACTTCAAAAACTATTTACAATGTATAAATAATGACAAGAAATTATATTCATTATTATATAAAAAAATAATGTACATGAACATAGTACTATAGATTAGTTAAATAACCCCTTAAAATAGCCACATAAGACCTAAGGGTAAGGTGTGCGATGGTGACAGACTTTTGGGGTGGCTCGGATAACATCGCTCAAGTGGTAATTTCTATCAACTTCCACTTCTCCCGCAGACGGTCCTGTTCGAGCTTGACATGGTGAAACTCAGCTTGGTCTTGGTCAAGAGAGAAGCCCAAGGACACCACTGCTTTTCCGAGCTTCGATAAATGGGCTTTATATGGGGAAATTATACTAGATGAGGCCATTACTTCCTTTGTCTAACTAAAATTGGATGTGTTAAAGCCCTATATTTATACTAATCATGCGATCACTGTTCAACAACCATAAAAGTAATGGTCACAATTATTATCATAAAACCAATGATGATGATATTTTATAAAAACTTTTTATATAAAGAGAAAATTAATATGATCAAGAGATATTTTCTATTAATGAAACATTGGTTCGTTACACATATCCTCTACAATTTTCTACTCAGGGTGTGCCATGCAGAGTTAGTAAAATCATGAAGGAAAAATAATTAATTTGGTCCAATAAAAAACTAATATAAATAACACTTATGATTCTTACCTTTATGGTTTCTAGATAGATGAAAAAACTAATTTATTATTCTATTAGATATGAGGAACCAATTCCCAAATACTTATTTACAACAATAAATTTAATTACTATTGGAATAGTTTGAACCCAGAACATTAACATGAAATTGGATAATATAATGTGTTCTCATCCATTTAAAACAAGTTCCATAATAATATACTTGAATAAAATGTTCTTACATGACATCAATGTAATTTTCATGATCTTGGATCCCCTCAAAAAATTTAGCAACAACAATCTCAATGAACATTACCTAATGATAAATGGAAGGGAGTGGCAGAAACAACATTCCACCCACCACATGAAAAATACAAAACCACTTCTAATGTGGATATTTTCTCATTATTTTTATTCATGATTGATAGATTGAGGTGACTCAATACTGAATTTCATAATGGTGATATTTTTATTGAGTAAAACTCTAAAATAGTGTACAATGATTCTATTATACTACATATACAAAAACAATGAGATAATCTGTTAAAAATAGAATTTTCTAACCATTTGACCATATTTTTTCCTAGGATACCATTTTTTCTAGCTCTATTAACTTATGGTTGTCATAAATTCCATCGACTATAAAAAAATAAGTATCCATTATGCGAGATAAACCATACGGACAAAAACATGATTTTAGTGCAAGGAATAGGAATGTCAACAATGTCAGGATCTGTCCATGACATTAACATGATCATCTACCCACATTACATCCCTTCTAGAACTCCATGATGACATAAAATCGCATAATTCTAAAATTAATGCAAACTCCAAAAAACATGAACCAATACATCAATATAAAAATACATATCCTAAGTTGGTCGACATGAACACTCCACCAAAAATTTACCAAAATATAACTTTTCTAATATTCATGGGAATACAGAGCTAAACATTTATCTCAATAACATTGAATCTCGGACCTCCCCATGATGGGAACACCATAATATTAGGAAATATCAATGCTCATTTGTTTATATAGATATTTATGGTACTAGTTTTTATGGTATAATAACTGACCACCCAGTTCCAACTACAATTCAAAATATCCATAAAAGAAATTACTTTAACTATTCAATATGATGCCAAAAAATACAACTTTCCATGACCTCTTATCTTGAGTGATGTTTATAAATGATAGGGTTTCATACATTATCACTAATTGGAAAAGCATTTTCTACTCAATAAACACAATTAATATATATCAGAAACTACTATAGATATGTATAGAAAATATAGGATACGATAAGAATAAATCAAAAATTTAATTATTGAACATTGATTTATTTGGTTGTTTTTAGTAGTTTCCATGAAAATTTAGGATACACATCAACACCCCAAAAAAATATCTCATAAAAATATTTAACAATGTGAAGTAAATATGGAAAATACTATACTAAAATTTTTATTCTCATGCAATAACTAGTTCTAGATCCAGTCCCAATGATCTCCCAATTTCACAACATACCCCTACTAAAATTTTATTAGAATAAGCCACCCCTTTATCAATAGGTAACGAATGATCATGATTTCCTAAAATTTTTAAAATTTATGTATAATTTATAATATTTCTAAATGGAGAAGATTTTACTGCTCTTCATTAATGATATAGAGTAAAAATATTATCAAATTTATAGAATTCAAAAAAACCTAATAATCTTGATATAAATGACCACTTTAATGATAGACATTATATCCAAATTTTGTTGTAGAAAATCCGATACGTTTTCACCTTCAAGGATATAATATTTAATATAATTGAATTTGGAGTGGTAAGGGTGGGTAAACCCAAGATTCATATGGTATACATCTCTATCTCCTCACCCAAATAATCCAAAGATTGAAACCATGTCCCACCCATTGCAGAACAAGTTTTTTATGATTTAATGACCATAAAATAGACCACCAATGTGAATTCCATACTTAGGTAACAATTATATGAGATATTATTTACCCTGAAACACATTGTATTACTCAAATAAACATCTACTTAATCACATCATTTTTATAGTAATTTTAGGATATGTTGGTGGAAAAATATTAAGATGAGGAGACAAAATTGTGTCATATGATAGTCTAATCCATATAGTATTTATTACAACTTCTATTAGTAATATGGGAACCATTCCTTAAAATGATATAATGGGAACCACCCCACAAAATAGAATTATCATCAAATAAATATCCCCAAAATCAATATGTTAATATCATACATTTTAATGACAACTTCATTAATGGGGAGGATTTATGTGAACTTAAATTATTCTACACTAATAGGGGAAATGACTTAGAGAATAATGAAGTGGTGTAAGATAAGGTTAACATGGATCCATTTTATTAGGAATAATTTCGTTTGAGACCAATTATGAAACCAAAACTCGGATACTGGTGATCCAAAATTCTAAAAAGGAACACAAGCTTGTTAATAAATCATCCATGGATCATTTTTACTTCATTATACTATAATATTCACTATTATATGTACAAAAACATAGTTAAAATTAAATAATTGGAAGGATATATCATCCTAGACCCTATATGGAATAGATTCCCTGAATACTAATCAAGAGAGGGAAGCAGTCTACCTAAAAATGTAAGCCTCAAGAAAAGAAAATCATTAAGACAATAATAATAGAACATTTAAATATAATATTAGATCTTGAATAACATAGGTGTTCTTCAAGACAACATAATTATTATATAATCCATTTTTATTTCAAAAGAACTCAAATTAGCTCTCATCGACACTCTATTAATCCCTATAGAGTTTGAAGATAAATCTATTGTAGTCAATAATTATCACATATATTATGGTTCAAAAAATGTCACATGGACATCTTATTCAACGAAAAAGACTAGGAAGAATCCATAAAAAGGAATAGAATACCATTTCATATATTTATAATTTTTTTGGATATACATATCCTTTGGGTCCTAATTGATAATATCTCAAAAATTTATCTTATCATGATCTAAATCTTCAAGGATTAGGCTAAAATAATGATATCTTTTTTCCTTATAATATGTATATATAATGATTTGAAAAAGTGTGTAAATATAGTAATTTAAAGGAACAATATCATAACCAAATTTAACAACCAAATTTCTAACATTGAATTCATTATGGTCCATCAAGACACAACACTCAATTCATTTCTTGGAATAACAAGTCTTAATACTCATATGTTAGTTCCTTCATTACAACATCAATGCTAAAATTTATTTATGTTGATAAATTTAGAAAAATTTATTTTTAAAAGTCCCCATTTTTATAATTAGAATCTCAATATATAGATGAAATGATATTTAAATATGTATAAGAATACATATTGGTGGATAATGGAGTCTAAATTATTTGACCCAATGTTTAGAAGATTCTAAATCAATCCATAATGAAAAATATGTGAAGAAAATTTAATCTTTTTTAACTAAATTTAGGTGATCGTTCTTGATAAGAAAATTTTTTGGGTCACTTGTTCTATATTAAATAATAAATTAAAGCACTCTAATAACATTCTTTTCATTTAATGGTTGGTGAGATTTTTCTGTCAAACATTCACCACCATGAAGGGGAAATCATTCATAAAATCCAGGTGTCTCAAAATTACCTAAAATAAAAATTACACAATGGTTTGTCTATCCAATACTCATTTGAACTACATAAGGGTATTTAATATATTTTAAATGAATATTTGAAGAAGAATATCATATGGTGAGAGTTTATTTACGCCCATACTCATGTTATTAGATGTATCAGAGAAACCCTTCCATTTTAAATAATGATTTTGTTCAATAAAAACAAAATAAGAACCCTATATAATATAATATATCTCAAAATTTAAAAACATATTATTATTATAATAATAATAAATATGAAGGGTAAGAGAAAGAACCCATATAAACTATTTCATTATTCTTGGAACATGTATTGACTACCATCGATGAAATCAAATAATTTAATCATGGAATATAGGATGATCTATTCTTTACATTGATTATATTAACCTTGGATATTTAAAATAATAAGAATTAAAACCCCTTAATCAGGAAGCATCTAGTTGTGTGTTTATGGAACTATTAAAAAAAATTAGGTTGGATTCCCATGTGACTAACATACATTTGGATTTTACAGACAATCACTATGGTTATAAATAGGTGTATAGGAGAATGTATCTGACCCATTCTATCAATGTAGAAGCTGACATAGATATATTTAGAAAACCCATAATCATATAGTAAGTTAAATTATTGAATATACATCTAAATTTCATCTTTTTTATGAAATGAAAGGTAAAAATATGAGTGTATATAGTATTTAGGATCTTCAAAATAATTTCCCCATAGACAATTTCCCAATATGAATATTGGATTTTTATTAATAAATGAGATGTGAAAATTTCAGTCCCTCTCATTTATAGATATATAATCCGGTTGTAATTACATTCGAATATACCCAAATGAAAATAATTCCGCTACCTTCAATAAACCTTAAAGGTAAATATATTGTCAAATAATTTCCTTTTCCAAAAGAAAGTTAGCAGCACAAATCATTTTTCCATAGTAAATATTTCAATCCCATTCTAGAAAGAGGTTGTAGAATAATATATTGATGATCTTATGATTATTTATCAATTAAATTTTGATCATTTTTCAAATATTGTGATATTTGTCTACCAATCATGTAAAAATATCATGAATATGAATCTGTTAAAATTAACATTTTGGGTCACATAGAGGGAGTTAATCAGCTTTGTGGTATGCTATCAGGAACTCAATGTCCATATCAAAAATTTCTAAAGATAGTCATAATATCTAAAATCATAAAAACCACAAGGATAATAGAGGACTCTGTGGAAATATCACATACATCATATGATTCATATACAACATCATTGAAAATTTCTGCCCTTAAAATATATGATGATGAATGGGGTTACTTTTCATTGAGAAGAAAATTCTCAGAAATTCTATAGTGAACATAGAAATTATCTCATGGACCAACAATCCATTATGTTACTTGTATAATGGAAGACACTCGTACTATATGTGATGGTCAGGGGAAATAACATAGCTCCCTCCTTACTTGAAAGAATGATGTGCACAAGGAGAATATTCTATATTATCTAAGTATAACAATGTTGGGTAATGAGACATTATATTTAAAAATTAATAAGAACATCATTTCACTGATAATATAATAAAAGTCATAGATCAAATTACAATTCTGTGAGATCCGAAAATTCTACCAAGTTTATCTTCTCAATTAAGTTATTATTTTTCTAATGTTATATGGGTGTCTAGAATGATAGGTGGTTATTTTGAAATAATTTTACATTCGTTTTTATTTCAAAATGTAGTCAGTGGAAAACATATATCTATATTTTCCAATGTTAACTCTATCATAAAGATGATATCATTGAATACAGAGTTCCAGGGTTCAATTTTTTCACCATACATGAACTGTCCAATCCCTCAGAAATATACATTGATGGAGATTCTAGAATAAAATTTGGTAGGAGTTTAGAAAACCCAAATCTCAATTGGGTTGCTCTAAGAATTTTATTTGTTACTACAATGAATGTAGTTCATCATTAATTATTCCTTTTAATAAAATATTTCACCAATAGTAAAGAAAAAATACATCATCATAGGATTAGAATTGATCATATAAATAAGAGTGACCTTATTGAATATAAATGGTGACTTTGAGTTGGTAATCAAGAAAAGTAAGAATGATTTTTTTCATGATGTAATGGATGAATTCATTAATAGATTATGTGTAAGGATTTGTTAAAAAAATATCCCTCCAATATAAAATTGTGTCACATACCATGTTCATAAAATTAAAAATTATATCACTATACAATGTAGTTAAATCCCAAGAACAATCATACTAGGATGAGGTGATCATTTGTTGTGGTGTCTCCATTCATTAATAATAAAATGGATGAGTGAATGAATATAAAAATACATCTAAATCCAGAAATAATATTTTATAATACAGTAATGACATAATTTTATGTAATTATTTGAATATAGACTACTTACAAAGTGGGATCCAGCTATTTGATCATGCTATGAAGTAGAAGATCTTGTACTAAGTTGGAAATTCAATCCTCTGTAACAGAATTAATTCTAAAAAGGTATTATGAAATTGATTCATTGAGGAATTCCTAAACAGGTAAATTGATGGAGGAGATTGACTCATTATTATGCTAAAATTACATGTCGGTTCTTATCATGATCCCATGTTATGATCCAAGCACTTCCATCAAATTAAGAGAATTACATACTTCTAGTCATAATCGGTTCATGAATATATGATGTTCACAAAAGTGATTCATTATTTTCAAACAAATTAAAACAATGTTTAAAAACATCTTGAATTGTTACCCACCACCAAATACTCTTCGTTGTTTTCCATGTGGTGGATTGACTTTATGTGGCCATAATTATATGTAATATCATTGCAGTTCATGTTCATCATTACTGCCAGTGATTTCTTCACTATGCGGGTCATGGAAATATCACTATGGGAATCCAGAAAAATGAATATAATTAACATCCCAATGAAAAAAGTAATTAATAAATTTTGGGTTCATCACATGATACTGATAGACTAAAAAATCGATTTTTATGCTTTTAAATTAGAATGTTTATATTTCTAATACAATAGCTAGTACAAATATTAATTCCATAATCATTAAATAGATGAGGAATAGATATATTCCTTCGATAGTTCTATATATAAAATTAGTCATAAGATAAAGGAAATATATATGAATTAATGTTCTGAAAGTATCCTATATGATTTGAGTTTATCACACCACAACACATACATCCACATAGAAAACCACATAATATCTAGTATATAAGACAAAGAAAATCTTTCCTTTATTTGCACAACAACCCTCACTCCACATTTATATGTGATATAAAATATTCAATTTTGATAAATTACATATGTGTAATTATTATCTAAAATTCATTGTAAAAAAGGTAATTAATATTTCTTACCTTTGAGAAAGATTAAAATCAAGTTATGAAATAATTTAATAATATGTTTTTCCTCCACTCATTCATCTAAATATAAATGTTTTTGAATAGAATATCTCCCATGATAAAATGAGAATAACCTACTAAAAGTGGATATAAAATCAGATGGAACCTACACCATACATAATAACTACTATATTAAAACAAATTTCCAGATTATAATGGGTGGATAATGTATCACACCCATGACTAGTGAATGGTTTCTCAATAATTATTTTATATAATCTCACTATAGAATCAAGAAATCATTATTGCATAATGTTAAAATACAATACAATAATCATGTCTCTAAAGTAGAAATAATAATGTCCCACATTATATGACCATGAAATATAATACATATGATTCTTTGTCACATGACTCAAAACTGTATGACATATACCCAATCCTATAAGAACCAAAACTGAATAAATTATTTCGTTATTAGTGAATTAATTTCATTATTTATATAATAATATATTTAATAACCCATAAAAATGGTTCTTTTTATATAAACCATTATCAAATAAAAATTTTCCTAAAAATTAAAAGATTCATTCTCGTGTTCGGGACCTCTCATTCAAACAATCCCACTTGTTTGTCATGCACTAAGATATATCCGAATAATAATTTCCTAGTGAATAAAAATCAGTAATATCATATTTCTTCACTAATTAGTACTATTATACTTATTTAATTCATCATCACCATATCTAAAATTACGACCAATCTATGGAGAGGATACAATATTATAACTACATGAATCCAGATTCCTATTATATTATGATACATGGTGATTAAAATTTTATTTTCCTAGTCCTAAACACCCTTATATTCTATACCACAAAACATAAAACAACTTGCATTAGTAATTCATATAATACAATACACTTCCTATATTGGAATGCTAGATGAAGCGAATAATCATGAAATTTCCCTTATATATAATCATAATCCATAAAATATTATTGATTTCTATTATGTTTTAAAGGTTTTATGTATAATAGATAACCCTAAATATAAGGCTAAGATAACATTAAAAATCATTTCCACCCTATCATAACTATGTATCACTTTATTCTTATAATTACTGGATCTATAGTGACACTGATCATCTTCCAAAAATTACATCAATATTTTTTTTCATAGTTTATAGACTCTTAGATCATGTTGGGTGTCTAAAATATTTAATCTATTCAAGAATTAACTCTAATTTATCATAAATTCAATTTAATTAAGTTTTAGATACCTACATTATTCTCGTAAGACGTTTAAATATATCTAAAAATATAGTTGGATCTCAGAGATAAGACCAATCACAATTTTGAGGACCGGTCTCCCAAGAAATAATTCCATAAAATAATAAAATATATATTATATTATGATGCCATAGTTTTTGAGAAAAAAAGGGATACCTTTTAACAAGAGTCTTCTATTAAAAATTTTAGGCCACTATTGAATCCATAATTGAAGGTTTAGCCTAGGTGTGACCTACAGTTGGTCAGTGCGGGGTTTTGGATTAAGTGGTTATTGGAGGGTGTGTATAAATAAAATAAATATGATATTTTATATTTTTTATTAAATGACCTAAAAATATTACATTAAAAAATATTTATTTTTGTTTGATAGGCATTTTTAGTTACATATCCTTTGAGATTTTGGAAAGGAGGAGCCACTGTTTTTCATTAGAAGATCAAGAAAAGGTGATGATCAACAACTATATCAAGGAGAATTGAGGAACAAAAAAAAATAGGTCTTCCTCATTCATTATCAATAGACTTCATCACTAATGATTGATCCTGATAAATGTAGGATTCTTTATAAATGAATATCTACCATTATTACTAAAATATAAAAAATAAGAAAACTTATTTATTTGATCATTATTTTTTTGAGCCTTTGAATGCATCCATGTTTCAAATTTGAATATTTATTTGATATACCATAAATTTCCATAATTTATCACCCTAGTTATCCAAATATTTATATTCACTATCTAATAACTCCTAGTCAATGATTATTTTACCTTTCACCATGTTCTTTTACTCATTCGTTCTTCATTATCTCTTAAGTTGGCCTATAGGGTCTCTATTTAGCCTTTTCAGGAAAGATCGAGTGTAATCTAACCACTTGATTCATGGAGGATTCATAGAAAATCTATATGTATGGTATAGAGTTTATATTAATTTGTTTATTGAGATGATTTGAATGATATATTTTATGTTTTCCATGGATTTTGGATTTATGAATGACCAACAGCGGCATGGGAGAAGTGATGGTGGCATGCAGGTTTTATTTGGGAGTATTAGGATTTCTTTTCTATAAACTAGATTGTTTTAATATAAGGTCAACGACTAATCCAATTTATTTCAGGTGATTAGTATCTATAAATAATGGCATCATGTTAGGAGTTGTGATCCACATGATATATTTCAGTTTCTAGGAAAAACCCAACAACACATCTTATTTTATGAAGAACACACTGCATGTAGAACCCTATCTACTACATCTAGGGATTATTGATTAAAAAAATCAAAAACCATGTGGGACCCCCACACCCCATGTGACCCAAAATGTACTCTAAGTGTACATGGACCTGGGCACAACCAGTGTACATAGACATGGCCCAAGTTACTCAACCATGGACATGAGAATACCGATCAGCTCTGTGGGGTTGAGGCCCACCATGTAGTAACCTTGAACTCCGTATATAAAACAGTTCATGCAAGACGTGTAATAGTGAGGATACTACTAGGTTGTAGGCCGAGACCACACACCGTGTGGGTTCCCTTACATATCATGTATCATCATTTTTGAGAAAATTTTAACCTCTCATATATCCTTTTTTTTGGACTCGTACTTTGGCATGTGAGTAGAATTTCCTATGTTTTTTTCACATACAATATGATGGTGTCCTTTATGGTGTAATTTATGATTTAATGAATGGTTTTTAGTGTAAGATGCTTCATTAGGTGAAAATCTTTGATGGATGTGATTATACCGGATTTTTGGAGTCAAATCCTCTTTTGGGGATACAGATAGATTCATATACCCTCAGATTTGAACCCCCCCCCCCCATAGATTCAGATCATGGGGACTCTACCATTAGAGGGAAACCCTCATGTGTATGACAGTGATGGGTCATCTACCATTACAGTGGAACACTATTATGGAGTCAAGGCATGTGTCAACTACCATTAAAGGGTGTCCCTCAGACAGAGTAAGGGCATCAGTCCTCTACCATTATAGTAGAACCCTTCTACAGAGTTACATAATGTTTTTACTACCATAAGAGTGGTCCCCTCTTATTGGGACATGACATGGGTCCTCTATCTATCTATATAGTTAAACCCTACTATTTTTAAAGGTCATGTTTCATTTACCTAGATATTATGACCCCTCGACTATGTTATATAGTGGTGAGTTGTAGTTTTACAAGGATACTTCTACTATACCGACATGTGAGATGGTGGGAAACATTCATGGACCTCTAGAACTAATTAGAGACTCTTTTACTTGGATAGTTTGTGATATGGGGATCCTCATTCTCTCTCATATGGGTTTCATTTATTAGAATATATCCTTATTTTGTGTTTTCATTTTTTCTTTTGATATTGGTTGATCATTCTACTTCTATCACATCTTTTACCTCTCCCCTTCATTATTCAAGGAGATCTACTGGGTTTATATATATTCACCCACGCATGGTATTTTCTTATATGTGTCATGTCTTATGCATAAAATTGATAGGACGATGAATATTTTTATTTTTATTTTTAATGGTTTGTTATTATTACTATTAAATTATGCATAGAGATTGTTGTGTGTAACCATACACGCAAATTTAGCAACAACCTCCCATATTAGTTTTTCTTTTTTATGCTTATTTCTAGCCCTTAGACTATGGTGGTGATCTTCAGGTAGCTGTATAAAGATTCCCATTAGGTAATGTCATGATATATTTTGATCATAAGAGTTAATTTCTTGGGAATTTTTAGGATTTATCTCATTATGAGTTTTTTTTGGAACATCGGTAAAAAAAATCAAAGCATCATGACTATAGAGTATAGGAAAGAGAATCCATCATTATAGTAAAATCTAGTGTTTCTATTTACTATAAATATGAATACCTATTTGTAGTCATAGAATATTACGACATTATTTTCAAGGATAAATGTTACATTCATTATATATGATTGATCCTTTGAATATCTTTATTGAGACATATCCCTATATAATTATTCTCATATAATTGTGGTATGACTTGAACAAATTTTCTATATTCCTATATAAAGAAAACAATAGGTTACTAATTCTAAATCATAGACACATTCTAATGAGGTACAATTCATTGGTTTGGGGGCCATCGTGTTTGATGTTTCCACTATGAGGATATGTTGTAGTACCCCCACATATTGAGAAATAAAAAGTTTCAACAGAGTGGACTGAGGATATACGCAGGCGTAGTGCACTATATGAGTCCAAACACCAGAGGCCACTATAAAATATATCCCTATGTGGTAGAGTATTTACTATAGATAATGATCCATGTCTTTAAGAAACTGATAGATCAAGTGGTTACACTGGAATCCATTCCTTTCTATGGAGTTATTTTGTGAGATTTAATCTTTGTCATGAAGATTCATGCTGTGTAGAAACTCTCATTAATAGACATATAGTTGTTATTTAATGATTTTTATCACCCCTTGTTATTTCTATTAATTTGAATTTATTATATTTTGTAGAAGCAACAAGGAGGGATTCTATTTTTTTTATTTTTCTTTGAGGTTCTGTAACATTAATTGACACTCCCTTTACATGTTTTGAGATGGATACTTCTGGGTGTGGAAGATTGAGAATTTTCTCCATAGACACGACTACACAAATGTGGTTCCCCCTATGCATTACCATATATGAATGAGTTATCAGGAATCCACTATTGTTGGGTAGCTTCCTAATATAGGGACTCCATGTCTCGTAGTATGGTAGTAGATGTCATAGGGTGGAGTAATCTATAGCAGCTATAAGGGTCTATTCTGTAGTATCTCAACACATTATATATTTTCATCACCAGAGTCAAACATATAGTTGAGTGGTATATAGACCACCATGCAAATCGGGGTAGCCTAGAGAGAGGGGGCCACAATATGTTTGTTGATCCTGGTCTAATGTAATTTGATTTCACAACTATTTTTTTAACAAGAGTTAAAATATAGAAAATGGACTACAATAGAGGAGTCATCCCCATGATAATGGATCTCCCAGGTCTAGGTCAGGTGAATCATAGAGAGTTTATGTAATTAGAGGTTTTTTTGGGTATCTTAAAGGATGAATTTGTTTTGGTGTAAAACATTATGAACTCTTTCACCAACCAGCACTATTCATTTCTTTTTACGATTATGGAGTTGGAAGTTGGGGCCATTGAAATCTACACACTATGGAAACATATAACTAATATGGTCAACATATGATTATAGGTATGATCTATTTTTATTCCACTCATTCTTCTATACTAGTACACATAGGTTCAAGTCATTCCATGTTCTCTTTATATAGGATTTTGGAGCTAAAACACCCTATTGAGATGTTTTCCTAGTATCTTTTCCTTGATTTTCTAATTGTGAAAACTTTTTCGACCTATTATATACATAAATTGTTAGATATCATTTTGTGGAGAGAGTATACCATGGTAAATTTTGGTCATCAATATGAAACCTTATAACATCATATTGTTTATGGAATGGTTTTCCATTATGTGAGACCATATTAACTTCACTATGGAAAAGAAAGATTACTTCACAATAATGGAATGATATTCTCCATTGTGGTTGAGAGATATCTCCTGTTTGTATGAGTGGTATTCATTAGAAGAATGTTTAAACCCATCACTCGACAGTTTTCTAGTGTACCCCTTGGCATAATTGGATATTTAGGAATCTGGATTCCTTCACCCATAGTTGATTTTGTGAATTTATTCCCGACGATGTCCTTGGACTACCACATAAGTTGTAGAGAGAGCATTACATCAACATGAACCATATGACTACTCTCCTATCATCTCTAGCATATTGTATTCCTCTACTGAGCATTTATATTTGATGTTGTGGGTGGATGACCTTTGAGTAAAATGAATTAATAGACCCAATGTCTCCCCCTAGGTGGCCATAGTTTTTACATGAAAATGGTATATGGGTTATTTTTAACAATGTGTGGATTCTCATCACTTTAACTAGGAGATGATAAAGAACAAGTACCCCCTTCTGAGAATTTTTGTCCTAATTTTTCCACTGAGAGACACAAGATGGTTTTTGATGATCGATCTTAGGTCTGTCTACCACCATTTGAGAGTTTTCAAATTTTATATTCTGAGTCACTTATTTAAATGTATTTATAGACTGTATGAGTTAGTATTTATACCTTTAGCTGTAATAAATTCCACTAGGGGGTTATGGTTTTGTTGATCTAGATCCTCAAACATTTCTTGGGAAGATTTTTTGTTGCATTTATGGATAACATAATAATATAATCTAAATAATAATAGGATCATTTATATAATTTTAGGATGGACAAAGACATGATTATAGAGCATCGGTATTATTTTAAGATATATATGTTATTGTTTTTCTGATCGAAAAGGTTTGTATTTGGGGTTATCTTTTATCTTATCATATATTAGTCGTGGGTACAATGATGATCGATGTAGTGCCTTTTTTTGTTCCACCCAAGATTGTGTCAGAGGTGCATAGTTTTCGTAGAATTTTAGTGTACAGAATGAGGATTGAGGAAAAATTCATTTTTATTAATCTCCTTTTACAACACTAGTGTTGAATGGGAATTCATTTACCAAGACTAAATAGTACTAAAATTCCATTTAGGAGTTCATGACGAAGCTGATGAGTGCTCCTGTTTTGAGAATATTGGAGGAGGTTATGGTTTACATTGTATATAATGATATCTCTAGTGATTCGCTCAACTTTTTTGTCGATTGGGTAGGAATTTATCACATATGGGTCAAGGAAATTGGGGCCTCATTATTAGAACTATGTGACTCGTGAAATAGAGTTAGAAGTAGTAGTCTATTCTTTGAGGATGATATGGCGCTGCCTTTTGGGGGATCACATTTATGTTTAAATGGACCAAGAGAGTCTTAGGTATTTCATCACATAGAGGGACCCAATCCTAAGATATAGGTAAATGTTATAATTCCTATTGAATGATGACATTTATATTGAATATACTTCAGGTATGTGAAATGTGGTGGAAGATTCCTTTAGCAGGAATTCCTAGGATTTTTTGGCATAGGAGGCATCCAGGAAGTTGGATTCCTTGAACATAAACCTAGTTAAGGATGTGGTTGCCCTTTTTGAGTAAATTATGTTCACTCCATAAAGCTTGCAGCATGTGATATAATCCAAATTGGTTGATATCAATTATGAGGTCTTACGTGACAACATATCTATAATATATTCATCATATTGATCTTATGAATGATGGAATCATATAAAACATTTCCAACAAAGGAATGTGTTCCCAGTAATAATGTAGGTGAAGATGATTGAATAGATTCTAAAATATTATTTTGATATGCATTCCAATATATAGAATATATAAAATGACCATCATTATTATTTTTAGGTGACATTTATGAGAATATTCATTAATATGTTTTTCTATCTATTTCTCTCATTCCAGCAAGTGAAGAACGAGCACCATGTTCTGGTAGGTTTTTTTCTGCCTCTTGAGATTCAATTGTGGGAGTGAGTTAGAATACCTATGGACATTTTTTAGGGATCCCATAGATAAATAGAGTCCATGAAACTATCTGGGTGATAGTAGACCAACTTTAGAAGTCTGTGTAATTACACTCTTTCAGGGAGTTGTGTTTAGTTTATATATTGGGTTAGTTGTAAGCATATATGATCATTCACCATCATGGTTTCATCTTGACTATTTTTTTCTAAATCTAATGCACATTTAACATCATTTCTATTGATAGGACTGTATGGGGAATTTAGGAACAATATTATGATGAGTACAACCTTCATCAAAAATAAATATGGGAATATCGAGTGCATTATCAAGGTTCTAAAGGATTAAATAAGGGATTGAATGTTATACTTCAGCTGGATATGGCAGTATGACTTTGTATTGGTGAAATTTACCTATAATAAGAGTGACCAATATAAAATTGGCATGGAACCATTCATGGACCTGTATGGGTCACCCTATAGGTCAGACTTATTCTTGATTGAGATCAACTGGACATCTCTTATTGGGCCAAAAATGGTGAAAATGATAATAGATAAGGTCCAGGAGATCTGTGATTAGAGGTAGAAAGATAAGAGTAGAAATAATTCATATGCTGATTATAATTATGTGCCCTTGGAGTTATAACAGGAAGACCATATTTTCATAAGAGACTACCCATTATTTCTATTTTAGAGATTCGACCATGTATGAAGGCTATCCAAGATTTTCATCAAAATAGATTGATATCTTATAGAGGGTTGGTTGGTCGGATTTTTACCACACCCAACATCTATAGTTTGAGTGGTTTCATGACGCCTTCCATGTGTTACAACTAATCAGGTGCATTCATAATCCCACACAACTTATTTACTAGGGTGATTTGGACACCAAGGATGGATAAACATTCATAGTGAACCAAGTGGTGATTGAAGATTGTTATTTGATGAACCTTTGACGATGTAAAATTCTCATATATCATGTTTTTTGGTAGCATAGGATCATCTAGGAGAGATCATGGGAGTGGTAGATCTCAATACGGGATAAATGTCAAAAGTTTTTTGTTTTGTTTTATTCAATGATAAAAAATAAAGGGTGAAATAATCTATATACCTTATTTCTTCCATTTCAGACTATGAAACATATCTATAATTTTTTTGATGCTAATCGGTAAAACGATGTCAATTCAAAGGCTTGGTATTCACAGAAATAGATTAAAAAAACTAAATATATATTATATTACATGCACAATGTTTTTCCAAAAAAATGAATATCCCTTATATGTGGTCTCTAATAGAAAATTTGAGAACAATTTTGAATATGGAATGGGAGGATTACCCTATGTGTGACCTAATTTTGTTCAGCGTGGGAATTTAGATAATGTGTCCCATAAAGAGTATGTTTATTTAAAATAAATAATTTATTTTTTATTTAATTAACTCAACTAAAACTATATCCTTCAATAAATATGTTTTATGGAGGATTCTAAGGGATAGATTCTTAACACTAGTGGTATTGATGGGATAAGGAAGCATTCTTATTTAGAGGATTGAGATTAGGTGTTGATCAACAACTAAATCATGGTGAATTGTGGTGATGCCAATGAAAGTGATTTTACTCCATCATTGGAATAAAAAATTGTTCCTCAAAGATCAAAAAAAATTGGGTTACGTCACATAATTTTTTTATTTTTTTCCTTATAAAAAAAACTGAGTAAGAAAAAAAAAATTTATTTAATTTGTGTTTCATTTTAATCCTTTTCATGCGCTAAATATTTGATTTAATTATATATTTGATTTAACCCATTGTGATACAATTTATCACCTTATATATCCCCAAATTTTTATTTATTGTCCACAAATTCTTTGATAATGAATAATTCAAATTTTTTTATTTCCATTTACCCTCTTTTTTATCGTTATTTTTATTGTTTTTCTATGGGGCCATGGTTTGGAAATTTCTTGTGGGATTGAGTGATATCAGACCCCCTGATTCATGGAAAAATCACATAAAAACCTATAGATCAGTGCTCTTGTGATGGATTGGGATGATTTGTGTGATACAAATGATGTTTATCACGGATCTAGGATCTAGTAATGATAAAAAGTGGCATAGTATACGTGATTATTCCCCATGCATTACTTGAGGGAGGATCCTGATTCATTTGACAACCCTGGAAGCGTTTAAACAAATAGATGGATATTGATTCAAATAATTTGGTGTTGTTTGTAGAAAAAATTCATGGTATCAGGCATGAATCTATGATCCAGATGACAAATTTATCTTTCTAGAAATAACTTGACTACACACTATATAGTTTGAATTTCACACACTTGGTCGAAATATGTACATGGTAGCTTGGTTTTTATTGTGTGGTAAAAAATTTCAAGTTTGTTTGAGTCCCCTATATAATGGGTCAACTTGTTATGGAAACCTAATATATACTTTTGGAGTACACAAGCACTGGCAGGGCTAGGCACACTTCCAGTATACACATACATAGCCCGAGGGACATAGGCAAGACCAAGATAATCCTTCTTGGCCCTTGGTGTCTAGGAAATATAAATAGTCACATTACCTGACATGTAGGGAGGCATGGATAGTAATCCATGTACTATAGTGGAAACACCCAAGTGGTAGGGTGGGGAAAAATGTCATGTGGATCCCCATACATGTCATGTACACTCATTTTTTAGTAATCGTTAGTCTATCTGATCGTCTTAATTTACACTATAATTTTTGACCATGACTAGATAATCCTATGTTTTTATATGAAGAATGAGATAGTGTCCTTCATGGTGTATTTATATATATGATTTATGGTTATACATGAGTGAAACTTATTTAGGTGGAACACAATGATGATAGTGATGAGACAAAATCTCAGCTTGAACCCTCCATGTGCGATAGGGAATGGGACCTCTACCCATAGAGTGGAACCCTCACGTTTTTTCAAGGAATAGGTCCCCTACCATTATATTGGAAACCTCATGTAGTGTTAATCCACGGTTCCACTACTATTAGATTGGAACACTTCATTAGAGTAATGACATGTGTCATCTACAATTAGAGTTGAACCCTCCTGCAGTGTTAGGTCATGGATCATCTACCATTATAATCAAACCCTCCTAAAATTTTTGGGAATGGTTCCTCTACCATTTGAATAGAACCGCCTTGTAGATTTAGTTCATGGTTCCACTACAATCAGAGTGTATCCATCTAGTTGGGATAGATAATGGGCCATATACCTATCTATAGAGTTGAACCCTCATGTTGTAATAGGGCATGGGTCCCCTGGAATGATATTATGACCCATTTCCTATGAGGAATAGTGGTCAGGTGTGGATTGACATGGATTCTTATACAGGGTAGATGAATTATATTTTGGGACATATTAATGGACCTCTGTAACCGATGAATGTTTTTTTAGGGAGGGGTTGTAGGATAAAGATCTAACATTTCCCATTTCTGGGATTATTTTTTGACAATATATCCATGTTGATTGGTTTTTATTTCCCTTTTTCAATGGATTTTGTATTATAATTTTATCATGTCTCTTGTTTCTCCCCCATTATATTTTGGGGGTGCCATAAAAGTTATATATATACTCACCCCTTTATGGGATTTGAGAAAATGTTTTATTTCATATACTAATGACATATAGCTCTATGGTAATTAATTTGGAGAATCATGATACCCTGGTCCATTAGACTGGATATGGTGGTCATAACATCGATATATCGAGCTAGGTTGTCACATCATTTACATTTCTGGTTTCATTAGTTTAAAAACTATTTCTGGTTGGTATCGTATATTTCCCATTTTCTTTTCTGATTATGTAATCATAATCATATATTCCCTAGATTTTTCACTTGCATTAATTATTTCCTAGAAGTTCCTTCTTTAAATATATTTGAAAAAAACATAAAAATAAGTATGGTTGGTTTCATGTGTATTTTTACATTAGGAAAAGGCCTTCCATTTTAGTTATATATTTTTATAATTATTTTCATCTTTGGCCTTTCAAGGTGGGAGTGGGGATGTGTTTTCTCAAGTACCAATTTTTCAGGTCATGATATTATTTCTACTTCTTTAGTATAAATTTTGACACATATATCTCATATCCACTGCATATCTACATATTCTATTCAAATTAATTGTTCTTATCTGGTGGTGATTCCATTTATAATTATTAGTGGTTTTTAACCTTGTCTCTCACTAGAGAAACCATACATTAATCTCATTTTCTCTTATACATGATTCAGACCTATATTGAGATATTAAATTTAAATAACTATTTCCGAACTGATCCCTATTACTTTGGGATATATAGGTATTCATGGATATTATATCCTATGTTCAGTTTCAAATCTGATTAACATCATCCCTCCCACCGTCAAATCATTGTGACATCTCAGTCATGCATGGATTTCTCATTAGCCGTTAATTAGGATAAATATGGGATCATCATTCCCATATTCATTATCACAAACAATACACAAGTGACCATGTTATAAATACATTTTTCGTGACTCCTAGAATTATAATATTTTTAGTGATGTGTCAATATTTTTGAATGAATTCAACTATAGGTTTTATCCCTAGTAAATACATTATTCCTCATAGTGTAAATGACCAAACAATCATATTGGGGTTTCCTTCACATATTCTCCAAATAGATTAATCCATTTCATTTCTTGCACAATCCAAACTCATGAAAATCCCTTTATATAATGTTATTTATCATACAACCTTCTTTTAAATGAAATTTGAGTATTTATTACAATATGTTAAACTAAATGATATTTCATCAACCATGAAATACCTCAATCCTCTTAAAATGGTATATATTATATGAACCAATATCCATACATGAGATCTAGATTCATGGAAGGGTACCTGGAATATCACTTAAATCCATAATACCATGCTTGGATAAAATTTACCTATCCTTTTCCAACTCAATCCCACTATGTTGGGTACAAGACATGTGTTTATTCTAGTTCCAATTTTATACCAAAACATTAAATATCCATTCCTACATATGATCTTTATATATACAGAGGCTAATTTGTAATGTACTATGAGTGGAATTAATCTTATTTATCTCTAATATGTATTTATTTTTACATTTCTTATAATGGGGTCGACTAAAGATTACAACACCCTTAATAAAACTCCAATTTCATGGTCTTCTCAATCATATTACGTATTCCGATATTAGATTCTATGATTGGATGGTGTATATTTAGTATAAACTTAATTTTTCTTTATTTATGTTATATCCTTATAGATAATGACATGGAAACTATTTATTTAGGACCCAACCATAGGTCAATATCCAATTTCACTTCACTCCGACATCCCATAATCTCACAATCATGGTTACTTTAGTATTGGAGTACATTAATCACCTTTTTTTATATCCCATTTCCTAAAAACACACATTATATATAGCATTATATGCTATTAGTAATGATTTTATTCAACTCCAAAATGAAACCCCCAAATTTGTAATGACATGGTTGCCAACATACTAATTATTGGCATGTTTACATCTTTTTTATAAACTCTTATAACCCCATACTAAATTGAAAATATTATCATGTAACCCATTATTTGAATATTGGTTGGAAATCAACCGCATCATACTTGTAACATATCAAAACTTCTCAAATAAAATACCTCTGGTTATGAATTTAATTATTTTCATTTCCTATTCAAAATATGTTGTAAACTCTTATATACTAAACCTCATAATTTTTTCCATATTACACACCCATCAATAAATTGAGTAGGATGAATTTAAACTATGTTTTTACACTATGTGATGATCAATATTAGAATTATTATTTCAATTATCTAGGATTTATTGAGATTCCTATTCTACATGGGCGTTTTATCCTTATTTTCCAATATGTATAACCATAAACTGTAGTACTACTTGGCCAAAGATATAACAACCATAAACCTAAGTAAAAATTTTAAATGCAATCTGACCCACAATATCATCTTTCATTTGTATAAAAAATTCCTAAATAATGATCCATATTACTCCCCTTGTTGATAAATAGTAAAGGTAAAACTAGTTAAAAATTGAGTCTCTATACCCTAGGCCCATACCATTCATTTCTTAGGGAATTTTTTAAAATTAAAAAATGAAATAAAATAATCTAGTAGAAAACTTGAAAACCATAGCCTAGTAAAATCTAGTTTCCTTCACACTTGTCCTTTCCCCATCGATGGATTATGAAAAATCTAAGTGAAAAAAGGAAATTAAAAATTTATTGTAGGGTCTACCATATGACCTAAAAAATATGTAATAATTAACATTAAAAAGGAAACAATTTTTAGTTCCCCTCTATTCCTTATATATTCATTTGGATTATTTTTTTAATGTATTAAGGTGAAATTTGAAGGATCTTGGTCACATAAGAACAATATAATCCTCATTATACCCTCTAATCTTGATTTTCCATTTTCGGATTCAATAATGTTCTTCATTTATTAATATAAAAACTAGATTTTATGATAATGGTACATGTACTAGTATATATGGTTCTTCAATATCCATCTTAGAGTACAAGTCTATGAGGGAACCACATTTAATATTTTAATTATCTAACATTATCTTATTCTGATGGTACATTGATATGTCGTAAAGAAATTTTAATTGCACAAGGTGGAAAAATATTTGAATAAAAAATTTACCAAACCAAAAAAACAATTAAAATATAAAGTATTATATATATGGAGTTTTTCCCATGAATAAAAACTTATTCATATGTAGTAAATATAATCTAATTATTATGTCTTCAAAAATTATCCACTAAAAATGAATTTAACTAAACTAAAAAAACTATTCTAGTTTGATGATTTAATGAAATTAATGAGTTAAAATGAAATGTGGGATAATGTAAGAGGAGATTGATATCCAACGATCGGTGTCATTATATAGGAAATATCAAACCAAATTGTTAAATTAACCAAATCAATAGCCATAATTTTTAAGGTAAAAATATATACTTTCCTAGAATAATCTAAATCTACTTAGTCACATTTAATACTTTGGTTGATGTGAACTAATAATCCTGGGTGCATTAAGTTCTATCTCTAAGGTAATGTGGATTTAATTCAGCTCTCAGTACCTACTCCCCTCTATCAAATTTGATTTTATCCACTAAATTCTATTACACTCTCTAGGAAACTATGGTAAATTGTATAAATTATTTTTAATCTAATAATAATTAAAAGAAGTAATTCACAAGTGTATACTAGTGTATTTCAATATATATAAATACTTTACATATACTAAAAATTCTAATAAGATATGAGACACCCTATATAATATATCTAACAGAAAAATATATAACATATTTGAGATAGATAGTTGTATCATATGGATATGGTACATTTATCATCCTTAAAGAAAATATAATTATATATGGTAAACAATTATTACAATTTAAAATTTCCAAAACAAAAAAAAACTAGTAAAACAGAAAATAGTGAATTTTCATGGTTGATACCATGAAGAACTGTGAATCTTTATCAGGATATATAATTTAATAATACGTTTTACAAAACATTTTCAATTATAATATGAATTAGACTAAACAAAAAATAGATTTAATTGAGTGAGATAATTGAATTAATGATGTAAAAGTAAATTAGGGATGAAGAGAGGGGATATTGATATATATGGATGCTTTTTGATTAAATAAGACATTTCATCCACTCTTTTGTGATTAACCAGATCAGAAGGCATAACTGTTGAGGAAATAAGGCCTAATTTTCCCAATAAAAATTAACCATCTTAATCTCACTGATTCTATTGGATTTGGTAAAATAAAAAGTTTAGGTTCATTTTTATATATCTCTAAGAGAAATTTGGAGTTACATTCCATATCACTCCCTAATCCACGCCATTTCATTATGTTTCATTTCAAAAAGTATTATTACTCTCTTTAGAAAACAATAGTATATGGTATAATTTATTCTCAATGTAATAATAATTATTAAGAATAATTTGAAAGAATATACTAGTGTAATAAAATATGTATGCATCAACTTCATCAAATATACCTTATTCTATAACACTTGAAATACATGGTTGTGTGTTCATAAACCATGTGTAAACTTCACATTATAGGAGATATAATATAATTATGACTTAGAATAAAGTCATTGATAAACAATAAATAATTTTTTTTTATTTTAATAATGAAAATATAGATTCTAATAATAAACATTAAAAAAATAGAAAATAAAAACCTAATCGATATAACTATTCAGGTAGTCAAAATCAATTTCTCTCATCAAGACATTATGTTTATGATCCCCCTAATTCATGTACCCTCCAATAATTGTCGATAGATTATTATTCCCTTTGTCTCACTTATATATTGCATCCATATGCTTAAATTTATCAACACTATTTTTTATCTCTCGTGATATAAATCCACAATACATTGGTATAAGATATATCATATGTGATGATATCATTATATCTTTCCTATATCATATCTACATATGTACATAAAAAGAAGGATAGAAAATTCATATATATATTTTTAGATATGTGAATTATAGTGAAATCCCTGATTGTAGAGTAACCCAAATGATTTTAAATAATGAAACAATGTTTATCTATTATTATAAAATAAATATCTAGAAAAGAATCTTCAATACATTTCCCTTCCATGAACCAATAATTTATAGTGGAATAATCATGTCATATGCACCTTAAACCTAATTTAATTCATCTATGTCAGCTCTCATCAATTCCACAATCAAAAGATCCAAGCCATTGATTGTCCATTCATTCATGTCATTTTATCAATCATGGTGAAACACTACCTCTTATGTAATAATTCTTACATGGAAAAAACTATAGATACTTCCCATCTGAGACACTCTTTGGTTCAGTATTAGATAAAAAATTATCCTTTTATATAGTATTCATAAACCAAAAATAAACTCTGAAACCCATCCAAAACATCACTATCTGCATTCATGGAACCGAAAACAATTTAGAAGTCATATAGATCTTAATCACACAACATGTGTGATATCTCCCATGAAAGGAATTCGTAACTTTTAAAAGGAACAGTTCAAGCCCCATATGGTGCCTATATTGTGATAACGATCTTCACATGCAATTGAA
This sequence comes from Viscum album, assembly GCA_963277665.1. NCBI lineage: Eukaryota > Viridiplantae > Streptophyta > Magnoliopsida > Santalales > Viscaceae > Viscum > Viscum album. The sequence goes on from OY728156.1 coordinate 12,618,762, forward strand.
ATAGCTTCAATTTATCTTCCATTGTTACCATATATGTTTTTGTGGCCTCATAAAGGATGGAAAAGGCTCTCACTGTGGCAGACATGATGACTCTTTGGCGAGAAGACATGGGTGGAATGTAGAATATGGTGTTGGGTATCAATTTAAGGTGGGTGACATAGTTACAACATAATGTAACATCATTTTTGTTAAAAAGAACAATATCCATATTAAGGATATCCCACAATAATTTCTTCAATGGAATGAAATATCCTTTTATACTATGTAATGACTTGATAATCTCAGAGGATTATCAATGAATCAACGCTCCCCTATATCTCTTTCCTAGTTCTATTATTTTATCAACATTACTCTATCATTCTCATACACTACTTGGAGGGAACCCATTCTAGGATCATCGTCCATGTGCAAGACCATGCCTCTCACTTTCTAGTAAAAAAGACACTATTTTAACACATGTTGTAAAAATATTCACCAATTGATGATTTTCTTTGAATTCATAAATAAATATTTATTTTTTATTTTATATTTTAAAAAATAAATTTAATCTATATCCTTCCCATACATGAATAAAACAACATGTAATTATGAAATAATTATAAATTAATTTAACAAATTTTTTAAATTAATATAAAAAATGATTACGAAATTTGAACATAAAATCTCCCCACACTAAAACTTATTGTTTTCTCAAGGATAAATCTCCACATTATGAATAATAGTTCACATTATACCATAATGAAAATCACATTATTAATAAAATAAAAAAATTACATATGGGGAGCAAGCTTTTAATCATCCCATAAAAATATCTTCTCAAATATAACATATAAATGAAACCAATACAAAAATGTTTTTTTCTCGTTCCCATTGAAATTAATTTTTTTCCCCTAACATCAATTAAAATTACTCATTTAATTATGATTATTTATAAAAATTGTTATATGGATCATGTTGAATTATTTCCTCTAGAAAACTATTTATAGAAGTTATTATCACACCAAATGTACACGATCCATTATATATCCATTAAAGGCATCTCAAGTCTCCAACCTATATAAAAAAAATACATACGAATAATAAAGGAGTTTCAATAAAATTATCATGTATTAGAGGTTAAAAGGTTATATAAGTAATTATATATTAAAAAAATGGGGCGCAAAATAATATTCAAATATTTATCACAATTCATGTCAAATACAATTATAGACCAATAAAAAAACTCCTCAAATAATATCACCCAAACATACCAAATTCAATTCATGTTTTGTGATGAATGAATATAATGAAATATAACCTGTATTTATTCATTTTTTTCCAAGAATTTTTACTTGGGTAAATACCATAATATTGAATTGAATCATATTTTATATTTTCATGAAACAAATTTCAATTATTGTAAGGAGATAATAGTATTTGAAAAAATTTATTTTAGACCCACCCAAGAAAAAATTTATTTCATTTTTATTTCCGCTTTTCATTCTTTTCAATTTTTCAAAAGAGGTAAAATAGTTCAATATGATGAATGATAGATGATTATCCTTTTCAACTTATCAATACAATAACTCACATATTATCCCCCAATTAATACCATTAGTTTCAAATATGTAAATCTTCTCACCCTCACATGATCCATTGGAGACATTACAAAATAATATGTATAGAGTAGGAAGGATATATTATGCATGTAATTTGGATATTTCCTAATAAGTCCTTTCATGGATTAAAATGGATAAAATTAAGATACAATGTCAATTATGTCCAACTGATATGGCTCAAATAAAATTAAAATTGAATAACTATATTAAATGTAAGTTTAAATCGTCATATCATTGAAAAATGAATGAATTTTCTCTTTGGTGACATGACCCTAGGTATCTATCATGAAATGGGTATCAGAATTGTAAAAATTGGATTAAAAATATCTTAGTTGTAGGAATCATATGAAATTCCACCTCTCACTCTTTACATAAATAATAATAAAAATCAAATCCACAAGAATTTGGGATAATCAAAGCATGAAATATATAACTAAAATATTATCTACATAAATAAAAAAAATCCCCCAAATCATGATTTATCAAATCCATACCACTATTATAATCACTAATCATTCATCTCTCTATCATACACATTAAATAGTGTTGAAAATTCAATCAAAAATATTGAATTATTAATTTTTTGAAAATTTTATACCAAATATAAATACTAATTCAAGAAATCAATGCTTGTAATGTAAATTTTGATAAAACTCAAAAGTAGTGAAAAAATGTTTTGTGAGGTAAAATATATTAGATTGAATGTAAATTTACTCTTTATACAAGAATATATTCTCCATATCATCATCACTCCCCTTTTCCCTTTTTCATCATCATGGACTTATAAAATAATACATCCATGTAAAATAAAATGTTATATGATTTAAATTAAAAACAAATTAAAGTGATTTAATCTATATCCTGGTATAAATCCCAATAATAATTCAAATATTATTGGAAGTATATAAATTAAAAAAATATTCATACAATATATTCTTCTTTAATGTTGTTCTAGTTTTCCTTACACCATCGATCATTAACAGTAGTATTGAAAAGATAATCACATCTAGGATTAATCCAAGATTGATGTTGTAGTTCACTAAATTTAGATCCACTTTTCCTTCATGGTAATATTTTTAACATTATTTTGTATATATCCATCTAATACAGAATTAGAAAGATTGGGAAAGAAGATATGAGGTCGTCCAAACATTGTTTGACAATATTTTATTATTCTTTTGTCTGGTCTTTTTCAAATTATATAAATATTTATTGAAGTTTAGTATCCATTAAATATTTTTCATAAATAACTTATTTTGTCACTACTCTATTAGAAATTCGTGGATCTATGTTAGAGTTTTTGAATTTTTCAACAGCTCATATTCCTTATATAATTCTTTTGATGATGTCTCATTTATTTATTTATCATTCTCTAGACCCGCGTTAGAGGGGGTATATTTTATAGATATTGATTCAAAAATATAATTAATAGTTACCATGGAATAAACTTTTGTTCTATAAGCACTATGAGAGAAATCTTAAAATCCTACTTCATCTAGATATTCTTAAATAAAATATTGAATTAAATCGTTATCCCCCTCAAGTATTCATTGACTATCTTGAAGTAACAATTGAAAATAATATTCAATTTCATGTATTAGTATCAAATCATTCCTTTGGTAAGGTTTTGGGATCTTTCTTCTTGGACTATAATACTTTTAAATTACTCATTTTGGTGTGAGTATAATATAATAAAAATGAAAACTATTTCCATTATATTCAATACACATTATATTATTTCCATCATTTAAAAAAACCTACCATGTGTACAATAAAAATAAAAATAAATGAAAACCTAATCGATAATAAGAAAATAGAAAAGTTATAATGAAATTTTTGAACTAGGAAACCTTTTTTTCAACCATTACTTGTCTCTAAGATCTCTAAAAATAGTTCCAAAAACATGACAAGACATAGGGTACCATTAATTCCAAATGAAGAAAAAAATTCAGAATTTAAATTTTATTAAGCGAGGACTGCCTTTTAAAACATATAGCGGATATATGATTTAAATCTAATAATTTATATAGAATAATTATTATGATATCTAAACAAATAGTTAGGTTTCAACAAATTTGCAATAAAATTTTGAATTATAATAAAAAACAACTGAAATATTTAAATTATATAGTTGAATTAATAATCTAAAAATTAATACGTTGTGAAATGGATTGGATATTTATATCTAATATGGTTTTAATTATTTAGGATAACTCAATCCATCATTTTAAATTAACATGATTAATAGATGTGAGACTTCATGTGGTATGTATTGTGATTTTTTCAATATGAACTAGAACATCCAAATTATGTCAATTCAATTGAACATTGATACTTAACTGGACCAGGTGTGGTATGTTATAACTCTAAAATACTGGAATATTCATTTCATCTCCTTCTCCGCATTCCCTCTAAGACATTAGGTTAATCTAGAAAATTTAATTACTCTTTCTCAGAAAATAGTGGATATCTTATGAATAAATCTCATTGAAATAATAATTAATATACCAAATATAACAACCCTAACCTTTATTTACCATTAATAAATGATTTATTTCATAAATAAAAACATAATACAACACTCATTATTGATAATTATAGTGAATTTTCTAATTAGTTACATTCCATAACTACATAAAACATGTAATACAACTTCATTATTGAAAAAATATTTAACATGCTCAAAATACTACTTTGAACATTAAATTATATGAGATAACTTGGGACCATATATAAGAAAGGGGAGATCTATAAATCACGGTAAAGAAATAAACATGGAATAAGTGATACATGTTAGACAATATGAAAAAAAAGTGATGAATAAGTGTAACAAGTATAATATCGCATGATATATCATGATAATCATGGAATGAGAAATGTGGTAGCTAAATAAAAAAAGAATCGTCAATAATATTTAAGGCTATACCCACCAAGGAATCATGGGGGACAATGTCCCATAAAAGAAATAGGCTCCCTTTCTAACCAAATGTGATTTATCCAGATACTAAACATTAAAAAATTAATTAAAGCACTATCTGGGAACACCAATCATATTTATTTCATTATAATGATTACGTGTGCCGTATAGATCATACAATATGTATTAATTCACTATCATAATTTATTCAAATATAAATGAATGTGGAAAAAATATATTTATTTCCGAATTATAATATTATATTTATACAAGGGTGAATACGCTTGATTGAAAAATTGGCATGGTATTCACTACACAATTGATTTGGCATGGAAGATCATGATTAAATGTTTACTGCATAAGGACATTAAATTAAAATTTAATAAAATTATTGATGAGATATAAATTTATATCTCATTAATTTGAAATAAATTGAAAATTAATGAGGACTTGGAAATACATGTCCCAACATTATGAAATGGAAATAAAATTCATAATTTGATAAAGTATCTTGAATAAAGAAGTGAACGTGTTGATCCCTTATGAAATTCATGCATATTAAGGACTTATTTAAGGATCAAAATGAGAGAGAATCAATGATAAATCATTCAAATAATATTATCATTATAGTAATTATGTGATTATAAATGAATGAAAATTTATCCAATTTAAATTAATGGAACTAATTTGAATCAATGTTCTTGGATTTGAAAGGAGAGAGCCGGGTCCCTTACACGAGTTTTTGACTCTAGAAGAATTCGAGAGGATTCTTGAGAGCAGGGGGTACCTTGGGAGGACATTATAGGGTAGATAAAATAGTATTGTTGTTCTAAAATGATATTTAGTTATGAGAAATTAGGTATTTGGTGGATTTATATAAGAGAAGAAGCAGATTTCATTATTATTTTGGGTTTGGACTCTACATAATAAAATATAAAAAACCAAAAACTGTCCCATGGGTTTTGGACCAAGTTTATACCTAATAAAAGTTATTGTCATTATTTTATATGTCCAACGGTGTGACCTACTAATATAATTCCCCTTATTATGTGTAATAGATTCACACTCATAAAAAATGATTTTAAAACCTTAAAATATACTATATGTTTTGGATGATTCATAATGGCTTTGAAAAATAGTTCAAAAAAAACATGAAATCACATTATTTTAAATAAATAACATATATTTTATGTTTTATCCCATTTACATTAATTAATACATCACTTTTGGGTCATTATGATGAAATAATACACTAAGTATATTTATACGGTATTTATTTTTTACCCAAAATATCAATCGTCTCATAAAATTTTGGAAAATTCACGATTGAATGATTTCAACATAATGATTCCAAAAATAATATTAATTTTATATAAATAACTTTTAATATATTTTAATTTTAAATTTTAAAATAAAATTGATTTTAATTAAGAGTCGCTGGTTTTTTTGACAACAATTGTTTTCAAAATCATATAAAAATTAAATTTTACATAAAAAAATACACAAATTTATAATTTTAAAAAATTATTTAATAATAATTTCTATTAAAAAATATTTATTAAATTTATTTAATAAAAAATATTTTTAAATATATATTTATTCCAAAATTAATTAATTTATTTTTAATATTCACTAAATATCTAATTTGAGTTTTATTCTATCAAAAATAAAAAACATAAATAAGTGGATGAAAATATATTCATTACTCTATATAGAAAAAAGTACATATTCATATTTCTTGTTTATTGATACATATAAATTTAAAAAACTAGAAAAACCCCAAATATTAATTTGTGTGATTGTGGGACACAATGGTGTGGTTCGGTGAACATAGTTCGGGTCATGATCTCAATGAGCTTGAAATGCCCCCATATGCAGTTTCTTATATTCATAAGTTATTGGATATCATCTTAGGCTTGTAAAAGGTCAAAGACCATGAATGATTCCTCCCTCATAAGATTTGATAAATGCAATTCATAGGGTACTATGAAACTGGGTTTTCTATCACATCCTTTGTATGTGTCAATTGGATTGGTTTACATCAAATATCTATAATAATGTTGTGATCGTTGTTCAATAGTTATATTATAATTGGTAATGATACATAATTTTTTTTAAATTCTATTGGATATAAATAAAATTAAGTGATTTTATTGTCAATAACAACATTTATTGATGAGAAATTTAAATAAGTCAAATAGGGGAATTTAATTTATAACATCTCAATTCATTACAATCATCCCCCATTAAGAAATACTTCCCTAAAAAATTTCATTTCTAACACTAAAATATATGAGGGTAACTCTTATTAATCACATTTACTTATTACCACATTTCTTCTTCAAACTTTTGGTTTCTCCATATCTCTTTGACATGGTTCATTGTATTATTTAATAGAAATTTGTCTCTATAGTCTAAGATCCTCACAATCTAACCCTCAGAGGAATGTTCTTTCTCTATTGGTACTAAAAATGGATTGAGTACATGAGATGGTTTTTGCATGTACTTCCTTATGAGGGATACATGGAATACATTATGTACGTAAAATAGTTTCAATGGAAGTGTTAATCGACAGTCCATCACTCTTATGTAATCAAAGATCTCAATTGGGGATGATGTATCTTGAAATAAGCTTTAAATTCATCCCAAATATCATCACATTATACCATGGAGATATGAAAATTAATACAATTTCTCAAACACAAAATCTCATCACATTGTTCCATGTAGATATGCTGATGAATGGTATTAACTTTTTCAGCCATTTCCCCATCCTTTTTAGGTCCTAGTTCTTTTTGTCCCCCATTTTCATCCAAACATACATGTGTTTTACACATCTTACAATAAATGGACTTATAGGGATCGATTTTAATAATTTACTGGAAATAGTGGTATAATAACTCAACCAAAGGGATATTTTTTTCCATCCTACCTTGAATTCCATAGAAGATACTCATGACATTTCTTCCAATGTCTCAATATTATACAAATATTGGACATTATATATGAGGATGATATGATGTACTAAAATTTGACCCATTATTTAAAACATGATAGAAATTTTTCCAAAACATGGAGTTGAATCTCATATCATTATCAGATACAAAATATAGTGGTACTCCCTATATCCTTAACTAATCTATGTTGTATATACATGCAAGTTAATCCAATGAGAATTTTTATATAATTTCAATTATTTGAGATGTTTTTGTAATTTCATCTACAATAACCATATGGAATTTTTTCCCTTGGATGTCTTCAGATATCTGGTGAATAATTTTCTGGTGATGTTCTCCCATTTCCATGTTAGTATGGGTAATGGTTGCATCATCCCATTAAACTTCTACATTTTACACTTAACTTCTATAAGACTATGCACTTTGATGTTTGTTCAGCTATCTTCTTATTTTTATTTTCCCAACAATAGTTCTTATTTATATCTTGATACATCTTTTTTATTTCTTGGAGGATGAAGAATGTTTAAATTTTTGCATCATATAACAGTTCCTCACATAACACATGGTTTAATGGGATATATAGTCATGACACAAATATTAAATTTCTATATTTAACAATATTAAACTCTAAGGATTTACCCTATCTCATGGATTCCACATTCTTCTAAATTTCCAAATCATTTTATTGAGAATCCTTTCACATTTCCAAAAGATATTGTTGATAAATAATTTAGTAAATGATTGATGATTTTATTTCTATTATAAATCACATGTTCATCCTTTATAGTTCTATGAATATTAGATCCTTCTAAATTATCATCATTTATAATCATTTATGTTCATTTATACATAGAAAATATTCCACTTTACTCACTTTCTAATTATGGTAGTGGATTTTGGATTCATAGTCCTTGATTAGATCTAACATTTTTATTGGTTCATTTTTAGATCTCTTTGTTTGAATATATAATTGAGGATTTTTTATCAATATATATATCACAAATTTACCCATAGAGATAATACCAACATATTTTCAATGCAAGGATCATAGATGACAACTCTAGATTGTGGGTGGATAACTTTTCTCATGAACCTTCAACTTCCATTATGCATATTGTATGAATTATTTATTTTACATTAACATATATAAAAATCCCTTATTTAATGAAAAACTAAATATAATGAATATTTATCCACCAGTGCATAGTTTGATCACATAAAAATTGATTATTCTTATTATTAACTCCATGAGGTGATTTTTATATTCCTAATTCCATGAAAACTAGAATACCTTCTGGGTTATCTTAGTACATGGGTTTGACAATCAAATTAATTTTATCACAAATCGGTGATAATAAAATGCTACCTCTTGGAAGATATGGTTATCTATCATAGATGTCAGCCTTTTCCTTCAATACATTTATTATATTTTTAAGGGTCCATATACATCCCATTACATGTGATCATATTCCCCAGGAATGATACATCCTTAAAAAACTCACGTTTTCTATAAGTGGCATAAATCGTCTCTTTTAGTATGGTCTTTAACATAATTATCAGACAATCACCATTCATCTACTTGAATTTGGTGTATATTAGAATATATTTAATAAATACTACCATACAATTTCTATGTAATCTCTAAATACATTATTTATCATATCTATGATGATTGTTAGAGAATTAGTGAGTCTGAATGACATCACTATGAACTCGTAGTGCTCATAACTTGTACCAAAACTGGTCTTGGGGATATATTCCTTCATTGAACATACATGATAATATCCTGACCAAATATCTACCATGTAGATTTATTTTTCTATAAAATCCAATTTATCAATGTGAGGAAGAGGATACTTGTTATTTATAGTGATCTAGTTGAACTCATAATATTGAATGAAAACGCACATTGACCCATTCTTGAAGCATATGCCTAGTTTACCACATGGTGATATAGTTGGGTTTATAAACACTCTATCCAGGTTCATATGTACTAGTTTTTTCATCTCCTCATGTTCCACAAAAAACAATTCTATATGGACTGTTGGATAATGGAAACACCCAAGGTATAAAATCGATTGAAAATTCATCATCTCAACTAAGAGGAAGATAATGAAATTCCCTCATAAACACATCAATGCATTCCCTAACAATATTTCTGTCTTTGAAGATGATTCGTTACATAAACACAGTATTTAACCTAGATATACATTTTCATGAGAAAACTATATTCATGATTGTGATGATTATACTAAATAAGATTCATCCTTCTCTTTCACTTGTACAAAATCTGAGGCTGATTGGAAATATAGAGCATGATTTCCATCTCATTGTAAATTATTTTTTCTCAATATATGTAAAGCCTATCTGTTTTCATAAATTCATCAAATTCTTCTAAACATTTTTTTATAATGTTTTATAGGATGTTCTTCCCAAAAACACTGATAACGGAGTAGTTATATACTTTCGATGCAATAATTTCCACAATTTAATTTTCATTGATGTATCTAGATCCTCTATTTTGCATTGTGTTTTAATAGTTATAAAAAAATTCCTGATATAATGGAATTCAAAAAACTAGAATTAAAATTATGGTTGATATTCCTGAATGAATAACTTGTGTACCTATCAATACATTGTTGTTGGTATCCAACTTATATTTTTCTGATTGAAAATCACTACTTTGTGACCTTGGAGGTTTTTTGTTTTCATCAAAAACACTTGTCCTAGGGTATTGGTTTTAATTTTTACTAATTCCATATAGATGAATAAATGAATAATGTATTTTGGGATGGCAAGAGAATCCCATTTCATGGGTACATTAGGAGGGTTTTCCTCAACAATTTCTGGTTTGGTTTCCTTCAATCACACAAAAAATAATTTTTTTGTTCTCATTAGGGAATGTCAAGTATTCTTCTTCCATCTCATTTGAAAAGTAGGATGTAGAAGTTTCATGGAACCCTTCGATTTCTCCATTAGATATCTAGAATTATATACCTCTTTATGATTCTTATCCTTATGATACCATTGATATTTTCCATTCTCAATTTTCACAATGAGGGAGCACTGAATAATTTTATCATAGATATAAAATTCCTATATAACTAGGTATTTTTTAATACTATGTTTCAGCCCAAAAAAGATTTTGTCATCTTGGTATTCAAAGGGTAACTATAATGACAGATTCATATCATGAATTCACTGTGACATTTTCCTCATATGTCATAATAGATTTGTAGACATTTTTCTTGAGGGAAAGGAAATCTCATTCCATTTTATGTCAAAGACTATGAGAAAATACTTATCGAAAAACATTTTACACATTTCCTTAAAATCTATTGATTTGATATATTCCTCGGGGTTCATATTCTAGATCAATAACCACTACTGATCAACTTATCCCTCTATATGATAAACAACATACATAACCTTCTCTTGAATAGAAAATTAAAGGATAGAAAATATATTCTCAATTGAGTTGATCAATTATTCATAAATTATGGTATCATATGATACATCTATAGAAGGATGTCATTACCAGATAGTGCTCTCAATTTTTGACTATTCTCCCTTTTTGGTTTATGGGTTCTCACCTTAATCATGTTTTCTTTTCATATCATATGTTAGATGATAGTGTGTCATTGTAAAATTCCTGATTTAGGTTTCCAATGGGTTGTTCATCTAATTATGGATCTCATCAAATTGCCCGACACATTTAATTTTTTACAAAATTACGTGTATTTATTGACATTATATAGAATAAAGTGAAAATTATTGATTGGTATTTTTAAACTATTAAACACAAAAAGTGTAATCAAATTTCATTAAAGGGATAAGTTAGAAATTTCATTTAGTTCCTTATGTTATTAATTTCTAGGCATCAATCTATATTGTTTGTAATATATTTCCTATGAAATATTCTTAGGGAATTTTGCATATTCACATAACAATGGTTCATAAAAAAAGTATTAATTTACAAAATAATTTCCACTAGTAGTGGAAAACCAGTTCCATAGTAATTCCAATTTTTAGGAAAGAAGTTACCTTGAGTCAAGCCTAGGACACGTTTTTGGAGTTGTTACTCATACGAAAATATTTTTAGGAAACACTTCCACCTTTAGTATTGGGATATAGATATATTTCCTTAATAAAAAACAAACATAATACAAACAAAAATTTAGGGATGTGTTCTTATACATGGTCTTATATATAAGGCTTTCGACAGGGTTTTCTAATCATAATCGCAGAAATTGCAAAAACTTTTTTCTGATAGGAACTACTACTACCCAACAATTTATCTCATATTATTACAATTTTAATTAAATAATAATATAACTAAAACAACCTAAATGATAGAAATGTCTTGTGTCTTTGGGAATTAGGTACATTATCTCACAACATCAAACATATGATACCATATCATTATTGAAAAACACTTTAACATTCTCATAATAATACTTCAAACTACAAACTATATGGGATAACCTGGGTAAATAAATAAGATAGTGTTGAGATATAAAGCCTAGTAAGGGATTAAACAATTCATAACTAATAAATTTTAGACAATAGGAATATCAATGGGGAATAAATGTAACATAAATATTAAGACATGATATATCATGGTTATCATAACATGGTACATCTTGCTAAAACATAAAAAACTGAGACATAAACAGAGGTAAATGATAAATTCAACAAGTAATCATTGTGGAAATGTATCATTAAAGAGTCAGGTTTTCTCTATGTCCCAACATGAAATAAAATGGTACTAAACATTACCCAATGCTTGGACCTCTATCTGAGCACACCCATCACCAAGCTTATGTGTGTCACATAAATCATACAACATGGATAATTTCATCACTATAATTTATTACCTAATAAATGAATTTATAATAAAAACATGTATGTTCCTAATCATTAAATATATGTGCATATTGTTGAATACCCTTGATATAAAAATTGGTACTGTATTCCCTACATGAATTTTTTGGCATGGAAAATCACATTGAAATTTCGAAAGCATTACAGAGATACATAAAATATAATAAAAATGGATGATGAAGATAAAGAGGTATATTATCATTTAGAAATAAAATTGGATGTAATTGAGAAATTTTTGTAAATTTACTAACATTGTTAAATGGAAATATGTTGAATATGTTCACAATGAAACATGAATAAACAAGAGAAGGTAAGGATCCCTTACTAAATTTTGGCATAGTAATGATTTAGAAAAAGTCCAAATGAGGGGATATAAGTGATGTCTATTTCAAATTAAATAAAATACACTATAAGGTAATGCTTTTAAATGAATTAAAATATATACATATCAAATTAATTGAATTAATTTGAAAGAAGATGGTTGAATTTGAAAGGATGACAGAATGGTCTCTTACATGAGTTTTAAAATCAAAATCTTATGATGGGATTCTAGAGAGCATTGGGAAATCTTGGGAGGTATTTAAAGAGTAGAGGTAGGATTATTGGACTTTTTTAATGATTTCTGTTTAATGGAAATGGGACCTTGTGTGTGTTTATATAGAAGAATAGGGTGATTTTGTTATTATTTATGTTGTGGACACTACATTCAAAAAATTTCAATACAAAAAACTATCCAATGGTATTCCCATGATTTCTTCAAAATTAGAGTAGTAATTATTATTTTATAATTCAATGGGAATACCTTTTAAAATAATTCCCTTTCTTAGGTGGAGGAGAGTCACACTCTTAATGAATAGATGTTAAAAACATAAAATCTATTATATGTATTGGAGGATTCCTAATGGCTTTTAAAAATAAATAAAACAAACATAAAATAATTATTTTAAATTTTAAAACATTTATTTGGTTTTGAATCCCATTTATTGTAATTATTACATCACTTTTGGGTCATTATGATGTCGTAATACACAAATTAAATTTACATAATATTGAATTTTTACCCGAAAATTTGACTCACTCAGAAAATTAAGAAATAGTCATCATTGGATAATTTTGAAATTATAATTATAAAAATTCTATTTATTTTATCTAAATAAATTTATAAATATTTAAATTTGTTACTTTTAAAACAAATTCTATATTTATTAAGAACATTTCATTTTTTTGAGAATAACAGTTTTCAAACAATTATAAAAATTTCATTTGACATCATAAAAATTTTATGATCATTTAAATTTTATAAAAATCAACTATTACATAAAATTTATGAAAATATTATTTACTTTATATATCCACTAAATTATAAATTTTATAATTCAATTTAATTATTAACCAAAAATAAAATTTGAGCTTTATTTTATACAAAAATAAAAATCATCCATAATTGGATGATAATATATTAATTATTATATAGAAAGAATGTTTATATTCATATTCATATGGAATTGATACATTTTTCATTAAAACTGCATCAAATTTCCTATGAGTAAAGTGTGTGATAGTGGTACATTCATCAGATGGTTTCTTGAACATGGTTTGGTTAGTGATCTTGATACGACTAAACTTCTTCAATAAATAGTATCAAGCATGAATATGTTGTTGGATTTGAAATTGGGTGTGGTTAAGATAAAATCTTAAGAATGATATCTCATGTGGAATCTCTGATAAATGGTATTAATAGGGTGTGATCCTATTAGATGAGGTTATCACTTACTTTGTTTGGGTTAATTGGATCTTTTAAAGCCATGTAATTATACTAATCACATGATAACAGCTTGACGAAAATATTATAAATTGTAATTAAACATAATTATTCTTTAACTAAAAATTTATATAATAAAAGAATAAGTTCATGTGTTTCATATAACAATATTTCAGGATAATACATTCAAATAAATAAAAAGAAAAATTTTATTTTTAACATTTTGGGTTGTTCCAAATAATTTGTTATATTGGAAAAATATAATCCAATACTTTTACATCCACTTCATAAACATCAACCACTTATTTGATTCAATCCACCCATGGTTGAGTGTTCACTAACCATGGGTGAAATTTGTATCATAGGAGAGAAAATTTAATTATAAATAAGAATAAATGTGTTTATTAATAATGAAACACTTGTGTGAATTTATTATTACAATGAAAATATGAATTCCATGGATACCTAGGTAATATAAAAATAAATAACATAATAAAAAAAGTTACATCAATTATTGATGTCACCCTCACTCCTCATGTATCTTATTTTATAATCCCATTATTAAATTTATAATTCTATATTTTTAGAAAAAAATAATCCATATAACTCACTTATGTCTTTCATCCATGTCATTGTATCACCCTTTGTTATCCTTTATTTCACCTACCTCAAGGAAAACTCGTCTTTGATATATGTGAGATACAACATGGGAACAAACTTATATATCCTCTCTATCTTATTTGTGAACATGATCATAGAGTGGGGTGGCTGATCAATAGTTATATTGGTAGATATATGAATTATGGTGAAATAAATTCTTATGAATAATCCTAAACCATTAGAAGCAAAGATACAATATAGAGGCGGTATCATCACAAAAACCACATAAAAAACCCTCCATCCACTTCACTTGCAGAACCTATATGAAATAGATATATAATCATGTAACAACTTCTTACACATCATTCATATCATATAATTTAAATTTCATCTATTTTTAAATAAATAACATCATGTTATCGCCATTTCATTCGATCAACTAATTATCTAAATTGATATGAAATAATCTTTCATGTGGATAAAATATTCCCCACTCAAAACTAAAGCCAATGTCTATCTAAAACATGATTTAGTGAAAGAATAAACTTTTTGGAACCCTTTATACACAATTTGAATATACCTCATGAACAATAAAACCAATCACTGTTGTTGCTTCCCATATGAATGTAACCTCATGATTTTTAGTGGATTTATCAATCTTGAGCACTCTAAAATCCTGAAAAATTCCATGTTGGATTCCCTTAAAATTCACAGGGAGGATTTGAAGGTCATATTGGTGATTGAATGGTCTTATTGAATTTAAATGATGTCTGATCAAGCCTTCATTAATGTTATATGATGTTTACATATGGTTGAGTGAGTTCATAGAGTTCTGTTAAAGATCCCCATGTGGTGGTCATGGTAATTATCTAATGAGTAGATATGGGTGAACCAAGTCAAATGATGTTGGGTATCAGTATGAAGTTGGTGATGTGGGTGGCATATTAAATTATATAACATTCCTAGAAAAACATGGCTCCTCAATTAAGTCCATCCCATATAGATTATTTTTAGTGGTTAGGCTCTTCAATTTTAAAAAATTCATAATTAGAACATCACATTTGAGTATCCCTAGGGCTCTCTTTCCTCATTTTTTTCTTCACAGATCTGATGCTCACCAGACTCTCTTTGTGTTCTTTTCTAATACCTGGAACTGACCCATGAGATTCTTACTACTCTTGTTCTTTCCCATCCCCCCCATGGACATTGAAATGACAAAAGTTTTACCTCATATAACATGAATACTTCTCATTTGAAAATTATATTTACATATAAAAATAAATATTTATTTTTCTTTAATTTTTAAAATATACATTTAAATGATTTCCTAGCTATATAAGATTAAAAAATGAATAATTGGACACAAATAAAAAATGAAATTCAAAAAAACATATTGGGTAAATTACATTTTTATTCATACATGTGTCACAATATGCAGCCTACCTATGTCATTATATATACACAAACATATCATGAAACCAAACATCACAATATTTTTTCCCACAGACTCACCCATGCTTATAGTAATGGGATTTATGTCCCTAATATGACATGTATATACAAATATTAGGGAATCTATCTAAAAAGATACAAGATTGATTCATATTTAATCATTATATTGAGTATTTTAATGTTATTAATTACTTAATTCATCTTCCAATAGTGATTCATTGTAAACTATTATATTGATATTACACACTATAAGATTCATATATTATAATATATTTATATTTCAAAACCCAGTGAAAATTGATGTTTTGACAGTGGTTTCCAGTAGAACATCCTTGTTATCCTTTAAGAAAAAAGGAGGGAGGGGTATATAATTTGGATTATCACTCCCATCATATGAAAAGAATAAATTTTAATTTTAATTGTGCCACATGTTGTCACGGATAGACATTTCATGTTGAACTATTACTTGGTTAGATTTATTTAAATCTTATCATATCTTGAAAAATGATTTTTAATTCTGCCTTTACATTAGAATATAGCTGTAATGACCAAAACATTTATAAATGTAATTTCACTCCTATTATGGTAATCTCATGTATTATAAATAAAATAAAATAAATTATAGACCATAATAAAAATTTAATAAATGATGAATTAATGAAATAAGAAGTATTTATAGATGTTAAGTAACCAATATTTTGGAGTTAATAACCTGACCACTGGAATAGTAATATAACACATATGAGTAGTAAACATACCCAATGAATAGTAAAATCACCCATGAAATTATAATTAACATTTAGGCACCTTATAAATGAATTTATGGTATAATTATATCACATTCTATGTAAATAAATATTTTAAAAATTATTAATTAAGTATTCGTATTTTTGTAAGACCTAAATATTTAATTGAGATATTATGATTAATTTAATAAATTTAGAAGAGGTTGAATTTTCATGAAATTTGTTCATGAATTTATATATTCATTTATTATTATTTTAAAATAATTTAATGTGACATTCAGTAGTTTTTTAAATCATAATAAAATCAGTTATAATTTAAAAACATGATTTTTCCATTTAAATGATGATTTTCATAAAAAAATATTGTTCATATTTTAAAAATTGTTTTCATAAAATGGATATAATTTTTTAATAATACACATAAAAAATGTGGTTTAATTTTTTGAAATTTTAAAAAATTCACGAATTGATTATGAATAGTATCATATGAATATTTTTGATAAAAGCTAAATACATGAATTATGGAGTCATATATTATGTATGAATGATGTAACCCAAAAATATAGAAACAAAAATCATGATTTTAATATATTTATTTCTAATTATGATAATACTTATATTCTTGAGGAAAAATAATATATCAATTAATATAATGATGAGAAAATACCACTCTCCTAAACTATAAATACATAGTTCACTGCCTCTTTTCTATTAAACACTCAATCCTGGAACCCTATACAAATTCATTAAAATACTCTTTCATATCACCTAGAACATTTACAATTTATCTTGGTCTTATCAAAATAAAAAAAAACAATTTCCCAAAGAGGTTATCGAGGATGAGAAATGCAAGAGGTAAATTCATCTTACTTTTATTTAAATTTCTTTTCATGTTCTATTGTATTTTTATCCCCTAATAAGATACCCTCATGAAAATAGAATGATAACTCTTGTAGAATACCTATAATTTAATTTGGTCATGTAAATTTAATATCCATTATTAAACTCCTCCCTCGCTCTCTTTTATTCTATAAATGAAATAGTTTCTCAGGACATGTCAATTTACCATCCTCTTGGGTGATTCACTTAAATTTTCACTTAAATATAATGGAATATACTTGACACAAATAATTTAGTTCAATATTTTATAATATTTATTACATAATATAAAAAACAATGCCACTTCCATAGTGGATCAGTGTATTTAGAAACTGAGAATCATAAACAAATGGTTTGTAAAATAGCTATAATGTCTCTAATTTATTTCTTCATAAATAGAATCATTTTTGACCTATGTTACATAATACCCTTATTCATGACCTATGTAAAAGAAACATATAAAAGGGTGCACTAAAATGCTCAATAAATATAAACATAGAATATATCAATCATATCATTATCATAAGAACATAACATTTGGAAATTCTATCCTTCCTATAAAAGATCATAATATTATAACATAGGATAATCATAAAAGTGAAATCAAATCCCAATAATAAAGAAATAATTCATGAAATATAATTTCATACACACATCAGTGTAGAAAATCAGTTCATATTATTCAATTCTCATTGCCAAGTCCAGCATAAAGGATAATGTCCTTTACTGAACAGAGTTCACTCCTCATTCAAGCTATATATTACTGAACCCGATTTACATTTAATTATATTAATTTATTTATCATGAGATATAAATATTTACCCAATTAATTATAGGGAGAGATATGTCCAACCCATATCATAGTGTAACAATTCTTACATGGGAAACAATAACATAAATCTTTCATCCTAGCATATCCCACGAAATAAAATGTGTTTCTTAATCAAAATTACATCATAATCCATATAAAATAAATGGATTTCAGAAAAATAATTCCATCATAAAAACAATTAAATAATATTAATAATCGTTATTTAAATATAACCTTATGTCATCTTAGAAGGAAAATAATTTTGATAAAACACAAGATCATAGTTCGTGAAGAAAAAAAATCATTTCTTCTTTAAAAAAAATTTCTTTTCTCAAATACGACTCAATTTTAAAAGAATATAATTTTATTGAAAATAAGATTGAATTAATTTAGAGTACGATTCATGGAAATAATTTTTCTTGAAATTGTAAAAATCCATTTATTCGGTATAAGTTAAAAACATTCTCCTCATACTTTTCTTTCTTCAGAAAAGTCAAAAAAGTAGCACAAATCGAATAATGACAAAATATTTGTTTCACAAAATTTAATAAAATTTCACCAAAGGTTAATATTAATTTTACAAAATTTTCTAAAAATATAAATAATTTTAAATAATTAGGAAACATGGATGTGGATGATTTGTATGACCAAATAAATACATAAGTATATACAATCATAGATAAAAATAGGATTGCAAAATTATCCATTACCTTAGGTCTGATATGATTTGTATGTGTCCAAATATCTTTTATCATGATTTAAATAATGTAATTGATTTATTCCAGATTCATAATATTTTTTATGAAAAAATTATGATCATATTTTCATCCATTTTTTAGTAATATATTATTGTTACTCATTATTCAAGAATTAACTCCTTTATGTTATTATGCATGTTTTGATAGATAAGTTATTATTCTTATTTTTCAGGTTTCAGTTAAATAATTTAAATTATCCTATTAGAATAATAATTCTTATATTTATTAAATCAATTAATTTATATCAAATTTATTTAATTAATATTATATATAATGAATCAAATCACACCTTGGATATGGGAAGCCGTACATACACACGAGCGATGATATTGTTCCCATAATTGGTGAATGATATTGATGTGTATGGTGTATAGTGTATAAAAATAAATAGTATTTTATATTAATCATATATATATATATATATTAAATCCATCATTACAACCATCTATGTAAAGTGGTGGTGAAAATGGATAACACCATAGCGGGGAGAGGGTAAGCCGTAAGTACACACAGGTGATGATTTAATTATTCATAGGATGGTAAGAATGTGGAATATGGTTGTATAATAATCATAATAACATATAATTATATATTTAATACTGAATTTATCACTTTATAATGAATGAAATCATCATGTGGAAGGAGACTGATGTTTGAAAGAATCGGTAAATCAGATTACCTCTTCTTTAACATGCCACCTCTAAATCTCCTCTTAGAGCACTAGAGTTGGTATAGGAAGAATACCTGGACAACTAGAATGTTTCTAAGAATGTTGGGAAGTTAAATTAATAGGTTATAATTGAGGTTGAAGGTTAAAATGATGTGAATAAAAGAGGGAGGAAGTTCCCTTTTATAATTGAGGTGAGGGGAACTTTTGGAATACACAAAAGAATTAATTTATAATAAAATCAAAACCCAAATAAAAACCACATAAATGTCCCAATATCAGATATTATATGTGATAGTTTTGTTTTCTAATCAACTAATTAATTTTATACAATCTTTTATGTCAATTTAATCATTATCAATTTAATTAAAATGTAGTTACTCTATTTAATTTTTAACTAGGGTAACAAATATATCATTGGTAAAAAGATAGAATATTTTTTTATGTGAAGTAAATTAGACCATAAATGACTAATTTAAAAAATTTACTATATCAAAATTATTCTATATTTATTAAAAAAATTAAATGATTTTTAAATAATTTAAGATAAACTAATATTGAAAAAGTATCAATGGTGTAAATTTTGACACAATTTATATAATGGATTTTTAAAAATATAAAAATAATAAGTGAAAGAAAATAATATAATATTATATTATAACATTAATTGGTCATGGTATTCTATAAGAATCATTTGACATAATAATTATTCAATATTATATTTATTAAAAGGGTTTGAATAGAACTTATTTGATTTTCTTATTATTAAAATAATTATTATCTCAATCTTGTGCAATTATCTAATATAATTATTTTGGAATAAAAATTAAAATTAAAACAATATTATGAAGCTAAATCCATTATATTTAAGAATAATACTTTTAATAGAATTTATCTTCTGAAAAACACAACATTAAATATTTTATACTCTTTTAAAACATGAATGTTACAAATTTATCTTCAATTTAAATAAAATAATATAAGTGTCATAATCACTTCTATAGGCCTCTATATGGTCAATAAGCCTCTAATTGGATTATTATAGTTGATCTATACTATAAATAATTGTCTTGGTCAAGTATATGGGCCTTTTCATGTTTATTAATGTTTTAATAAAAATTGTTTTATTGATTTATCATCAATTAATTGATTTTTTCACCATCCCAGTATAAGACATTAATGTAATGATTTATTTCCTAATAAATAAAAATTAATATTCAAGATAAATACAAAAATTTAATATTTGAAATTATTATTTATAATCTATTTTATCTTCTTTATAATCTTATATTTAAAAAATTTAATTATTAATGTTTTGGTGAGGCATATTTCACTTTTCATTAAATAAAATAAATTAAATGTCCTAATCACTTCCATGTGGGTTCCAATTGATGCCATTTATACAAAAGTATGTTTTAGGGGAAATTATAATCATCCAATTATATTCATATATTTGTTAAGTTAATTTTATAATATTATTTTTACACTTAATTACCTGGTTTACCCATTTACCATGTTAATAAAATTTACCGGTGTTACTATTCATATTTCCCAAAATTTTTAAAAAAGAGATTTAAATAATTTGGACCTAATGAACCCAAATATGGAATCCATTTTTCAAAATTTAAAATATGTAAGTATGAGAAATTAATTTAATATTAATTCTTTTTTTGAAATGAGAAAATTGGTTTTCATGGTGAAAATATTTCAAAATATTGAAATTTTTTTACATCTTAATTTAATGTATATTTTATTATAATGACATAAATTATAATAATTAGAAAAAATATATTCTATTTGTACTTTGATACCATTAAATAATATAATTTATCCATATAAAAGTTTTCAATGATAATAAATATTTTTAATTGAAATTTTCCATATTTTACTATTCATCAAAACATGAATATAATAAGAAAAATAACATAAATTCAACCAAAGTGATTTTTTATTTCCACATAAAATTAAAATTTATATGTTTCCATATAAAAATTACTAATGTGTCAAAATATTAAATTAAAATGGGTTCTCCATTCAATGGTGTAAAATTATCATTTCATTAGAAAATAGGTTTTTATAAATTAAATAGGGTTTTATTAATACCCTTTGACTAAAATATCCATTGGATAGATATATAGAATATTTTATTAGGTATATAAACCACATATATCTCATTAATTTCATTAATTTCATTATGAAAAGCAATTCACTGTAAAATACAAATATATAATTGATTTATATTTTTCATATATAATTAATATCCAATGAATTCACTATGTAGTTTCTTAAGTTAGTTATAATTATTACAACTTCTCTACTGATAATGATATAAATATAAATTTATATAAGGGTGTCTCTCAGTTATTTTAAAATCGTGACTTCATTCAAATAAAGGTTCTAATGATTAAATTTTTTTAATGAATTTATTTCACAAAAAACATATGGGTGTTACATTCTACCCCCTTTAATTGAATTTCAGAGTTGAAATTTATAATTTGGAAACAAACAGTAGAGGATACCTCTCTCTCATCATATAATGGTGTTCCCATATAGCTCTTTCAAATTTGAGGTTCCTCCATTAATCTTTTACGAAGCAATTATTCATGTTTGGTATAACTTTTTCTCTATGATCTAGAATCTCTATCAGTTTTTCTTTATAAGAAAGATCTTTCTTTAGCGATATAAATTCTAATCATAGTAAATGTTCATGATCAGGTATATACTTATTCATGAGAGATTAATGGAACACATCATGAATGTGTGATA
Organism: Viscum album; assembly: GCA_963277665.1. Taxonomy (NCBI): domain Eukaryota; kingdom Viridiplantae; phylum Streptophyta; class Magnoliopsida; order Santalales; family Viscaceae; genus Viscum; species Viscum album. The sequence continues at coordinate 12,641,559 of OY728156.1, forward strand.
GATTCGAAGGAAGTTCCAATCGATAAGCTATTTTCCCAACACGATCTATACTTCCAAAAGGACTAATATAAATATGGCTTAGATTTCCCTTATTTCCAAATATCCTTACTTTATACTGGGGATATTTTATTAGAAATACCTTATAACTGACTTAAAAATCTATGTATTTTTTAGATTCGCATAATAACCTTTTTGTCAACTCTGAGCTTCTGTTATGTGTTGTTGAATAGATGTGACCTTTTCCTCCATTTCATCAACAAGGTCTGGTACTAATAGATTTCTTTCCCCATCATCATCCTAGAAAGTTGGTGTTCTACACTTCTTTACATAGAGGGATACATAAAAGGGAAATCTGGATACTAGATGAAAATATAATATTCTAATAACATTACAATAAAGAATGATTTTGATCCCAACCGACATTAAAATATAAAGAAAAATCACCCAACACATCATCCAAAGTTTTAATGGTCTTCTCATACTGACCATCTGTTTGAGGATCATATGAAATGCTGAAACAAATATTTCTATCCAGCACATGCTGAAGATTTCTCTAGAACATCAAGGTAAAAATCATACCCAAATCAAATATAGAGTAAATTTTTACTCAATGAAATCTTACCACTTGTTTTACATATATCCTAGCAAGATGATACAAAGATAAACCCTCTACAATAGTAATGAATTGTGTTGACATCATAGGGTAATCAACTATAAACCATTGAGCATTATTTATTAGACATGTTTGGGATGTATGGAAATAAATACCATAGTGATTTTTCCCATTACCATTCTATTATGGTTAATGGTATTAAATTTCCCTTAGAAATCTATCACTCAGCCTTAACATTCTCACAAACCAAACAGTAAGAGACATATTCAGGGATATCTCTTTTCATTACATCCATCCAGAAATACTCATTTAGGTCCCTTAATATCATTTTGTTTCTAAAATTAATAGATAATTAATAACATGGCACCTTATCCAATAGCTCCTTCTTTAATTCTATTATGGGATGAAAACAACTCTATTCCTAAACATTATTATTTCTTCATAAACAATGTTGAATTCATGAAAATCTCTCACCTTCTGTTGTAGCTCTATAACTTTTGTTCTATGACTCCTTAATCTTGAAATATATAGATGGTTGAGAATTCATTTGAGAAAGATGATATTTTCCCCATTCCATTAAAACTTCAATATCTGTCCTTTGATTATTCGAAAATATTGGATCTTTTATGATACTCATATTGGATAGGATAGCATGGTCTTATCAACTCCAAGCATCTACCACCCTTTTCTCTTTCCCGGGGAGGTAATGTATTGAGTATTAATAATCTTCGATAAACTCAAACCATCTTTTTTCAAGTATATTCGGCTCAATTTGTGTGAAAATACACTTTAATTATTTTTTATTATAATAAATATCACACCTTTCACAATAAAGAGAATCCAACCATATATTTAATTAAAATATTAATGCAACTAACTTCATATAATGAATTGGGTAATTTTTCTCACGAATTCTCAATTGTTGTGAGGCATAAGCTATCACAATATCATTTTTCATGAGAACACATTTGATCCCTTTCTTGGATGCATTATTATAAATCACAAACCCTTATCCACTACAAGGCTATGTGAGCATGGGTTCACTTTCTAACCTTGTTTTTCCCTCTTTGAAATTAACTTCGCATTCATACATAAAAACATATCTTTTTTTTAGCTAACTTGGTCAGTGGATTAGATATTCATGAAAAATATTTCACAAAACATCAATAATATCCCGCCAAACCAAGAAAACATTTGATCTATGTTAGTATTTTTGGTCTCGACCAAATTTCAATGACTTAAATTTTTTATAGATCCAAATATATCCCTTCTCTTGAGATTATGTGAACAAAAAATGATTCTTTCTGAATAAAAAAATCACACTTGGTATGTTTCTCAAATAGCTTCTCCATTATCAGGGTTTTCAGTACAATTCTCATGCGGTTTTGATGTTGTTATTTTATCTTTCAATAGAATAGAATATCATCTATAAACACTACCATAAATTAATCAATATATTATTTAAATACTCTATTCATTAGAAACGTGATGATATATGGGAATTATTAATACCAGAAGGAATCACTTCATATGTTTACAATGTCAATACCATGTGTCGAATGTCATCTTTGGTATATCCTCTATTATGAAACATAGTTGATGATATCCTGAATGCAAATCAATATTATAAAATTATTAATCTCAAAGGAGATATTAAAATAATTCATCCATGTGGGAAAGAGGATATTTGTTCTTTATATTGATCTTGATATGTTATGAATAATCAACGTAGAGTCTCACTGATCAATCTTTCTTCTTATCAAACTGAACAGGTGCTCCCCAAGGTGGTACACTATGGCATGTGAATTATTTATCATTATTCTCTTGGAGTTTTTTTATAAATTCATATAACAAAATTGGATCCATTCTATAATGTGTCATTGAAATAGGCATACCACCCGATATGAGTTCTATTGAAAACTCAAATTCTTGATTTTTTATAAGTCCAAGATATTCCACTAGAGTGGCATTTTCAGACTCATATAGAATGAGTTTAATCTTAGTTGTGAGGTTCTCCCCAACCATTTGAGATAAATAACCTTATTTTATATGAATCAAGACCCACAAGATGGATGATATTTCAAATAGAATGTTATAATCTCCCTTGCATTGATAGATGATCATAAATTTAACTAGAATATGAAATTCCACTTCTCTTCTGTGGAAATTGATGTGATATCTATATAGAGAAATAGAATCCATTCAATGGATCATATAAAAATACACAATAGGAAGGATCATAAGATTTAAAAGAAACACCTTCACAAAAACTTCACCATGAAAAGAATTATAAATATTTTATGTGACTGTCGTTACATTGGGAGTTGTCATAGCTTACTCAAATTCTAATTCCTGAGGTAATATAATGATACCCTTAGAAAATTCTTCAGAAAAAACAATGTGTGGATCCAGAATCATATAAAACATTTGCTACATTAGAGGGGATGGTAAGTGTACCTTTCTCCACATCAATATCATACTCCATGTAACCATTAGTTATTTCCTATGACGTTCCTTTTTTCATTGACCATAAGAGTATGTTAAAGTTGATCATCATTAATGACCCCTGGATTAAACAATTTATTGGCATAATGAATAATTTCCATACACATAAAGCATTGAATAATGGGAGGTATATCCTTTGTATCCTTATCAGTTTTCACATAATTGGAAATCATTTTCCCAACACTTCAGCGTTTTACTACAGGATGAACTTCTTTTCCACAGGTCAAAAATTTATAAGTCCCGTTAATAGAATTACCTCAATAGTTTTTCAACACATTTATCATAAGAAAAAGCCTATCTTTTTTTCTGCGTGGTCTTTATATTTTTCTTTTAATTTTATTTTTTATCAAATCCATATGACAGATAGTTTATTCCAATCTACATCTCATCATTGAGTGTACATCCAAAAACTTACACTAATATATTAAATTTCCTTATGGATAATTTCTTTTGAATACATGGTTTTATGACACTACATAATCAATAAATATTACTCTTAGGTTAGATTATAACTCCAGATGTGTATATTTCCTATCTGGTAAAATTCTATTCGTAGGCAACAACAAATTCATTATTCTTTATCTGATGTTCAAGAAAATACACAATATATTTTCAATGAATAAGAGGAATGTTATTATTGAAACATATTTTCATCAACTCATTCCATTCCGTGGACACAATTTCATATATTTTCCACCTATTCTCGATAATATTAATGCATTTATTAGCTCCACATTCGGAATGATATACTGCTAATAAGACTATATCATATTCAGAACATTATAGAACTGAAAAAATAAGTAGTATTGATCAAATGTTTATCCACTAATGGATCATAGGACCCAATCAATTAAGGTGGACACTGTCTCATGAAGGACTCAATAGAATGTCGCTCATTCCTTCTCTCGTTTGGATGTCTGCCATGATTCCTAGCTTAAGAATGTTTTTTGAGCAAGGATAAATGAGTTTCCATCCCAAGTACCATAAAATTTTGTTTTATAAGGGGATAATCATTACATTTACATCACATTCAGCATCAATTTGGTTTCATTGTGGTTTATCCATTAACTAAAACCAATAATTATAGTGCCCAAAACACTGATCATAATTGGAAAACTACATAATTTAAGAATAAAATTTCAATTTGGGACACATGATGATTTATCCTATATTATTCATGAAAATATCTAAAACACTAGGATATGATATTAACATATGCTAAGACATATCTTTAGGGTTATTAATAAAGTTCTCTCATCCTAATTTTTAACGGGTAACTATAAATTTTCTCGGATACCATCTGTAATGACCCATAATTTACATATAGGTTTTATTTCAACATTAAATATAAATTATTACATAACATAACAAAAACGATTCCAATACGGTATAGGTTAAGTGTATTTATATGTTAGGAAACATAAACAACTGGTTCATAAAATATCTACATTATCTTCATCTTATTTCATCATAACTAGACAAATTTTTGACATATCGTTCTTAATACCCTTCTTCATGACCTATGGAATAGAAACATATGAATGTTTGAGATCAAATTCTTAGTAATAGTAACCAAGGAAAATATCAATCCTATCATTATCATAAGATCTTATCATTTTAAAAAATTATCTTATATTTAAAAGATCAAAATATCATGTCCTATGATAAATCATTAATGTGAAATGTAATCCCAATTATCATAACATTACAACATTAAATTTTGTTTCATACTAATATTATAATGTAAAATCATTTCATATTAGTCAAGGATCATTTCTAAGACCATAATATTAGAAAAAGTCCATTATAGAACAATTCACACTCATTATTCCCACCCTATATTACAAAAAAAAATTTACTTTCCATTCATTCATGTCTATCTCATGACATATAAATCAAAACCCAATGAATTTGACATAGATATAAGTCCCACCCATATCACAATGAAACCATTCTTAAATTTTCTACAAAACATAAATCATTCATCATATCATAACCCATAAAATAAATTGGATTTCATAAGAATAATTAGATAATAATCCATATAAAATAAATTTATTTCCTAATAATAATTCCACCCTAATCACAATAAAATATAAGTAAACATATGTATATAAAAATACCACTATTTTATCTTAGATGGAAAATAATTTTGATAAAACACTTGAACTTAATTCGTGACGAAAATAACCATTCTTTTTCAGAAAAGTTTTCTTTTCCCAAATGCCACAAAATTTTAAAAAAAAATAATTTTGTTGAAAATAATGATGAAATAATGTTGAGGAAACTTCATGGAAATATGATTTCATAAAATAGTAAAAATACATTCATGACGTAGATGTTAAAAAAATTGTCCTCTTACATTTTGTAAAAAATTAAAAAAATGACCACAAATCGAATAATGAAAAAGATTCCTTTCATTCAATTTAATAAAAATTAAAAAAATAGAACAATTACCTTTAAAAAACTGTATATGAATATAAAAAATATTACATAAATATGAAACAATGTTCTGGATGATAAATATACCATATTAAATACTTGGGTATAGACAATCTCAGATAAAATGAGATTGCAAAGTTATCTCTTAACATTGTTCTGATATGCTTTCTTTATATCTAAAACACATGTATCATGATTTAAATAAAGTTACATATTTATTTCCAAATCATACCCATTTTTATGATAGAATTTATGAATATATTTTCATCGGTTTGTTAGTAACATTTCATTGTTACTCGTTATTTGGGTATTAACTCCTTTATGTTCTTATGTATGTTTTATTGGATATGTTATCATTAATATTTTTAGGTTGTAGTTATATCATTGAAAAAATTTTATTAGTATAATATATATCGTATTAATTCATTTAATTCATTTATAAAAACATTCGTTATTTAATATTATATAGAATTAATAACATCGCACTGTAAAGATGGTAGGCCGTATATACGCGTGAGAAACGATATCATTACGATAATTCTTGAATGGTATTGAATTGTATGGTGTATATAATCTCAGAAAAAATATAATTTTAAATTAATCATATATATAAATATTAATTAATCTCATCATTATACCCATCCATGTATGGTTATGGTGAAAAACAGATTACACCACAGCGTGGAGATGGTTAGTCGTACATAAGCACGAGTCTCGATTTCATTTTTCATCGGATTGATAGAAGTTGGACTACAATTTTTCATAATCATAATAAATTATATGTATATAAGTAATTATAGAGAAATTAATTTATAATGAAACAACTCATGATGTGGAAGAAGAAGAAGAAGAAAAGAGTTTGAAAGAATAGTTAAACTATATTACCTCTTCTTCGATGTGCATCCTCCAAATATCCTCTTAGAGAACTAAAACTAGTATTTGAAGAAGAATAGGACCTCTAGAATGTTTCTATGGAAGTTGATAAGGTAAATGGATAGGGTATGTTCAAGAATGAAGGATCAAAATTAATAGAATATTTGATGGAGGAACTTCTCTTTTATAATTGAGTAGAGGGGAACTTTTGAAAACCTCAAAAATATTAATTTATAATAAAATAAAACTCCACCTAAAAACCATCATAATTCAAAAATATTGAAACTGATATGATATAGTATTTTAGTCTCACCAATAAATAAATCTTTTACATGTTTTTATATTTATTAATTCATTTTCATTTTAAATAACACATAGTCATTCTATTTAATTTTTAAATAGGGTGATAAATGTTTCAATTTTAAAAGGATCAACAATTTACTTATTTTAAATCTATTTTAGCATAAAGGAATAATTCATAACATTATAAACTATTTAATAATTATCCTTTATTTTAAAAAATATTTTATGATTTTTATATATTGTAAGAAACCCATATTTTGACAAAATCTCAATAGTGTCCAATTTGACACTATTTAATTTATTAATTTTTAAAAATATAAAAATAATAATTGAACCTAAATACAAATATTTTATTATATTTATAATGGTTAATGGGAATCTATAAAATTAATTTTATATGATAATTATACCAAATTATATTTATTAAAATATGTTTAATAGTATTAATGTGATCTCTTCCTTAATAAAATATTTACGTCCTCCATTTTCTGTAATTATTTAATATACATATTTCTGAAATTAGTAATCAAAATAAAATAACATGATGAATATAAATCGATTATATTATAGAATAATACTTGTATTCAAATTTATCTTCTTAAAAACCGATCATTTAAAAAGAAATATTCTTTTAAAACATGAATGTGACAAATTTATCTTCACTTTAAATAAAATATTATAGTGTCACAATCTATTATATAAGCCTCAAAATGGTCAATAAGAGGACCCTTGGATGAATTTTGTTGATATATACTCGACCGATAAGTTCTTTTAATGTGCTTGGGCCTTTTAATGGCTAATAATATTTTAATAAAAAATGATTTATTGATTTCTCATCAATTATTTAATTTTTTCATCATCCAAGTATAAATATTTAAGTATATTATTTATTACCAAAAAATTAAAAATAAATTTTCATGGTAGGGAAGAATAATTAGCTTCCAACTGAGTATTTATAATCAAATATATAATTTAATTATTAAAATTCTAGTGAGACATATTTCACTTTTATTTAAATTAATTAAAATAAATGTTGTAATCTTATCGATGTGGGTTCAATGGTTACCATTTCAACCAAATAATGTTCTATGGATACATATAATCATAAAATTATGTTAATTCAATTGTAGGGGTAATTTTAAAATATTATTTTTATCCTTAATTTCCCGATTTTCCCATTTATAGTGTTAATAAAATTTACCGAAGTTACTATTCATTTTTCCCAAAAATTAAATAAATATAATTAAATTATTTGGTCCTAGTGATTCAAAATATGGAATCAATTATTTTAAATTCAAAACATAGAAGTTTCTGTAATTTATTTATATTAGTCTCATTGTCTAAAATGATAAAATGGGTTATAATGTTAAAATTTTGCAAAAGATTGGAATGTTTTTACATTTGTATTTAATGTAAAACTAATTAACATAACCTGAATTATATTAAATGGTGAGAATATATTTTACTTATAATTTTAATCAATTCAATAATAAAATTTATCAATAAAAAATATTTCAATGAAAAAAATTATTTTTAATTAAAATTTTTCATATTTTTCTATTCGTCAAAACAATAATTTTGTCTGGAAAATATCAGAAATTAATAAAAAGTAAATTATTATATCTGAATTCAAAATAACAATTTTATGTTTTCATATAAAATATATTAATTTGTAAAAATAATAATTTAAAATGGGTTCTCCATTCAAATGTGTAAAATAATCCTTTTTAAAAAATAGGTTTTCATACATGAAATAGGGGTTTATTTATACCCAATGAGTAAAATATATATACAATGAATATACCAAATATTATGTATATAATAGACATATATCTCATTAATTGAATTAACAAAAGTAATTCACTCAAAAATACAAATATCTAATTGATTTATATTTTTCATAAATAATTGATAACCAATGAATTCATAATTCATTTCCATAAGTAAGTTGTAATTTTTCCTTCTAAGCTAACTGTTAGGATATAATGGTAATTTTATAATAAGTGAGTCTCATGGTTCATTTGAACTCATTATTGCATACAAATAATGCAACTGAAAAATAATTATTATTCAAAGAAAATATATCATAAAATCATATGTGTGTTACATTAACAACATAAAAGATATTAATAAAAACATTATAATGGTTGAATTTTTATTAAAAAAAAATTTGTTACAAAAAAATTTATGTAAAAAATCTAACATATATACATAACACTAAATGATAAAACAAAGCGAGTTAGGTATGATAAAAAACTACGAATATTGCCAAAAAAACAATCATCATTAACTTTTCTCTAATAATTTTTTCTCATTCTATATTAAAATTTCTTTATACAATAATTTAAACTTCTATATGATCATTAATAATATATATTAACAATTTTGTATATTTATACTAATTTGACGTTAAATTCCATTCACGTATACAAGTGAATTGATTATGTAAACTTAGAAAATAAACACTCCTGAACAATGTAATAAAAATTTATAACTCATTTAAAATACTATAAGTGAATATAATAAAAAATTATAGAATTAAATTCATGTAATAAAGTTATTTATTGTAAAATTAATTAATCAAATGTCATTATACATTATATTAATTTAAGGAATTAATTCAGACATAACTTAAGGGGATTCATAAACCCAACTCTATTCCTTTTTATATTATTTCTATTTCATCCATTTTAAATATGGATGGTCAATTAATGTTCCCTAAAGATAATTTATTTATCCTAATAATTTAATTTAGGGATATACATGCTCCAATATGATTTTATAAAAATAGAAAATATTGTTTCAAAAGATTAACTCTTTTTAAAAATTGATGTTTTTCTTCTCTTGATTCTTATTCTTATTTACTCAAGATTAATGATTATTATACCATGTCTGTTATTACATTTTTTTTCTGAACCCCATTTTTTATCCATTAATGTATTCCTTATTAATCACATTGTATTTCCATGGGCTATTTTATGTCTGATATTTATATAAATTCTATTTGGAATGCATAATAATGTATATGTTATGATGTGATGGGAGCACCAAGAGTTATATAGTGCAATGTAAATGTAATGATGTGATGTGTGTGAAAATAATTATATATCCCCAAAATTCATTAGATAATTTAATGTATCTCGTGACATGAAGTAAAATATAAATGAACATGAATATATCTTTTATCACAACTATGTGTGGCAGTTTACAACTAAGACACAATGTTTCATTTTTATGAATTGAAACATTCTTGTCCGTTATTTAATTATTCTTCTCGTGATTATGATCTTATGACTATGTAATGATGATAATCATTATTATCACCCCATTTAATATTGATTCATGTTCTAATCTATCCTTTTACTGGGCTTTTATCATACACCTTTCATTGTGTATGTCCTCAGGTGATTAATTATACAATGGAGAACATAAGGGTGAATAAGATTCTAGAGAAGAAAGAATTAAATAAATGTTAATTTTTTAAATGTTATATATTTTATTAATTATCACAATACACTAAAACCATTTATCCTCATTGTATAATTATTTTATATTGTTTGTATATAATTTTATTTCAAATTTTATATAGGAAAAATCGTTGTTTGTATAGTTGGTATTAAACCAGAATTTATTTAATTTGGGTATTATGATTACAGAACATTATTGAAAATCCATAGTATGAGACTACAAATAGAAAAGAAGAAAAAATTATTTATTTTAGAAAATTCTATACATAGGTATCCCACATGGTATTCCTTTAGATATAATTTTAGAATGGTATAATTATTTATTCAAGACATTTTGACTTTTTTTGTTTTATGATTTTCTATTTTAGAAAATGGTGGGAACCAAGAGCAACTAGTATAATAACCCTTATGAGGGACAATGTAGTGATTTACTGAATGAAAATCTCATTTCATTAGAGGATGGTGTTAAAAAATTCATGGATATTCTTACCCATCTAACTATGTTTATAAACAACAACTCAAATAGTGTAGAATATCCACCTTATATAAAAGGGAGAAATTGGATATCACGTCCTTTATGTGATGACAAAAACCACTATTGAGGGGATTTTATGATCCACCTATCACAAAATTATGGTTCAACTCAATTAAGAGGATATTTTGTGTACTTCACTGTTATGAGATAGATTAGGTGACCCTTTTTGTTTATCATCTATATGGAGTTTCTAACCAATGGTGTTCATTGATTAAGAGCACCAAGACGAAAGAAAAAATTTTATAGATGGAGTGGTAAGAAATTATGATAGTGGTTTATAACATATATTTCCATATAAATCATCATAAAAATATAGGGAAAGAATTTGTAGTGCTAAATAAAAAGAGAGGAGAATCTTTCACAACCTACGAGGAAAATTTCACATGGCTTCCATGGTACACATCTTGTTTTGCTATCAATAATGAAAGAAATTTTGATTGAATATTTTATGGTTTAAAAATAGACATTTCAAAGGCTCAATAATTTTGAGTCTTTGGTAGTTATGAATATTTTTTTCTTTGTTCTCTCAAAGTGGATATAGTGTTTGGATAATTGTCCCATGGCTATGGTGATATGAAAAAAATTTAGAGTTTCAATAAGGAGAAACTAATAAGAACGGTGGAAAGAAAACTAGAACACTAATATTTCAAAAAATTTATAAGAAGCATCATGTAAACTACCTCAAAGGGATGAGTAAGTGCTTCATGGTTGTGAGAGGACTCTATGATCTTGAATTTCAAAAATAAATGATGAATCCGGACTTTGTGGTGGAGGTATAGAGAGAAGCACCCATGGTCAAATATTTTAACTGTAGGGAGATTATTAAATAAGAATGTGAGTGCACAAAACCTAGAGTCCATAAGGGTAATCAGCATCACTAGAACCCAAATCTAAAACTGAGAGGCAAGTCATATGACATCACTATTTCTGAATTAGAGTAAGAAAATGAATTCGTAAAAGTTACACATTCTATTCAATCAAGAATTAAAAAAATCCATATATTATTTTTGTTATATGCATTCAATTATATATTTAATGTTTATAGAACTATTGAGTTGAATCCCTGAAACATTGATGTATAGAAATTTTTCATTACAGAAATTTTTTAAATCATTGTAACCCTAGTGTTGGACTCTTCTCATTTTGGAATATATGGGAATATTATTCTAGTAAATCTTGTGATAATTCCCTTGGTGGAATATGATTTTATAATGGGAATAGATATGATCTCATTATATAGAGAACATATAAACTACCCACAAAAGCAAATATCTTTTCATATTATGAACCATCCCAATATCCTCATTAAATGAAAGGAAGATCATGATTCTCCAATGGAAAACATTTCAATTTTTTGGGTTTTGATTCATTATAAAGAATCAATCCTTGCATAAATAGTTTTTTCAGATGAAGTTATCAACCTAGGGTAAATGTCAGGGAATACAGTGATGTATTTCATATTGAGTTACCAAAAAATTCATTGGATCATGTGGTCGATTTCCCAATAGATCTCATACTCGAATTTACTCTTATGTCAATGTGACCCTATAGGATAGCTTCAATTGAAATAGAGGTGTTAATTAATATGATTCAAGAGCACATGGAAAAATGGTTCATACCTCCAAGTGAATCCCCTTGTGTTTTCTAGTTCTCTTTATCCAGATGAATGATATATCATTGTGTTTGTGTATAGATTATAGATAACTCAACAATATCACCATAAAGAACCAGTATCATCTTCCCTGGATTAATGAGTTCTTCGATTAGCTACAAGGAGCTCAGTAAATCATAATAGTGGATTTCCATTCTGGATATCATCACCTAAAGGGGATGAAGGAATATTTTCATCAGACTTTCTTCTATAAATGGTATGGGAGCTATTAATTTTTGGTGACACCCTTCATACATAGTAATGTCTATACAATCTTCCTGGATTTCATGAATATGGTCCCTAGACATTACCACAAAAAATTTGTGGTAGTGTTTATCGATGATATTATCATAAAAATCAATAGAAAGTAGGAACATGAATAACAACTATGTCTTTTGTTGGAGACATTATGGATTGAGAATTTATACACCATGTTCATAACATGTGACTTTTTGATGGAGAAAGTCATATTCCCGGGAAAGGCGTTCACAAGTGAGGGAATTTATGTGGACCCAACAATGGTAATTGAGGAAAGGAAAAGAGTCTCTAATGTCACATAAATGAATATTTTGTTGGAGTATATGTGTAATACAAATGTTTATTTAGAAATTTCTCACAACATTAAATATGACTAACTATGTTAGCTAGGAAATATGTGAAGAATATTTGGATGAATGAATGTGGGGAATTATTTAAGGAGCTAACGAAGTGGCTGATCTTTACACTTATAGTCACATTACCAAACAAGTGGACAATTTTTCTAATATATAATGATTCTTCAAAGAAATTATTTTATTATATATTCATGAAAAATGATAATGTTACATCCTATGCCTTAGGGAAGTTGATGATATGTAATAAAAACTACCCGACACAAAATCCAGAGTTAGCACCTATGATATTTGCCTTGAAAATCTTGTGGCACTACCTCTATATTGAGAAGTGTGACATATATAATTATCATAAGTGTATAATTTATAAATTCACCCAAAAGGATCTCAACATGTGGAAAAGGAGATAATTATCGATAATTAAGAACAACAATTTCTCTATTCACTATCATCCAAGTTACAAAATCTTGTGGGTTGATGCTCTTATAAGAATAACATTAGCTACTCTATCTATGATTAATATTGAGAAATATCATATCATCAATGATATGAAAATGTATGGATTTGAAATTCATAATGGCAGGGAATACATCATACCTTTCTCAAATAATTTCCCAACCATCAATCTATGAAAAGATTATGGTGGCCAAAGGGATGACCCAGAGCTACAAGAGAAGGTGGATGTAGTAAAGGGAGGGATGAATTAAGAGTTCCATATAGATAATGATTGTGTAATATGGTTTTGAATTAAACTTTTGGTTACTTCATCACCTTGGATAAAGAATGATCTATTGGATAATACACATAGCTCAACATTCTGTATCCATCCTCCGAGCACCAATATGTACCATAGTCTTTGAGAACACATCTGATGAGAAAACATGACTAAAAATATTTCCGAATATATCTCAAGGTGCTTGATATTTTAGAAAGTTACATACTTGTGATATAACTCAAAAATAATGATGCAACCAATACCTATACCCATGGGTAATTGGGAAAATTTAATTTTGGAATTTTTCATGAGGGTCACGAACACATCCAAATGAAAACATTTGATCTGGGTTATATTGGACAGACTCAGAAAAACAACCAAATTTTTCTATGTCTGGGAAGACCTCTAGAATGAAATAATTTCAAAAAAAATTGTCAAGGATGTGGTGAGATATATGGGGTTCCACTCTCTATTTTATGTGATCATGATCACATGTTCTAATTAAAATTATCGAGGAGTCTTCAACATGATTTGAGTATGGTATTATATTTTTTCATAGTATATCAGCTCCAAACTGATAGAAAATCTAAAATTAATATTAAGATACTCTAAGGTTTATTAATATCATTCTCATTAGTTTTAAAATGTTTATGGGATCATCATATCTCATTGGTTGAGTTATCATAAACCACAACATCCGCTCTAGTATTATGAAGGCTCAATATAATGATTTGTATGGAAAGCGATGTTTAACTCAAAAATTTTGGGTTGATGTTGGTGGCAGAAAGCTACATGGACTTGATCATGTGGAATATATGACATAGAATATTCATAACATCCAACAACATTTCAATTCTAATAAGAGTCGGAAAAATAGAATTGTTGAAAACCATCGAAGGGACATGGTGTTCGATGTTGGGGATTAAGTCTTCCTTTGAATATCACCATAGAGTGGAGTAATATGGTTTGAAAAGAAATGGAATCTAATCCCAAGGAAAATTGGCCCCTTTTATAACCCTGATTTCATAGTATCCATGGCCTATCAACATCCACATCCCCCAAATATTTCTCAATTTCATGAACTGTTCCACGTATCACTCCTAAGGAAGGACATACCAGATCCCTCACACATAGTGATCTTAGGGGTGACACAACTAAAATATGATCACGCTTATGAGGAAAATCGAATAATGATTTTGGAATAAAATGATAAGGTTCTAAGAAACCATTTAATCCACCCTGTCATGTGATATGGAAGAAATATAAGTATGCATAAGAAACATGGAAACCAGGGTAGTCTATGAAAAAGAAGTTACATCACCCGTTTATGTAAAATTAAATTTCAAGGGGGAAATTTCAGTACGAGGTTGAATGTAATGACCCATACCATTATCAATGTAATTTCGCCCTTATTATATTAATTTCATATAATAAAAATCACATAAAATAACGAATTTGAAATAATGAAATCATTATAAACAATGTGTTAATAAACTAAGAAGTATCTCAAGATGTTATGGAACCAACATTCTTGAAATTCAAAATTGGCCTCATGAATAGTAATATGAAACATGTAAACAGTAAACTGGTTAAATGAATAGAAACCTCACCAATGAAAGTACAAAAAAAATTGGTATCAAAAAAATTAAAATATTGTATAATTATATCATTGCATATTTAATTAAATGTTTTAAGTACTCTTAATAAAGTATTTATACTTTTCTAAGTCATAAATACATAATCAAAACCATGTGATTAATATAATAATTTTAAATAAATATTTATTTTATAATATTTATTCATAATATAATATTATTATGTCTTCCGATTTTAAGATAAATTTATGAGACTTTAGAATTTTATTCAAAGAATTATAAAATCAGTTATAATTTTAAATCTTTTACTATACATGGATAAATATTATTAAAAAAAATTACTCATATATAGAAAATTATTTCCTAGAAATGGAGTTCATTATTTAATTATACAATAAGAAAAATGGCTACGGTGAATTATTGAGAATTCTCTAAAATATTTGAATTTTTATGAATAATAAACTATGATAATTTATGATAAAAGCTAAAAACATGAATTATGGATTCATAGATGATTTTTTGGATTACTAAATGGCAAAATATTGAACTATCCCTGATTATATTAATATATATAGTGATATTTCTCAAACTAGTCATAGTCTTGAGACAAAATAATAAACTAATGAATATAATAATGTGAAAACACCCCTCTCTTCTAATATAAGTACCACCCTTCAAAACCTCTTATCCACAAACCTCTTTATCATTGGGACCTATCCATATTCATCCCAATACACTTCCCTATAACCCCTATAAAATATCTCTTTAGATAATCAAAATAACATAACATTTACCATAAGGAGGAGAAATTCAAGATGTAAATTCCATTTTCTTTTCTTTTAATATCTTTTCAAGTTCATTTCTAGTTTTATTCTCTCCTCACCCACTCATCCAAATAAATTTAAAACTCCATTACCATACAAATAATGAACTATATCAGGTAAATGGAAGATCTATTATTAAAATCCTCTCACTCTCTCTCTCCCTTTTTAATTATAACAATAAAATGGTCTCCTATGATGTGTTAATTTACCGACATCGATGGTGATGCACTTTATTTTTTCCTTTAATGGATTAAAGGTTGTCAATAAAACCATTATAATGATCAAAAATTATTTTAAAATTTTTGTTAAAACCCTCTTAATAGTTATAGCTAACACAGATGCATAATAATAAACGATAAAATTACATGAGTTGGTTGTCATAAAAAAACCACCAATCATAATGTTAAATGGAAGTCAACAACATTTATCTAATGATACATCCTAATATAATATAATATAATTATCTATAAAATTATTTAAAATTATTTAATATCATTAGAAATCAAATAATAATTCTACAATTCATTTAAAAAACATCCATTAAGGTATACAAGTTAACCGATCATGATAAATATAACAATGAACACTCCCAAATGATAAAATTAAAATATGTAACTCCTCAAAAAGACCATAAATGAACGTAATGAAACCATAAATAATAAATTTAAACATAAAAGTTAATATATTTTTTAATTATATTATAAAATTATATTATACATGATAATAATGTGAATAAGCATTCAGAGGTATGGTAAGGGGATTCTCGAACCCCACTCTCTTCTTTTGGGGTTTCCCTATTTCACACAATTTTCAGTATAGATGTTCAATTAATCTTCCCTAAATATCATATCCTTATCCTTACCATTTATTTACTAGATATATATATGATTCTAATCTGATTTAATTACAATTAAAATATTTTTCAAAAATAAGTCTTCCTTTTCAAAACATATGTTTTTTGTCTCATGATTTTCTTTCTTCTTCACTCAAGATAGATTAATCATATACAATGTATGTCATTCCCTTTTTATAATAGGAAACAAAATATTTATCCTTTAAATTAGGCATTCTGAAACAAATTTCATTTCCATGGGTTATTTTATGTCCGTGATTGATATATATTCTATGTAGCGTGCATGGTAATGTAAATATTCCGATGTGATGGGTGTACCCAAAATTATATAGTACAATGTAAATGTTATGATGTGATAGGTATGGCTAGAATTTTTTAGTTTTATAAGGAATTGGGAAATGTGATTTATCTCAGGATATAATGATAAATATTCTTGAACATGAATCATTCATTGTTCCCAACTATGTGTGGTATTTCACCACTAAGACATTACATTTCGTTTTTATGCATTTCCTAATTCCAAGCCTTTATTTACCTCTTCCTCTCTAGATTATGAAACTATTCCTATGTTATGATGATAGTGATTATACAAACAAATGATATGTTGATTCATGTTCTTATTTATCCTATTACTGGGATTTTATATTACCCCATTTTTTTATGTCCTATGGTGATTATTTGTGCTAATGAGAGCACAATGTCCAATAAAATATTAGAGAAGAA
Source organism: Viscum album (assembly GCA_963277665.1). Taxonomy (NCBI): domain Eukaryota; kingdom Viridiplantae; phylum Streptophyta; class Magnoliopsida; order Santalales; family Viscaceae; genus Viscum; species Viscum album. The sequence goes on from OY728156.1 coordinate 12,659,269, forward strand.
AGAATTAAATAAATGTTCATGGTTTATTTTTTAAATATTATGTGTGGTATAAATTCTTCCATATATCTATACTATTGAATCCATTTTGTGTAATGATTTAATGTTGTTTGTATATAAATTGATTTAATATGTTATGCAAGAAAAAAGCATGGCCACTATAAAATCACTTTAGACCTTAAAAATAAATCCATTCATGCCTTTCCACCCTACTCAACTATCTACTTATGAACGTGTACTGATTTTTTAATAGTATCTAACTATTTATAGAGTCTATCTAACAATTTATGGAGTTAGTACACCATGGTCTAATATTATCACACTTCTTCAACTATAACATATTAGGAAGCTTTTAATGTTCCAAAGATCTACGATTGATGGTTTAGAACCTAGACTGTTTAGAAAAAAGACTCTATTATATCTCATCAATTCAATATTCCATAGTTATCATCACATTCACAATAGGGTGGATTAAATTATAATAATACACACCATATACTTCATTGATAAAAAAATTGGAGGTTGTGTTATTGGATACTGAATTCTCATCAGGGAGTCTTGAAGACTAGCATCTGAATTCTTTTCTATATTCTTCTATACATACTCTATTAGATTGAGGCATACATTTAGTTAGAATTATACCTTATAAAATTTATCATATCAGAAACAAGAAAAACATTTCTTATGATGTTTTTAACCTCAAAATCTCATGAGTGAACTAGAACCAAACTATTATGTGCCTCTATAGAATCAATTAGTTAAGATAATGAATCTGTAACTGTCTGGATTTTAATCGTTTAATGTAGTGTTCTGTAAATTTACATACTTAATAAATTCGTTAGTATAAATGAGAAGATACAATGTCATAGGATATAAATTTAATCAACTTCATTTTCTTGAGCATCAAATTATTAAACCTTTTTGGCCTAATTAGAAATTATAACTTGAGGTTATTTTCATCTAAATAAAAATTAAAACAGCTTTTATATTGCATGATTTCCATGGGAACCATTTCCTCTTGTGGGGTTGTGTGGGATGAAGGCATTTTGATCCAAATAGAATCTATAGCAACACTATGAAGGGTTATATAGGGGAATAAATGTTTGTTATTAGTCTCGAGAAAAAATGTGAAAATAACATTATAAAAAAATATTAGCTAGAAACACACTAAAATAAGTGACCCCAAACATAGGATAATCATCTAGTTCATAAAATTATATAACTTCATACACTAGCTTTAAATAAATTAGGGCACTAGATAATACATCTAGATTGAGGTTTCGCTTTAGAATCTCAAGATATTCAATGGTCTCTAGTTTTATAAGGGTCCTTAATGAGAGTATAGGGGAAACTATGAGAGTTTATTTCTGCCAAAATAATATTGGCACATTGCTTGATTGTGGGATGGTTGGTATGTTTTCACAATACACCTATTGGTTCGCTATTCCAATTAATGATATTTTCTAATGGGTTTTTTTCATGAGTCTTGAAACACCCAAAATCTCTCACATCCAAAACAAGATATGTTCTTTTGGATCTATTTTCGAAATCTATGAGTTGACTTTCATTTCTTTGTATTTTCACTGAGGAAATCACATTTGTTTAGAGGATAATAGTTTTGTATGATAACCCTCTATTGGGGTGAATAATTTTATACTTTGTTCCTCTCTTATAGACTGAAGTCATGTTCCTAAATCCTACTCAAATACCTTATACAGTATCCGTTACTATTATGTTAATTATTGTTCATTAACATGTATAAAAAACTAAATGTATTATAGGTTTTCAATATTTTTTCATTACATGTTGAAGCATAATTATAATGTGTTATAGTTTATTTTCATATAACAAGGTTCTACGTAGTGTGACTATTTTATCAAAATGTGTGAAATGTTTTTTTTGTAGTATTGAACCCCATAGAGGTTTCCAATCTATCCTATTAGAATAGAAATAAAAAACAATGTATTTTTTACAGTTTATAGTGACTTGATAAAGCAAATTCCACAGAATTAACATCATGAAGTAATGATAATTTGGTGGAATATTATAGAAATGGATTATGTGGGAATTATACATGAGTGTCAATTTTTGTTTGTCCTTGGAAAGGAAAAATCCCAAATAAATGGGTTTGGTTCATATAATAAATTCAATTCCTTTAGATAAATATTGAATTTTTAGTAATAAGATACAAAATAATAAATGTGTTGGTATCCTATAATGAAAATATTCCTTCTTTGTATAGGAATTTTTTATCAGGATCATGGCCTGATAGAGAGAATATAATGAGAGTATAGTCCTCAGGAAGGGACATTCAAGATCACAAGAGTATGGTTAGGTGAGGGAAGGGAAAAAATGATCTCATGATGAAAATAAAATCGTATATATTGAAATGTAAGGGTCCTGATTGTTTTTATACCACTAAAATGAATAAAAATTATCCCTTTGAAAATGTAATCAAATACCATATATTTTAACTCATAGTATTTATGTTCATATGACTGGAAAATAAAAAGTAGATTAACATCATGTTATAAGAACATTGTGACGCACCATCACATCATTTGAAAATAAATAATGAGTTTTGGAAGATATGTTAGTAGAGGATTTAGTGGATATTATTCATATGGGGGATTTCAATGTGGTAGTTTAAGGATTACACATATTGAAAAGGCCTAAATAGGAATCTCAATGTCATTTATTGTTATAAGAGACCAATATATCTACTTTTAGTTGATTAATACTCAGACTAAGAAATAGGAGATAACATGGGGTCAAAAACATTACATAAATACACAAATTTGAATTTTAATGTGTTTCAAGCACTAAATCCATCAACTCATATATCACTCTCCACATAAAAAGATTATTTATGACTAATGAAAATATCAATTAGAACCGTATTATGCCTTTTTCTAAGAGATAAACCACTAAAATCAATCTTCCCATTTATTTCATGGTTGTTTTAGAGAATTCAATATAGATATATGTTTACTATGGAATCATATTACAATGAAAACGTTCATACTCTTTAAGGGATTCCCTATCTTACCCATATCTGAACTACATGGGAGAAATAATTCCATCATAAACTGGGATAAACTAAACTTGTTTCATCCAAATATTGACCCCAGTTATCAAAGGGATCTATGATTATGATACCTTATATGGGTTTCACAAACCATGGGATTTTTTTCTTCTTCTTTGTCTATGTAATTCATGATTTTAGGGATTCAATTTTGTGTCTCTCCCTTGATTGTTTGTATTTTGTGGCTACAATATATGCTTAAAACCAAGAAATTTTAGGTTTTTAACATTGAAGCAGGATGCCATAAATATTTTTATGTATTACTATGTCTATATATATGTACGGATAAACATTGTAACTACATAGAAATATATTGTTATATTTTTTAGGTGGGTGGTGATATCTAAAAGAATATTTTGAGAGTTACATAAACACATAATGTTCCTGGACGATTATTACATGCATCATTTAACCACATATCTTTAAACATACATTGATGTCTTAGAGGAAGGAAATCTGGGAAAGGCCATGAATAATAAATGGTCTTAGTTAATCAATATAATGAGTTTTTTGGAACATGGGATATGTGATTGGTTCTCCTAATGACTTTCACCTAAAACGGTTTCCATAATGGATATTACATTTGAATCTCTCTCAATGGATTTGGATCATTGATTCCTATTTTTTATTAGTATACCTATTTTTAAAGATTAGTTTTAGTATTTATATGTGGGATATTGTGGTTTATGTTCCATGAAGTAGGTGGTGGCCTTAGTTCATTATATGTGGCAGATATGGGAGCTTTGTAAAGAATATATATGGGAAGAGAATTTCAACAATAAATAAATAGTCACTAATTTTAATACCCATGTCTGGAAACACCACTATATTATTAGGAAATTTACAAGAGATTGATGAGGTAAAAACACTACTTTATGATATCAATGTTTTACTGGGATGTCTGTTAGTGTATCACGTACCCAAAATCAGTGAGATTGATGAGATATGTTTAACACTAGATTATCCAAGTTTCACTTAATTCATTTCATTATCATATCACACACCCATATATAGTCATATGATAGGACAAACATGATTTTGAATAAACTTCTCTTGAAGAAGGTAAGTGGAACGGTTTTTTCACATAAATAATCTTATAAGCATATAGACTACCTCAGTTAGGCACTTTCACCTAGGGTTATAAGGAGAAAAATATATTCTAGGGGTTGGTAGGCCACATTTTTTATTAAAATATTCCAAAAGTGTATTCCTATGTATCACATAACAACTCATGCATCAGTAAATTATTTTTTTTGTTTTCACACTTGATGTGACATCTATATACAAAAAAACATTTTCATGGGGTTCCAAAATTTATAGGATGAAAAAAATTGGCCCCTTTATGTTAAATTCTTTCATGAATGAAACATAGTTGGTTTTGGGATTCTTAAATAATCCTTGATATAATATATTCTACCCACACAAGAGGATAAAAGGTTATCCTAGAAAAAATAAAAGTCACCGTCAGCCTGTATAAATATTATATGGTCCCATTCATTTTTGATACATTATAATGGTTCATAAAAAATTTCTTTCCTTACCTTTATATATTTACATATTTAACCTTATAGATATCACCTCACCCATTTTGTGTTCGATAACTTGTATACCCATTAGTATCATAAATAATTTATTGATAATTAAAATGCCTATTAATCAACATAACTCATTAACATTATTCCACACACACACCCTTTAATTTTATTAGAATTAAAATTTTTTGTGTCACAAAAGGTATGCACGGTACCAAATTGATTATTTTGACATTTCTTCACATGATGCTTTCCTGGTAGTTAAAAAGTAATGTCTAACCTTCACTATAATATTTTTTTCATATTCATTTTAAATTGAAACATTTTTCTTATGTAGATACCAACCCCAAAGAAACATCACCATGATTTAGTACTATATTTCATGAAAATATAGATTGAAAATATTGTTGGTCTTAGACACCACCAATTTGTTACATCGAAACCTTGGCTGCGTTTAATGCTTTGATATTAGCCATTGAGACTTCCCCATAATGTTTGATTTTTCATTTAAGGTTATGGGTTGGTATGTGATTTTATCATACATACCCAATTATAATAAAACATCCTAAAAATATTTATTAAAAATTATTAGAGGATACTTCATTAAAATAATACATTTTTGTGTCGATCTATAAAAAAATAGTCTCTCCGACAGTTATATTCTAAGGTACACACCACACTCTTTAGAGGCTCACCTAGGTCATGAAACTAGGGGAATATAAATAATGATCCATAATGAGATGGTTGGATAGTATCTATAGGTAAGGTTGGACATTGAGTTGGGACCTCATAACATTGGGTTCCCCTTCCTTGGAAAAGGGAGTCTATTTTGGGAGAAGTGATGATTTGGGGAATTCAAAGTCGATATTAAGGTAGTGGATATATATATGATTCCATATATATTTAACAATCTCTTTCTCATAAAAGAAGTTATATTATTATATATATCATCAATATAAGGATTCAAATTATGATAACCTTGCATTTGGTGGGAGGGGAGGTTAAACCATGTTTGAAGGATGTAGGGATAGTCTACAATGTCTCAATTCTCAATGATATGTATGATGGTTTTCTATCTATTGATAATGTATGGGAGAATGATAAAAGGGATGATTTTATTTCTAAATACTTCCATCTAATATCTAAGCATGTCAAGGGATGTAATCATCTTATGAAGGTTCAATAACCTAGTGTGGTAATATTTGACTTGTTGCCGAAGCTATCTAATGAATATCATATAACAAAAGGTCCAATTACTCTATGTTTTCATGAAGTGTGGGATTAATGGAAAATTTCTTCCAATCCATTTATAGTTATAATTGTATAAAAATGTCTATAAATTACCTTCAAAAAATGTCTAGTTAGTCTAGGTAACTAGTTTCTAAGTCATGTACATTCGTATATTCCATCTGTTGTCACAGAAACATAGTGGTGTGACTAAATGTTTTTAAAATAGATTTACCTTTAAAAGTAATAAAATTATAAATTTGGGTATGATATCCATAGAACTCTTGTATATGTATTAGAAATTTTTTCCAAAGGAAATGAGTCATTTGGTTCATCGACTTATTCAAGATATTGTTGGGATGGATATTGGCATACATGGTCAGCTATGAATTCAACAACACCCTATTGATTCCCCCATTCTGATTTCCTGATTTGTCACCAATGTATTCAGGGATTAACATGGTTTACTATTTATGAATTTCATATGAAAATATTTTTTAGTTAATGAAAAATAATTTGATATCGACCTTGCAGCGTTAACATTATATGTATTACTCATAATTATTTATCGAGCCATTAGGTAAATACTATTTAAAATATATCTAGGATGAAATAATCAAAGACAGAGTGGGTTGGAATATCATATGTGAGGGGTAGAAACCATTTTTTTAATAATATTTATTTTAAATTTATAAGAAATTCCTTGTCCTGTCTCTAGGTTCTTATGAAATGAAGCACCAATGGTTTATATTTTAGTATTTATTTCATAGGGATGGAACTAGCATAAAAGTAATTATCAGAACTTGTGATTTTATAGTTGTATTTAATAAAAAATATGTTGAATATCAGATTAATTCATAAACTAATGGTTTGTTGTTGTGTTTAACCTCTAAATTTAAATTTCATCTAACCTATAAAGGTAAGAAAAAATATAATTTCCAGGAATCGATTGAGATTTAAGGAAAAATATTTTCTCAATAACCCACCAAAAATGTAAGGATCAGAAAATGAGTTGCTTCAATGTAGGAATACACATCACAGGCATAGATAAAATAAGTAATTGATATTATTGGTCAACCTAATATGATCTAGAATAATTTCCTATCTATAGTTCAATATAACTCCATGAAACTAGAGGACACAATTTAAATATGAATATATGATAGAAGGACACTTGGATGGAAATTCATGTGATAGAGATCATTCTATTAGGGTTTATTTAGGTCATAGATCCATTAAATGTATATCTTGAATAAAATACTCATGAAGTATGATGCTAACATTGGGGGATGGGTGTTTTTATTCACTCAATGGATTTATTTACATGTTCCATATAACTGGGTTTTAGAGATGATGGGGCTTGAATCTAGATGTGAAGATGAATATGGGAAAAATTACTCTCTTGGAGATGTAATAAAATAGGAATATCTAAGAATAATAATTTATCATTTGTGTATAGAATGTTTCTATAGATTTATTAACCCAATTAAATAATTTATTGGTTTCCACATCGACTATCATATCCCAATTATATGATGTCAGTGGTATTACCAAGATCCCAAGAACCTATTTGGATCGTAATGATGATAAGTATGATTCTTCATAGGCTTTATTGAGGATATGTGGGTTTTGAATCCCAACACAACCAAATTTTTCCTAGTTACTCATCCAATAATACATTTTGTGGAACTAGTATTATAAGAAATTATAATACAATAATAGGAAGGACTAGTTACATTTCATCTTTACTTAGAACCAGAAGTTAGTTATTTCACATGACTATTTTATTAATAATGTTTTCTTTTTAAAAACTCAACTCGTAATTTTAATCACGTTTTGATTCAAACCATTCAATACTAGATGAATTTCCCTTAAAATTGAATTAGGATATTATAATCCTTTGAGGGACATTGAGTGAGGCCAAGAAAAGAGTCCTCTAAAAAATACTTTAGTTTGGATTGGCTGTAATGCCCTGACCCCAGAAGCCTAGATTCGGTGCATTATTTTATCAAATTGGTATGATTACAAGAAATCAAGACACAAATGAATGATAATTTAGTAGTGTTTGATAATAGATTAAATACATGAACATTACATTACACATAATAATATAAAATACAACATAAATGATCCTATGAGAATTCCATTAATCCCATAGCATAACCCTACTTAGAAATCATAATTTTCTTCTTGGAATCCTGGGAAAATAGAACATAAACAAGGGGTGAGCTCAAAATCGTAGTAAGGGTAAGAAATACAGCGAAAGATAACATAAACATTATGCATGGTCAATAATTTAAAACACATGCCTTTAAAAATAATAAAAATTAAGAATTTATGGCAGTAATATGATATGAGTAAAGAATTCCATAATTAAACATAGCCATAGGTATTCTACTAGTCTAATTACCACATGACCCATTAATAATATTTTCATAATGAGTTAATGTATAATTCCGGACATTCTGAAACATTTTTTCAAGGCCATGGCCAAAATATCTAAGAATAAATAAGGCCTCGACCAAACCATATAAAAAATTTGGGAAAGGCCATGGCTAATTCCCTATATAATTGCCTCATGAGACCGAAAGATGTACTGAGGAGCTATAGCCAGCTCCACCCATCACATACTAAGTCCAATACATTCTTGAAATGAAAATCATGAAACATAACATAAACATTAGTATTAAAACCGGCATACAAAATTTCTATACATTAACTGTGAACCATGAATGGTATAAAAATTTAACATCCATAGTCAAATATATCACAAAATATTCAATAAAATATAAATGATTTGTATCATAATAAATAAACTTCAAACAAGTTTAAAATATATCAAAGTATGTTGACAAAGACGAAAATCATTTGTAATATTGTTTGAGAGAGATATATATTTTTCGTGAAAACATTTAAAAGTCACAAATTTATAATGGAAGTAATTTAAAAGAGATTTTTTAATCAAATTGTCCCATACAACTTTAAATTTTTTGAAAATAATTATCATTTCAAAACATTCATGTCCATGTAAATAATTCCTTAAAATCATTTTGAAAACATGGACATTGATTTAAAGGATTAAGAAAGAAAAATGTTTAAAACATTTAAAATGATGATCAAGTTAAATTAAACCTCACATAAAACCATAAAAGCTTATTTTTTAATATAGTTTTTATAGTATATGGGTATCAATGGTAAATATCTTCTAGTAAATACTTACACATAAACAGTCTCAGATAATTTTGAGATTGAGCAAATAACCCTTACCTTGCACTTTCCTTTGGTCGAGGGTATGTTTAACCTCATGTATAATGACAATAGTATGTTATTAAATTATAAAAGAACCATATCAATAAATATTATATCATACATGATTTATTTATGACATCATTATACCCATTTAATAATTATTTCATTGTTAAATTAACATTTTAGGTAATAATCGCTTTCTTTATCATACGTGTTTTAACTTGTTATTGTTGATCATATCATTTAGATTATTATTTAAATACTTCTAGAAAATAACACATGATATATATATCATATATATTTTTAATATAAATATGTATAGTAAATTGATATATGAATTTTAAAACACCATTTATGTAGACAGTAGTTCGTACGTACGCATAAACGTTGTTACTATTATTATATCGTATTGAATGGATGTACATGAATAAGATATATTTAAGTACATACATACATACATATATAAATAGATATTCACATGAATTAATATGTCATATATTACATACTTATTAATAATATATATTTTTATAATCATCGCTGAATGGTGAATGTGGAATTTAATCTCATCTCGTCGTTGAGATGGTAATCAGTACATACACACGAGTGAAAATATCATTATATTGATGGTAGAATAGTATGTAATTGGATGATATATAATATATATAGAATCAATAAAATTTTATATTTATTATTTACCACAGTTATAATAATTATTATACCCATCCAAATAATGTAGTGTTTGAATAACCAACTACCCCACAACGTGGGGACGGTAAGCCTTACGTACGCGCGTATGATGACTTTGTCATTTATAGAATGGATAGAATTATGAATATGGTTTTACCATATTAATAATAACATCTAATTATGTAAAAGGTAATGGATTTATTATTTGGGCATGGATAAAACAATTAAAGAGAAAGTGGAATATGAAATGAACATGAAAGAGGATTGTGAAATTATTACATCTTCTTCAGGTGTTTCCTTTGAATTTGACCAAAATGGCTCTTTAGGATTTCTTTTTGATCAGAGTGAGGAATATAGGAGTATTTGAAGGAATTTTGGATGATATTTTGGTAGGTTTAGGCCGATCCAAAAGGATTTGGAGGTGTGATTTAAAGAGAAGGGGAAATTCCCTTTTATAAGAGTGGTGAGGGTCATATTAGTAAAAGCTTAAAATATTATTTTATAATAAAATTATTTCATTTTATAATTTCCCCAAAATGATTTATTTATATTTTATGGTTGGGATGGGTAGAAAATATACTCAACCAATATGTTTTAGACAGGTTTAAGAACCATATTAACATTATCTTTTAGATTTAACTCGTAGTTAAATAGTTTAACTTTTACCGTGTCTTCTTCTATTGTTACACTATATGCTTAATAGAAATTCTAGAAACATACAATAGATCTTAATGTTGTTCATTAATGATATACAATATATTATATAATTTATTTGACAGAACCTTAGATTTTTATTAAAATTATATAATTTAATAATATAATATATTTTTTAAAAACTCATTTAGGTAAATTTTGACACTATTTATTATTTGGTTTATGTGAAAGTCATCACAATTTTATTACATCAAAAAAGATAAATGGAATGAATAATAACGTGTCATATTCACCTTGGAAATTTGTGTATTTCGAAAAAATGTTGAAATTATATTTATTTTAAAATTTATAATACCATTTATTTGAGTCTCTCACTAATATGGTAATTACTGCATCATCAATGTTTCATAAATAAATTAAATTATTCAATTTCTAAAAAATATAATTAAAATACCATTATGTAGAAAAAATTAATTTAATTTTTCTAATTAATATTTATAGTCGAAATGATAACTTATATAAAAACATGTTACAATTGTATTTCTAGAAGATGTATGTTTTTTCATTTTTGTCTTTACTTTAAATTAATTAGTATAAAGTGTCCTTATCACTCTCATGTGGCTCCATGTGGTCCCAAAATATCCCCAAGGATGTAAATGGTTGGAAGTGTATCAAAAAATATAATATGAAAAATTTTAGGGTAATTTAATATTATTATAGTAATATTTGTTTACCCTTATTTACAAAATTTACCCATTAACCATTGTAAATAAACTATTTACTGATATAATATTCATAATGTATGAAAATAAAATTTACATATTTACAAAATTTATACCTCTTCATTCCAAATATAGAATCCATTTTACCAAATTCAAAACAACAAAAGTGGCAAATATTTTTTTGTAATTAATTCCCATTGTTAAAACAGAAAGTGTGTTTTTAGGAAATAATAACTACCAAAAGAATGACACTTGATTATGTGCAGATTAAATGTGAAATTAAATTCAATGACCTAAATTATATTAAATAATAAAAATATAATCTAATGATAATTAAAATCCATTCAAATGTATAATTTAACAACATAATGTATATCGATTAAAAAAGTTGTTTTTAATTAAAATTTAGTACTTTTCACTATTCATCAAAATATGAAAGTTATTAGAAAGGTACCAAATATTTATCCAAAATAAATTTTAGGGTCCCAATTATAAAGAATAATTTAATTTATTTATAATTAATATATAAAAGTTTCAAATATTTGTTTTAAAAAGGGTTATCCTTTAAAAGGTCGTAAAAATGGATTTTTTTGGAAAATTTTTCTTTTATCTAAAAAATTCATTTTTCTTATATTATTTCTAAGAAACACATAATATAGATTTTAAAATTATATAGAGTATATATGATTCAAAATGCAGTAAATACTATTCATAACTGCTTTTTGAACAGTTAGTTTGATAAGTTGTGGTGCGCTCAAACTTGGTGTTGTGTGTGGCGTAAGCTATTGAATTACTTTAATTAGATATATTACTATGAAATCATTGGGATTATCATTCTAACCTCCTTCAATAATTTTTTTCCTCGCAATTAGAAATTTTCTTTTAAAAATAAAAGGATAAAAATAGAAAAATACCATTGTGGAAAACCCGCATCATAAATTGGTTTAATAAAATTTCATCTTAATAAGAGGTAAAGGGAAATGAAAAAGTCACAACCAATTTATAATCTCGATTAGTATAACATTGATTTAAATTAAAGAAATATAATTTTATTAAAAATGTAAATATTTATAGGGAGTGATTGATGTCATCAATCACAAATAAGTGTAAAATTGAGGGCTCAAAGCCATCAATCTATGGTGATTTAAAATATCATCGGTTCAACAAAAAATATGTTATTAAGATAACACGTTTTTTTGTTTTAATATTCCGTGCGTAAAGTTTTATAATTAATTTATTCATAAAATAAGAAGAAAAAATATACTTTACATATAGAGATTCATCCTTAAACTAATTCCTACCACAAACTCAACTTTTACTCCAAAAGATAATAGAATTCAAAAATATTCTATTTATTCTAATCGTATAGGGGTTAAAAATAATGAATTTCTAATTCATTAATCAGACTATTAAAAAACTACATTATACAAATCATAGCATCACATATTCCAGTGGTAGGTGATCCACCCTTGTCGCCCTCCGGTTGCGGGTTCATGTCTCACGTCCTTTCTAGATGCGACGGGTTGTCGCCCAACCTCTGGGTTGTCTATTTTATGATAATCCAAAAATAATAACTACAAATAATTTAACGTTAAAATTTCTATCCAATTTCGAGCATAATTTATTCCAAACTTTAGACTTATCCAAAATACTTCTTTCCAAACTCACAGTGCAAATTTTATAAGGAAGGTAAACACAATAAAGATCCTTCTTTCCATGTAATAACATCTGAATACGTTCATCATGTATTATTTTAAAACACTATAACACCATGAATTACCATAAAACATTATTTATTAAATTCATTACCCTTTTCCCTTATAGAATACTGGATATACTCTTTCTATCAATACATTTTCTAAACTCCAACAATGATGGAATATAAAAATCATTAATCAGTGTAAATATAGTCAAGAATGTCGAATATAATTTAACCAAATAAATCATATATTATTCCAAACTCATTACCTAAGTATCAAACCATATTATGTTTTATCTTTCTATCAACCATATATTTTCCAAAAAATGTAACCTGATGTTGAGTCACATTTCATGGTTCCACACAATGTCAAGTCCTTAATGAAATATTATTGCAGTAAAATCCTTTTATACTATATAGTTTTTATAACATGGACATAATTAATACAATACTCAAATGACACAATAAATTTATAACAACACAAGAAATATAATCATTCCCCTTCATCTTCGATATTATCATAACATTATTATTATCCAATACAAGCATTTGGGTTATACTCTGATGATTTGTACATTGATTCACGTATTGTTCCAAATCCTTACAGATGAAGAATTTTATATTTGAAACCTTTTTCCTACCCTTGCAATCACGTACTCAGTGTCCATTTTCTCCACACTTATAATAAACTCCCATTCCCTAAAAGCATTTTCCCCGATTATTATTTCCACTGTTATCAAATATAGGAAAATTCTTCTTTCCCATCTTCCCTTTATCCATATTTCTCTCATAAATCCTTTTCATCTCTTGCTTCCATTCAAATACATAGGACATAGTGAATTCATAACTTATATTATTAACAGAATATACTATTTTATCATATGATGATAATATGTGGGAGACTATTTTAATTTTAAATGTTGTCTTAACACCATGAATGATAAGATCCTTCTTAGTCAGTAGATCATTCGTATTGTTGGAATTCTCATTCCTTCTACTATGATCCATTTATAAACAATGGAATATACTAGTTCAGTTTATGAATCACAATGCATAATTCTAAACCTGTAAAAATACCAAATGTAAATTGAAGAGATTATATATATAATATATAATCATAAAATGATTTCTTTGAGAATGTTTTTACTTCTATATCTTTTATAATGGCTTGGATGAAAATGTGAATTATCCTAGGCATATCCCATGGGAGTGTCATATCCAAGAGTGTAGTAAAGCGTACTGTCGTGTACTAGGATACCCTAGGTCATGCTTGAAACTCCATGTCAATGTTTTTACTCCTAGGTACTTCTATTCCGGAGCCACCTCTACCTGCTCGTATCCAGACAGGGATTTATTGCTTTGAAAATACACAAAATCTCTACATTACCAAAATTATAGTAAGTTATTATATGCTAATCATCAAAGTCTATCTTAGGATAATTTTCTATAATAAGTGCTTATATAAATATATTTCCAAGGTTTTTTCTCAACATCCTCTGATACCAGCTGTAATTCCCTAGCCCCAGATGCCCAAAGTCATTTCATTATTTTAATACATTTGTATTATTACCAAAAATCATGTCCGAAAAGACTTATAGTTTAACAATCTTGGAATATAGATTACATACATGAATGTTACATTACACATTAGAAAATAAAACACAACATAAATTATTATTTGAGAACACCATTAATACTAATATTTACCTTGATTATCAATCATAATACAATTCTTGAATACTGGGAAAATAAAACATAAGAAATGGGTGACCTCGAATGATCAGTAAGTGTTAACAATACAGTAAAAGATAACATAAAAATTAGGAAAGATGAATAATATAAAACACATGCCTCGTTAAAAAATAAAAAAGAACACTTTATGGTAGGAATATGAAATGAGTAAATGATTCCATAATAAAACAAATAAATGGGTATTCTATTAGTCTAACAACCATATGAACCATCAATAATATTTTCATAATGATGGAATGTAAATGTCAGACATTCTGAAACATTTTTCCAAGGCCACGACCAAGACGACTAAAAATGATTAAGGCCTCAGCCGAAACCATATATCAAATTTGGGAGAGGCCCCAGACAATTCCATGTATAATTTTCTCATGAGACCTACCGATCCATCGAGGTGGTATAGCGGGCTCCACCCGTCACTTACTATGTTTAATACATTCCTCATATGAAACGTTTGAAACATAACATAAACATTCATATTAAAACTAGAATACGAAATGTCAATATTTTATTCAAAAACCATGAATTGTATAAAAATGACAAAACATCACCAAATATATATCAAAACATTAAATAATATATGGAAGATTTGTATCATAATAAATCAACTTCAAATATATTTAAAATCCATCAAAGGATGTTGACATAGATGAATATTATTTGTAAAACTCTTTCAGAGAAATATCCCTTTTTTCATGAAAAAATTTAAAATTAACACATTTATAAAGGAAGTAATTTAAAAGATATTTTTGAATCAAAGTGTCCCATACCACATTGAAACATTTGAAAGTAATTATCATTTCAAAACTGACTTGTCCATATAAATAAATCCTTAAAATCATTTTATAAATGGGGAAACTAATTAAAATGATTTAGAAAGATAAATACCTAAAAAATATAAAATAATGGTCTTGTTAAATATAACCTCCCATAAAACCCTAAAATATTTATTTTTAAATCATTTTTATGAAATATGTGTATTTATGATAAATATGTTCTAGTAATTACTTGCACATAAACAATCTCATAAAATTGAGAGATTGAAGAAAGAAACCTTACCTTGTAAATTCCTTTGGTTCAGGGTACGTTTAACCTCCTTTATAATGGACAAGTATGTTATTAAATTATACCAGAACTATATTCATATTAATAATATCATACATGATTCATTTATAACATCATTCTACCCATTTAATATTGATTTTCATGTTAAATTAAAATTTAGGGTAATAATCACTTTCATTATTGTACATGTTTTAAGTTTTTATTATTTATCATATCATTTTGATCATGATTTAAATAATTCTAGAATATTACACATGATTTATATATCATATATATTTAGAATATAAATACATATAGTAGATATATATATGAAATGTAAAACACCATTTATGGAGACAGTAGGTCGTACGTACGCATAAATGATGTTTCAATTTCCATATTGTATTGAATGGAAGTAAGTGAATGAGATATATGTAAGTACACATATATATATATATATATTCAATATCAATATTATGTCATATATCACATAATTATTAATAATATATATTTTAATGATCATTTTTGAACGGTGAATGTGGAAATGAATCTCATCGCGTCGTGGAGACGGTAATCTGTACGTACGCATGACCAACAATATCATTATATTGATGGTGAAATCATATGTAATCAGATGGTATATCATATATACTGAATCATTAACATTTTATATTTTTTATTTACATCATTTAAACTCACTATTATACCCATCCAAAAAATGAAATGTTATAATAACAAACTACACCACGACGTGGAGACGGTAAGCCGTACGTACGGACATATGGTGACTTTGTCATTTATAGGATGCATATAATGTAAAATATGGTTGAAAAATTATTATAATAACATCAAATTATGTATTAGTTACATGAGTAATTATTTTGGTATGAAAAAAAAAAAGTGGAAGTGGAAGATGAAAAGAACTTGAAAGATGGTGGTGAAATTATTACCTCTTTTTCGGGTGCTTCCTTTTGAGTTGATCAAAATAGATCCTTATGTTGGATTTCTGATCAATGTAAGGAATATAGGTTTATTTGAGAGAATTTGGAAGGATATTTCTATAGGGTTTGGCTGAACCAAAAGGATTTTTCGGTGTGATTTTGAGGGAAGGGGTAGTGCCCTTTTATAAGAGAGGTGAGGGTCACTTTAAGAAATACTCGAAATAATATTATATAATAAAATAATTTTATTTATTAATGCCCCCAAAATGATTTATTTCTAGGATATAATGGGGATGGGTCAAAAACCACTCAACCAATTGGTTTTAGGTACGTTTAGGTAACCATATTAACCTTAACATTTAGATTTAACTCTTAGTTAAATAGTTTAATTTTTTCCGTGTATTCTTGTATTGTTACACTATATGGTTAATAAACATTATATAAACTTGTAAGAGAACATAAAGTTATTAATTAATGATATATATAATATTATTTAAGACATTTTTCCGAAACATAGATTTTTAAGAATATTATATAATTTAAAAATATAATATTTTTTAAAAAACACATTTGTGTCAATTTTGACACTATTTAGTATTTGGTTTATGTGAAAGTAATCAAAACATGATTAATTAGAATATGACACATTTAATCAATAATACATGTAATATTCACCTATAAAATTATTTTATGTCAATAGAACATTGAAATTATATTTATTTTAATATTTTTAATACCATTTATTTGATTTCTTAATTATTAAGGTAGTTACTCAATCATCATTGTGTCCTAAATAAATTAAATTATTTAATTCCTAAAAATTAAAAATAAAAAAAAATGTAGGAAATACTTTTATGTTTATAATTAATATTTATAGTTGAAAATATAACATACATTACACCTTTTAAAAATTGTTTTACTAAAAGATATATATTTTTGTCTTTTTTGTCTTTTCTTTAAATTAATTAATATAAAGTGTTAGTATCACATTCATGTGGCTCCAAGTTGTCCCAAAATCGACCCAAGGATTTCCATGGTCGGTGATTTATCAAAAAATAGAAATATGACACATTTAAAGTTAATTTAATATTATTATAATAATATGTTTTTACCCTTATGTATCATATTTACCCATAAACCATGGTTAATAAAATATTTAATGATGTAAATATTCATAATTTCTAAAAATAAAAGTTACATATTTAAAAATAATTAACCTCGTAATTCCAAATATGGAATCTATTTTTCCAAATTAAAAAAACAAAAGTAGCATATATTAATTTATAATTAATTCATGTGGCTAAAACAAAAAACAAGTTTTTATGAAATAATAACTACCAAAAGATTGAAAATTTTTTATGTGAAGTTTAAATGTGAAATTACATCCAATGACCTATATTATATTAAATGATAAAAATATAATCTATCCATACTTTAAAACCATTTAAATGTATAATTTAACACTAGTAATTATTTCAATTAAATAGTTTTTTTAAACAAAATTTAGTATTTTTCACAATTCATCCAAATATAAATGTTATCAGAAAAGTACCAAAAATTTATTCAAACTAAATTATTATATCTTGATTATAAAGAATAATTTAATATCATTACATTAAATAAATAAAAGTGTTAAATATTTTCTTTAACAAAGGTTCTCCATTAAATGGTTATAAAAATGTATTTCTTGGAAAATATGTCTTTTATCTGAAAAAAAGCATTTGTTCTTATATTATGTCTATGAAACACATAATATGGATTTTAAAATAATATAAAGTATATATAATTTAAAATTAAGTTAATAGTATTCCTAACCACTTTTTCAACTGCTATTTTGGTAAATTGTAGTGTACTAAAACTTTATGTTGTGTATATCGTAAGCTGTTGAACTACTTTAATGAGATAATGTACAATGAAAAATATGGGTGTTACATTGCAGATAAATGTATCTATCACTTATACAACTATAAAAACACTAATAAAAATTCTTAAGGATGTCAATTACCTGTTTTACCACCCTATGTCTGATCTTTTATCATTAAATTCACCATTTCTAGAAGGTATTCTAATTTAATTCCTACGTCGATACCTCTATAATGGTATCAACTAATGTTCTCATTTTTTTCTATAAATTATTTTGTGATTTCACCCATGATACACCTTGTGGTAGGGAACTTATTGCCCCATCATTCCATGATAAAGGGAAAGACATGTGGTCTTTGAATCAACACCAGTTTACCAACAATAAATAATTATTTACATGCCTCATGATAAGGATTCCATCAATTTGGCCACTCCAAACTCAATTGAGATTAAATTCCTAAACACTTTATCATCAGGTTTATTCCATATAATTTCATGACTATTTTTTTAATGACATCAATTATCTAAAAAGGCTTCGGATTTGGAGGTATTATTACATCAACATTTCCAATGTAACAGAAAATGTCTTCACAACCTATTTTGGTACAATTCCAATTAGGATTTTTTCAGTCGGTACTCCCCCTTTAGGTTTGGTCTAGAAATATATTCGTTTTCTGGGAATATTTGTTGGAATTTTCATACAAGTATAAAAAAGGAAATGTCTTTGAGTTTGGAGGAATTTTTTTATGTTAATTTTTGAGACTCCCCTTGATGTGTTGTGTGATCAAATTGGGAATATTTCCAATATTTTCATGATTTTTTCATTGGTGGTTATGCTTACTGAAAAGTACAGTATGTCATGAGTGAGATAGTTCAATTTTGAGATAAAGGTAAGGAATCACTTAAAATCCTTATTTGGAGGAATCTGATGGTATTAAAATTACTTCATCAAGAAATAAAACTACACGATTAGTCTAATTATGTGAAGGAGATATCTAAGAACAAACTCTTTCTAGATGATATGGTCATTAAAGAATGTCTAATATGATGGGAGTATACTCTATATGATGATGAATTACAGGAGATCCAAAAATTACTCAAAGAATATTATGAGTGTGGGATAAAATTTTCTATCATGGTGGAGAAGTTTTATCTTCCTGAATATCCGAAATCCATGAGGAGGTTTGGACGTCAATATATTTTTTATAGATTTTTTAACATCTCTTGATTAATTATATGTTTTTATAAATGGAATTGTATATGTATATAAATACAATTTTTTTTTCAATGATACTCCATTATTTTTTGATTATCTATTCCTTTATCTATTCACTTGATTGAGAAAAGAAAAATTATAGATTTCATTTTGTTGTCAACCCACCTTTCATCTAATTTTAGATTCTTATGAAAACCGAACTTGTAATACCAGGTGATCTTGAATGATAATGAACATTATTTTTAGATAAATTTATTTAATAATAATCTATAAATACTTGAGTCAAATATTTATTTTCCAGGGAATGACTCTTCAATGGATATAGGCTCAAATACTATCATTATGTGCTATTGTTGGTATATTTTGAATATTTCCATCTACATGTAGATCATTCATGGATTAAAAAAATTTAGAATCACAATATACTAATGTTGGTCTATTTTTATGATACCATCCTAGGAATAACCCATTAATTAAAATTGGAACATATATCATTACTATATATTTAATTTTTTTCTATTTTGATGATTCCCTCTACTGTGTGGTTCGTGGATAAATATAAGAAATATACCATCACATTATGCTATAATTGTATTTTCTGGATGAGTGTATTTACTTAACGTTACTGATAATATGAAGGGGGATATTGAAAGTGGATTTCATCATTCTACAGGGTTTTAATCCTAAAAAGTTATCACTATATAGTCATTTAATTATTCCCATTGGTAAATATTTATGGTTTATCTCATGAGATAGATAAGAGCCCCACCTCAGGTCATGGTGACCATGATGGAGACTCCCCTAATATCATGATGGTGATGGTTTCCAAGCTATTCCATCCCCCCCAGAGTGTTCTATGTACCTCTATTGTCTTTCAATAGAGCTCTTTCTCATTATTTCCCGACCTTTTTTCCTTCCTTACCTCCCTTAGGTCTCTTTTTTACCTAATGTTCTCGATTTTTTTCATGGCATCCCAAAACATTTAATTTTATCAAAGTACTCCAACAAATCCTAATCACTTCTGAATCTGATGAAGACATCATGGTTTAAATAGTTTATTCCTTCATAGATTCATTTGACAAGATTATTTTCACATCATAGTGGTTAAAATATCAATCAACTATGGTTATTCTCATCAACAAGCACATAATTATTCTTTTCTCATTAGAGAAAGACATAATCAGGGAAGGGTTTAATTCCCCTCACATATGAAATGGATATCGACTCTTTTTATTTATATTGACATAATATTTCCACAAAATTTTTTGTATGGAAACCACGAAAATGTGGGTTATTTTCATTGAACTCCAATTACCTTCTCAATATCCTTTGATTATACAATGTTAGAGAATCTCGATGGTAGATATCCATGTTCTGATAGCCCAACTTGATCCGCTTGTCACCATGTTTCTCCCTGAATCTATATAGTAGTTGATGTTTCATAAAGGATATAAATTTACATTTTTATTATTATTAGGGAATATTTTTTCTTTTAAAAAAATCTTTTTTTTAATCATGGAATAAATTTTTTTCTTCATTTAGGGAAATGGGTCACTCATTGGATATCTCTAGATGTGGGAGCATGAACATCTATCAAAAACAAATTTGGATTTAGGAGGCAATGATAATGTTTTTTTCTTGGTCTAAAAATTTACATAAAGAACATATATAATTATGACTATTAATATATAAAAGTAATAAATATTTTTTGATATTTGGGCCACATGAGTGTGGGGAGTCAGTGGGGAAAACAATTCTTGATGGGATGGTATCTATTCAATGGATTCTAAATAAATGGAAAACAGATTTAATAAAATAGAAGGATTCATGAATTTTATTTCCTTTTCGAATTGTATTTAAAATTTTTGGCATATTGAATCCTTTCTCGGAGGGGTTCATGAAACATGAACTGAAAGTATTAAAATTAATGTAACTATGGTGGAATCTAATTTTTATGTTTAGGAAATTGGAGATGGAGTGAAAGTCAATAAGGTGTTTCAAGAATCGGGTGATGAAGATGTAATGATTTGTATAACCTACGGTGACAGCTAAGGTAATGTGAATGAAACATGCCGGGTGAGGTCGTTAAGAACCATTATGAATATTAAAGTTAGTACTATTTTTGAAAATATCAGGATTAAATGATTGGAACTAAAAAAGGGTTGTGACTCAAGCTATAATTTTAATCAAAACCATAATAACAGTCAATGATGATTAGAGGAGTAATGGGACAAATTTGGAGGAGTATATTTGTAACCATGTTTTATGGACAGTTTCTATAAAGTTCACAAATGAGAAAATAAAAACCCATGATGGAATAAGGTGATGAAAGGAAATTTGGATTCAAGGTTTTTCATTTTTCCAAGGGGATTCATGTTTAGATGACATAAGAAAAATTCTTTGTTATAATTATTAATATGGAAAATGTGTTTCATAATAAATAACGTGAAGGATAGTGAACCCATGAATCATAATTTTAATGGAATAAAGAGATAAATTCGTCATCACTAAAAGAATATGGTGGAGTGTGGGGAGGTCAAGTAATAAAAACTATGTCTTATAATGTTAGAAGATCAGAAATAGGAGTTGGTGGTAGCTAATAGTTTGTTCAAGGCACTATATTAAGAGGCTAGGGGGGAAAATGGGAAGCATGGGTATCCATCATTCATTCTGATGAAGAAATATTATAGTTGTAATTTTTATCAATACAACCTAGGAGGCCTTTGATAGTATGGTTGATAGGATGATTTAATTGACATAAATAAAGAACATATTGTTTAAATAAACTTAAAAATATCATTTTTTCATAACGATTCAATAATATGAAGATTAGTGTGAATGATTTTATTCATACTTGGGACAATATGACCTATAGTATTTGATAGATCATTATTGATAAACTATCTATGAATGACACTTATCTTCAATAAAGTTTATTCATATGTAAGGTTTCTAATATATATAAACTTGATTTAAATAATTTTGTGATTTATTATGGTGATGGGTAATTTCATTTTTGGAACTCGAATGGTTTCCTAATTTTTTCATAATAGTTATTTTCATAGTTAAATGTTAATATTAAGTCAATATATTTTGGATGAGGAGAAATATGAGTGATCAGTATTTTTATGCATTCAAGGGACCTATAGAGCACAAAATGACTTCTTCTAGGGTTATATTTTAGGTCCCAAAATCACTGAGTATTTTATTATATAACCCTTTACTTTTTAAGCATAATATTGAGGGAATAATAGTGGAACATGACTTGTAATTTTATTAGGATTCTATTTATAGGTTTTCAAACTAACAGTTTACGTGCCTTATCAATTTGAGACACTCAATTCTGCTAGAATCAGATATGATGTGTGTTTAGAGTTAGGATACTTGATTTTTTCCCAGATTTCCAATTTTTTTAACAAGGTTATCCATGTGTCTCTTTAATCAGGATGCTTAATATGATGAAATTCATATCAATTTGTATGGGATCATGTTTAGATATATCTATCCAAATTATTGTGTGGTTAGTATGGAAATATAATAAAGACTAAAAATCCACATTAATTATAAATTCTCAATTTTAGTAATGGACCATCCCATACACAAATGGTATTCAGTTTATGGTTATAAAGCTCAAACCACTGTTTAATATGAGTTATTTTAATGGGGAATATAAAAAAGTTAATTGAATGGGGTATCATATCCTTAATTCAAAAATGGGTGTAGTGCATGATGTTTTAACATCTAGGGTCCCAAATCCACATGAATAATTAGATTATGAAATTTGTAATTCATAATTCAAGGAACATTAATTTGGGAGGTGACTTAAGGAATAAATGTTGGGGATGATCGTACATGATGTTTTTTTTATGGGTTCCACAATAGGGGTTCTAAAGAACATAGTTACTAGAGGGACTCCTTTTTGGGATAAAGATAATAATGGGTTATTATGGTGACACAAGATAAACATAACATTAATATTACATTGATTTCATGGTAAAATTAACACAACCCACTAATAGTATCACAATCTATGGATCAATAAGTTTATTTTCTTGGGGAATAACTAAATAAATATACTATTTTGAAACAGAAGTTAACATTTCTCCATGTTTTAACAAAACTAGGATCATTATGGATATCTCATTAGTTTTATTCATTCTCATAACCTATGGAGATGGAGGAATTGAAAATGGGTTACCTATAATGATAAAAAATGATCAATATAAGAGATTTCCATTAATTATCAAAAGGGAATTTAATATGAGCATATGTGTATAAACAAGATACATAAGAAAATACATACCCAATAAATGTAGGATAATAAATCATGGAATATGAATTGGAATAATATAAGACATTAATCAAAAGTGTATTGAAACATGAATTTTTAAACATGATGAGAGCTTAATAATGGTCATGGGAGTGTGCATAAAACTATGAATGTTGGAATAAATATTATCATAGGAAACATTACTTCCCTGATCCATTCCATTAGTTCACATTCTTATGAACAAATAAATTTTACAAATTTTTTATTATTTCTATAGGTTTTAACTATAAACTAATTCATTGGTGGGAGATATAAGACAACAGCCTCCATCATACTTAATTTGGATAACCACATTAATTCAATCACTTATTGCATCATAATGTTCCCATTGAAAAAAAGTGTGTTCTTCCGATCATCTTAAATAACACATGGGAATGAAATGGGTTTCATATATTTTCACATATATAAATTGACAATAGTTTTAACAATAATCACAGTATTATAAACACATAAAAAATAAATGTTTATATAAATAAATTAAGTTACATTATTTGTAAATTACATTAAATAAAGATAAATAATATTATGGTATTTACAACATATAGAAAAATTATGTATTTATATGTTAATAAATTTTAGAAAATCAATCACTAAATGGAATGTAGTTCAACACACTTCAATCAAATAAATTTAAAATATGGTATTCCAAAAAAACATGGGTTAAAAGTTTGGATTATACAAAATGGATTATTATGAAGTAAAATGGTAGTGATGGATCATTAATAAAAAATATAAGGAAATTACAATATTCATCCAAAGCGACAATTCGTATGTTTAAATTTCAATAATATCATTGGTCATGGATAATTTATGTTAAAGGATGTAGATGAAAACCAGTTTTAAGAAAATTAGAAAAAATATCTTTAATCCTAATAAAGATCCATGATATTTTGGAAACATTTTTTATGGATATATTTTTCATTTAAATTGTAATAATATGTTGTTTTATTTATCCATTTAATTAATATAAAATAAGTATCATAGTAAATGAAAATAATTGTGTAAAGTGTTGTTCATATGAAAAAAGTTAAAAAATAATTCTAATTATACTTTATTAAAATCCTTCCCTCTATAAAACAATAAAGAAATTAATTTTTGTTAATTTTAAAGTTGTAGAAAATTACCACAAAATATATTTAGGTATAGATAATTTTTTAAAAAAACAACAATTGAATTATGACATGCTAAAATGGAGGTTCCCAACCAAAAGAAAAGATATGGTGCCAAATTCACATACAAGTAACACATCTGGTAGAATATTAATCATTGGAAAATGAAAAATCAATGGAATATATAAAACCCCACGAAGATACTATGAATGTGGTTGGGGATTTTATATGAAATAAAAATTCCCCCTGATGATCTATCATTCAAAAACAATCTCTCCTTGAAAATAATAATGGTCATGAAACACTTGTTGTTTGAGTAACAGTTTGATCCAAACCCTTTTTAAGTTGAATATCTTTTTAATCAATTTATATTTAAATAAATTACATGATAAGGTACATAAAACGCATGTTTATGGTAATATAAATTCAGTAAGTAGTAAAAAACATTATTCAGGTTATCTTGTTTCATTATAACATATAATACAGAAGAAAATAAATTTAACATGAAGAACACTTTTCTTTATTTCCTCACATAGTCAAATGAAATAAAATATCCTATATAACAAACATAATTATCTTAATCACCTATTTTATAATTTTATTAAAATAAATCAAATTTAATAAATGTCATTTAAAATTATTATCTATATTTATATTAGATATTCATTACTTATTTTTGATGTCGTGTATCTGTAATCTTGAATGTTTTGAACAAGTGTGACAATAGTCGTTTTTTTATTTATTCTTACCAAAATGTTAATAATTGAAATTTCATTAATTTTAATATATTTTAATTATTATACTTATTTATGGTCATTACATTTTCTTTCACAAGTACTTTAGACTTTATCATAGATATAAAATTAAGAATAAACATTTTTCAGTGATTTTTTACCTATGAAAGTTGTTTTACTAAATATCAAGTAATGTATTGATGTATATTTTAAATAATAAAAGATAAATCATTGTAAACATAATTATATTAAATTATACCCATAAATGATTTCTCATAATCATCTATGATCTAATTTCAATTCACTTTTCATGAAGGTTGTCAAACCGGCCCAAACATGATCATACAATGGTTATTGATGATTATGAGATGATTTATTTTCAATATCAATATACCAGAATAATAATGATATACCGAAATATTTACAAGTATGATATATCCTAATAATAATAGACTTAGAAGAATTAATTGTTATTAAATTATTTTCTAATTTTAATTATTGATTTTTCCTTTTAATACACATATTTTAAAAGATTTAATTAATGATAATCATTTTTTAGTCATGAATTTAATTACATATCTAGATTAACATAGAATATAAATAATGATATAAAAAACAAACATTTATTTATTATATGTATTTTTATTATCTATAATGTATGTTGGTGATGAAAATGAAAAAAGAAAACAATCATCCAATGGAGGCTGTAGTCCACACGTACGCATGGTTGACAATTTCAATTTCCATAGAACATGATAAATAACTTATATGTTTTGTCATTTAATAATATATGATATTTTAAAAATAATATTTATATTTATGAAATTAAAAATTTCCATCATTTTTTTAATGTAGTTATGTAAAATGAAACATTATTTTTTAGTGGAGGTGGTAGTCTATGCTCTCACAAATTTCATTTTTTTTCTTATGGATAAATTGATATGTGGTTAAATATCATACCATCATAAAATTAATATAAAATTATAATAAATATAATTAGGTCATTAGTTTTATATTATTTATTTAATTTTAATATTAATCAATGCACATAAAGGAAAAATAAAACAGAAATAGTGGTTATGAACTTATACCTTACTTCATTGATTATATAATATGTGAAGAGAGTTAAACAATTGAAGGATTGTATTTTGGGAATAAAAAATCATAATTAATGTCTCTATTAGTGTTGAAAAGTGTTCTACATACAATTTTGGCATAGTAAAATGGATTTTGGTGTGTGCGGAAGTAAGCATAGGCAATCCCCTTTTGTATGTCAAAATGAGTGGATTTTTTTCCAATACCCAAATTATTTAAATAATGAAAATTAACTCTCAAAAAATAAAAAAACATTTAAGATATATAATATAAGATAGTATATAAGGTTGAAATAGACCTTAAAAACTCATTTGAAATGTCTCTTCTATATGTCTATCCATTTAACTCGAATGTTTCTCATTTTTAAAATTTCATTTTTCATCACAGTAATAAGTTTTTATCTAGGTAATTTAACATTTATGGATAAAAAATATAATAGAAATTATTTTATAAAATGGAAATAATGATTCAAAATTTTTGATCAATTTTTTTAATTTATAAAATTCATAAAAAATAATTCTAATATTCTAATGTATAATGTAACAAAAACAACTTGTTAAAAAATATAACCTAAACTGTAAAATGAAAAATATGGGTTTATAAATTAAAACAAAATTTTTTCAATTATAAATCCAATTATAAAATATGTGTTTATTTTTTTACCCATGTTTCATAACATTATAATTCCTTATTATATACTACCAATTTCTTAAAATCATATTTTTCATTAAAAGAGTATGTTCCACTATTAACCTAAAAATAAATATTTTTAGAGAAAACTGAAAAATTAATTGTAATATAATATTGAAATTATAAATAAAAAATGATTTCATATTTTTATAATTTATATTATAAAATTTATGAATTTATTAATTAAAAACTATTGGAAATATATAGAATAATGGTATTTGTTAAAAATTTTGTTTTTAAACATTATGAGTTTTTTTATTATTTATTTTCAATTTATAATTTAAAGTATGTTTATATGTTACGTTATATACAATAATATTTTCAAAAAATACTTTTACAAATTTGGATGAAATATATAATATGTAGAAAAATGGAAATGTAACCAAATAAATTTTACCTTAATATAAAATATGCATTAGTAAATAAAATTTAAATTTATTATCTACATTATATGTTTTAATTTTGCTACTCCATTGATATAATTATCATTACATGAATTATATATAAATAATTTTATTGCTTTAATAAAATTTTCTAAATTATAAGTAACATATATATATATATATAGTATTTTAATTTCATGATTTCATGTCATTATGAGTTATTTTTGTAAAAACAATAATTTAACTATGCATCAGTTCGTTATACCTTATTCATAAAAGACCAATGACCATATTTAATAACATCATTTTCAATAATACTAGATTAAAATTCCACATACAAACTTTCTAAATCATTTATTCATTCAACTCCCACGTACCATGGCATGATTATTATGTAATATTACATATTTTTCAGAATGATTTCTACATTCATAGTTATTATCCTCATTATATGATTTTTTTCTATTATTAGTCCAAAAAATTAAACATGATCTAGTATATTTCCTTTATGTGAATATTTTATTCTTTTCTTTGTATTTTCCCCTTTTGATTTATGCAATTTTAATGAGTTTATTTCATCCATGGGGAAAAATAAGTCTCGTTGTGTATTAAATAATTTACTTTTCTTTTTTGTAATGTCCTACTCATGAATGAAAAAAGGGTAATCTATTTGGGCAGTATCTTGTGAGGATAATTTTATTACCATTATAATGTGCATTTAAAAGAATAGAGAAACATTATTCAAGATTATAGACATAAATAATAATAATAATAATAATAATAATAATAATAACAATGGATCATAAATCCTAGGTCATTAAATTCTCACCCCACACCCCCATTAATAAATTATTTCCTTGTAATTTTAATTATCATATACCAATATAAATATTCTAAGGGAATATAAATTATTTAGATGATAGAGGGAATAATTTTTTAAGCGATATCAGTCATATATAATTAAAAAACATATCTATTTAATTAGAATATGTTTATCTATAATATTTTTTTCTCTAAATATTTAGTTGAAGATTCAATTTTTATTCAATATAAAGACCTAGATGATAAAATTTGTTTCTAAATCATGTTTATTATTATCATATCATTGATATAGTATCATAGTTTAATATAAAATGTTTTTTCCTTACTCTAGATAATTTTTTCCATTAAGTGGAGGGAACCAATCCATCACGAAAATCATATTAAATGTTTCTAAAGGGAGGATAATAAGATTTAAACATATAATATTCTTATATGCGTCAAAATTGAAGATAGTAATTAAACACCTCGAATATTTCGTTGAAAATGAAATAATCTAAATGGGGATTTAATGATATTAAAAGTATCATACATATACTAGAATTCAATATATCTTATTTCAACGAGACATCTTAAACTAAGTATTAGATGGTATGTTTATATTATATATCATGATTCACTACTGTAGTAGTGATTGTATTATTATTCAATTATCTACTTGGTCTTAGAGGTTGGAGATGTTCATATTCTTGGTTAGTCATTGGTTTAGGAAATTGACCTAGATAATTTTCATGATTTACAAAAATAATACAAGATTTGTTAATGGTATTACGGGATAAAATCAATTTAATGCAATCATTTTAACTAAATAATCCATTTTCTTATAGTATCATGATGCTCAAAGACATCCCTAATCCTCAAGTAGAAAATCTGTTTTTCCCCTTTGAGGAAAATCCCTTGGTTCTTTTTCCAATATTTTTTATATATAGAAAATTTAATAGCCTTTATTTCAATATAATCATCACCTGATCATTCAGGAGACTTTATCTTCCTCTTCAATGAATGGTTTGAGTCTTTTACTATGTTCACATTATTCATCATATATCATGAAAACTATTTTTTCTTAATCATAAGGATTCTTATTCTAGATCCCATTTTTATTTCTTTCCGATCGAGGTAATCTCCACATTATCTCATGCACCCATGGTTATTTCTTGTTTAAACCATTAATAAAACCAAAAATGTTGACATGAGTGAAAAAAATTATTGATATTGGGGAATTTTATTAATTATAAAAGTAATTGAAACTATAAAATTCCATGTTATTTAATATTATTGTGTTGTCTTGTAGTTCATTTAGTTTAACATATATCAATATTAGTTTAGCTTAAATTTTTAAAATTTCAGTATCGTATATTTATCAACAAAACCACTCAATGTACTTGTGAAATCAATCCTTCTCAAAACAATTAAAGAGAAAAAGGTTAAAAAAATTATATCCCCCAGTATGTATGTCCAAGTGTGATGCTGGACCAATTTATCATGAACGAAGTCATGATTTAATTAGTACCCAATACAACCTCTCTAGGGTTAAAGTCGCATGTAAACAAGTGCCAAATCTTATATGCACATTCTAGTATCTTGAAATGGTTTTTGTTAAGAAAATAATGTAATCAATATTTATTCAAGGTTTTATAATATCATCCTATAATTAAACTAATATCTAGGGGTTTCCATTATTTTTCTCCAAACATAATACCAAAATTCATTAAACTTGTCTCAAAAAATTAAAAAAATCCTTTCCATTGATATTATCTATAATATCCAAAGATAATCTTAATATAAATAAAATATTGATTCCAAGGATTAATTATTATATCTCACAAATAGTCACACAACCTGAAGACCAATGTGTTTTGTTTCATATATACAATATATATGTATCCTATTTAATTTCACATGTGACCATTTATTTTAATTTAGAGATAGTAATCTCCTTTTATACTTCTCATAAGTCATATTCATCTTCATAACCATAGATAATGGAAGCATAAGAATGTACTGATATCATATTCCAAATAATTTTAAACATAATATATGACAATAGAATATAATATATGTACATAATATTATAATAATGATATAATATATATAAATAAGAAAATTCATACCCAACATAGAATTGATCATAAATCATAGAACATGATAGCACATGAATCAAAATAGTTTGGAAATAGGATTCAACAAACATGATTCATGATATTTTTTTAAATTCATGTGAATAATCAAGAAACTATATAATTTCATTCAATATTGACATAAACCGTAGTATATGTATCATTTCTTTTGTAATCCACACCATCAGTGACCTCACACACAAGAATCTATTATACACTCATGAACACTTATCTCATGATATATATAAATTAAACTAATTTAGTATAAGGTGACGTAAGACCTCACTTGTCATCATCCATACATATTATTTACATTTAAATTAAATCACTTATCACATCAGAAAGAACCCTTGTAAATAAAAATTATTTCATAAAACATTATAAATAAAATTAATTAATTTTAATGGCATACAAAACCCATGAAAATAAAATGGGATTCATTAAACACGTATTAAAGAACCATTGGAAATAAAAAAGGCTTTATATGGATTTCCATAAAATCAATTAATAATTACATCAATAATCCTAAAAAAATAAGTCCAATGAAAATAAAATTTTATCTAATAAAATGAATTAACATCATATAAAAATACCATTAAATAAACATAGTAAATCTAATAGTATTTACACACTATAAGTGAAGGTTATAATTTTATTCTAATAATTTCTACAAATAAATCTCTATATGGAATTTAGGTGAACACCCTTCAATCAATTGAATCTAAAATAGGATATGACAAAGGAATTACATTTGGTGAAAAGTTAAAATCTTATATAATACATAATTATGAATGAAAAGTTAATAATTGATTATTCCTTATATGGGAAATGAAATTTCATTGTTCATCCAATAAAATATGGTGGATAGTTAAATTATAATAATATCCTTTATTGATCATAATTTATTTTAATGGATGTGGATGGAAACAATTTTTAGGAGAATTTTAAAAAATCACATTATAAATAATTAAAATCAAAGATATTAAAAAATATATATAACTATTTTATAAATTATTGAGAATAATACTTTCTATTATAAAACCATAAAATAATATAATTTATTTATTATAAAAAATTTAAAAATCTGGCAGAAATAATTGTTCATAAGAAAAAAAATAAAAGTATATTCATTATATACATTAATGAAATTGACCCATAGGGAAAATGTTAAAAAGAAATTTAATACATATTGATGAAGAATAATATTTAGAAAAGAAAATCAATAATTTATTTATTTAAATATAATAAAATTCTCAAAAACATCTAATGAGTTTGGATATCAAAAAATGGAGGTTTCTAACTGAAAAGTAGTGATATGGTCATTTTCACTTACAAGATTTACTTTAGGTAAAATACATGTCAAGGGGAACTGAAATATTGAGGGAAAATATAAAATCCCATTAATATAAAATATAAATTATGAAAGGTTTTATAAAGAATGAAATTTTTAATGGTTGGTTATATTTCAAAAATATTCTCAATTTTAATATAATAATGACAATGAAGCCATTACAGTTTCTGTAATATTTTGATCAAAACAACATATAAGTCGGGCGTCTTTTGAATTGGTGGAAATTTAAATAAATAATATGATATGAATCCTAAAAACCCCATGAATATGGTATATTAAGTTTATTATTTATTAATCATAGCATATTAATGTCATTATATTCCACATTAGGAAAAAACATTCTTGAAATTAAATTTGTGACAATGAACCCCTTTTTCCCTATTATTAAAATGAATTATAAGGCCCAGTATAAACATTTAAATAACTTAATAACCCATTTATAAACATTTACATATAAATAAACAAATTTAATAATAATTAATAATTATCATTTATGTTTATATTATTTAGTTATTACCTATTTTTATTGTTGAGTGTGGGCAATCCTTATCAATTTAAACAACATTCATTATAGTAGTGTTTTTATTCATTATTATCCCAATTTTAATCATCCGAAGTTAATTTATTTTTTATAAAATAATAATTATAATTATTTATTACTTTTAAATTTTGTTCTATTTGTACTTTAGTCTTTATCATAGAAAATGTAATTCACAACAATCATTTTTTATTGATTTTTTACCTATGAAGTGTTTCCTCCTAATATAAAAA
Organism: Viscum album; assembly: GCA_963277665.1. NCBI lineage: Eukaryota > Viridiplantae > Streptophyta > Magnoliopsida > Santalales > Viscaceae > Viscum > Viscum album. The sequence continues at coordinate 12,692,333 of OY728156.1, forward strand.
TTCAATATTGATTTATCATTAAAAAATCGTAAAACTCATTATATTCATATTTATATCATATTATACATGTAATTATATTTTTATAATCATCCTTCGTATAATTTCATAGCATTTTTTATGTTTTTTTAAGAAAACCCAAACAAAAAACCATGAATATTTCTAATAATGTGGTGATTTATTAGATATACCATTAAAAATTATAATAATAAAATAATTTAGGGTTTATTTGTGTGACGTATTAGATTTAGAATGGGTTTTTTATAATATTTAATGGATATGAAATTATTACATCATTTGAATTGATGATTTTTTCTTTTTGAACTCTTATTTTCGAATATTAAATTATTGATAATTTTATTTTGATCATATTTTTAAAAGGTTCTATATTTTTTCAAAATTTATCCTTAATAATATCATAAAAATAAATTTATATATTAAACCCATTCTCATGGCCATTATTTTAGGATGATTATGAAAGGAAAAATATAAATCAATCCCCTCGGGGAATTGGGAGTCCACCTTAATGAGTTGTTATTGATTTCATTTTCTATAGAAAAATACAATGGAATAATATTTTTTACCATTTAGGAATCTAAAATATGTTATAAATATCATGCATATTTTTTTAGTATTATTCCCTTAATAGTAATATTTTTTATATAAAATGAGACCTTACTTTTTGTGGAGGTAGTAACTAGTGTACACACAAATGTTATTTTTTTCATAGGAATAATCTTATGAGTGGTTAAATATTTTAACAGTATTATAATAAGAAACTATTTTAATAAATATAATAATGTTATAATTTAGTGATGGTTAAATTAAATTGGAGAAAGCGTAAATGCATATAAGAAAAAAATAATATAGAAATAGAGGTTAAATATTTTATCTTAGAAATGGGTTTCATTAATTTAAAATTTCATACATACATAAAAATAAAGTCAGTAAAGGCATCATACATTAAAATTGGTATTTTCAATTATCTAGCGAAATTATATAATTATTGAAAAATATCAAATATTCAAGATAATGAAAATTTTAAATTAAAAAACCTGAACATTAATTAATATTTATCTAATTAAAATCTAAAATATATAAATTTAATTTTAAAAAGAATATAAAAATTATAAATTATTTTCTGGAAAATTTTGTTTTTAAACATTATATTTTCATGATATTATTTCTTAAGAATTCCTAATTTAAAATATGTTATTATATAAGTTCTTATATAATAGTTTATTAAATGTGTACAAATAAATCAACTAGTATAATATATAGATTAAATAATAAAATGGTTCCTTGAGAAAAAAAATATAATAACATTATTCTAAATACACTTTAATAAAAACTATTAAAATTAATAATTTTAATTATAAAAATTAATTTTACTACTACATTTATTTTATAGTTTTTATTTCCATTATATATAAATAATATTATACCATAATAAGAATATAGTTACAATTTATTTGAAACTCATATGTATATATATTTATATATGTATATAAAATTTTAATATCATTTTTATTTCATTTTGAGTTATTTTATTTTAAATATACAACATAAAAATACGTGATTTCGATATACCTATTACATATATTTCCAATGTCTATATTTACAATTGTAATATTTTCAATGATAATATTTTCAATAACCATATTTATAATGTCTGATTTTTATTCCTATATAAATACTTATTAAATTATTTATTCATTCTACGCTCTCTTCGCAAGGGAGAATTCTCATTTGATGTTATAAATTTATAATAATGTTTTATCTATTCCTTGTGATCTTACTCAGTATAGGTTTTTTTGGATATTGATGATCCTTTAGGGTGAATATTTTCCAATATATTTTCTAAGAATGATTTTTTCAGTTCTATCAATCCTCCCATATTAATTTTTTCACTTATAATGTATATATGGCATTCATATTGAGTAATATTCCATATGATGAAGTAGTTAGTTTTATGTGATTTTTTTTAATTTCAATCACATGTATTAATAATTTGTTATCAGTCTAGTCTATATGTTATATGGAAGAATTTATAATCATGTTATAATTCATTGTAATGAATATTGAAAAGTTCATCAAAATTAAAAACTTAAATAATAATACCAAATTGATAAAGACTCTAAAAACCTAGTGTACTACATTTATTTTCCATATTGGGGGTGCATATATGGGATACATATTGGGGTAGTTATGCATATGTACGAAGAGATGTCCCTCAGTGTCAAACACACTCATTACTGATAGTTGTTGGATATGTTTCTGAATTTAAATGCCTAAGAAGTGTAGTATGGTCATAGGGTATAAGAATTCTAGGAGGTTTTCGTTACCCTAGTGATCACATAATTGTGTATAGAACATTTTATCAAGGTGTAGATTCCATACATTAGTTCCCTCAATCACAGCTAAACCATGGGGTTTAGTAAGAATAACAGGAATATTTGACATAGACATATTATGGGAATCATAGGCTCTGTGTCAATTAATTTATGTTCCAACATGTTTCCTAAATCATGAGAATATAGGATTAATGATTTGATTTCTAACATATACTATGGTCTCCCTTCAATAGTTTTCAAACTGATATATTTTATACCTATGCCAATAGTAGTTTATGTTCATTATATTTCGACAACCATAAGAACATTATTAGGGTTTTTTAGTTCTCACCAAGGTACACACAATTTAAAGTCATTACCCTAGGCCCTAGTAAATAACGGTGAAGTACAACAAAATATAGAAATTATGATTACAAGGATAAAAATACACTATGATATTTTTAAAAATATGAGGATGATTTTATAAACTATGCCTCTATTTTCCTATATCATTAGTGATGTTATGGGACAAGAATGTAGGTGAAAACCATTTAACATGTTCCAATAATGGATTCTGTTGGGATGTTATAAAGGAATATGGAGAATAGAAGACCATTTCTAGGGATGGATATTTATATCATTATAATTATTGGTCAAGGGAACATATATAAGAGATAAATTGGGGAATTTATACTCAGACACTAAGAGCTGTCTCTTTGATCTAGACACACCCATTGTTGATAACTATGAAATGTTTCTGGTAATCTAAGAAGTTTGAGATAGAAAATGTGATTTATAGGATGGGATATTCATGTAATATATAATGGGTACCCTATAAATTTTTTTCCCATTGTTATGTTTTTCTGGTACTTTTTGAGGGAGTGATAATGTTTATTGGTATGTGTAATTTTAACAACACGAAATAATTATTTGGTGTCAAGTTTATATTCAAGGGATTTATACTAGGGTGTTGTGAAGTTTAAATACATGTGATTGGGACCTACACCAAATTGGTTAGTATCACGTGCTAGTTAACCCGATGAAGGGTCCATTAAATATTCCTGAAAATATTTAAGGAGAAAAAAACTTTTCCAAGTTTCATATATAAATGGTATGAAATATATGACATTTAACACCTGAAAGATTTCATAGTTGGACCGAAGGAATTGATCCCATGTATGGTGAACCAATAGTGTGAGGAACACAGATACTGTGAAACTACGATGTAAAGAAGGATCATTTTATCATCGAGTAGGATCCCATCATTATGTTCCCTTACATATATATAAATATTATGCATTGAAAAAGTGTCATACGATCTAAGACAAAAAGCTTTCTAAAGTTCATATGGGGTGGACTAAAACATCATGTTATTTAATTTCTTTTGAAAGAGACTAAGGTTCTATATAGTTTAAGTTTATTTTAAAATAACTATTATATTATATCATTAATTAAATATGGAACTTGTTTAAAATGATTAGAATTTATGTTTAGGTCAAGGATACCATGTTTTCACTATGTATCCAACAAGAATTTTAATTAATCAATATGTTGTTATTATATTCCATCCTATGTTGATAAAATAATTTCATAGGGATGGGTAAATGTTATACTATAGTCTTATTTAACCCTTCCATCTAGTTCAGCTGACATAATCAGGGTCATTTAATCAACTAGGGACAAAGGGAGATCCCTTTTTTAGAGAATGAGCTTTCATGGGAGATAGAATTGTAGTGAAGCTTCATTGATGAAAACTATATGTCAAAAGATATTATGTAGTTTTGAATTATATTTTGTAGAGGGGAATATTTCGTGATAAATTAGAAAATTGAATCTATACATGTGGCCTCTAAAATTTTTATTTTTTTAAACAGGTCATGGAACTTTATTTGTTGAAAATCATGGCTGAGTATATGATAGGTTATCCTAGTGTCACAATATATAAATTGGTTACTATCATCAGCAATTATATAGTTCTTGATGAAAAATTATACCACACATATCTATCATGTATGTAGAAAATGATACATTTTTTGTTTTATTCATAGTTGGGCCTATAATGGATATTTTGGTATCATAAATTATTCAATGGGGGAACTAATCAACCAAAGTATATTTATCGTATTTCTGTCTCCCTAGTAGATCTGGACCTTTAAAAGGGATGAGGGAATTTTTCATTGATGAAATTTGTCTATTGTACAAGGATCAAAGATCTACTTCCCTACATATTTTATATGGATAAGAATCAAGAAATACATATTTCGTTATTGGAATATTCCCTATAAAGTTATAAATTTTATATAAATGGAATGTGAATTTCTTTTATTCATATCTAGGCCAAGGATATGTGATCATGATGTCACTATATATCCATAGGGATAAAAATAAAGCCACTTTTAGTTCTTATGGTGAAATTTAATGAAAATATCAAAAAAATATGTGAGGAGTGTGGAATTATTCTCATTATGAGAAAACTATACCCTTATTTTAGGGTTTATCGATGTTTTTATCAATATATAATGCTAATAATCTAGACAAAACCACATGTCTAGATCAATCCCTTCTACACATGATCATGTTTTTTTATTTTCATTGTTCCGAATGGGAATATATTTTTATTTTATAATATGTATCTTGTAAGGACATGAATCATTCCCCAAGTAATTATCATAACAGGAATTCCATAGACATATTTGAATCATGAACTACTAATAGGGAATTAGTTTTCTCTATCATGAGTTGTTTTTGTGGAAATGACTTTCATATGAATCATGTATTTATACAGGGGAGAATGTTGCCATATGGAATGGGATATTGTTCGATGTTTAGAGTCATAAATGATGGACATGTTGGAGAATTTTATTTAATTTCATAATATTATACACATTGGGTTTTTAGTTTGATTTTATGTTATTTGGACCTCCACTATATAGTTTAACATCATTTGGTAAGGTTTGTTTTCATGAAATTCAATACCAAGTGAAAAAACCCACCACATATTCTAATATCATGTTGAATGGAGGTTATCAATTAAAATGGAATAATTCATTGTATTTCTTGAAAAATATTTTGTTAGGTTGGTGTATGATGAGTTAGACATCAACTATAGATAAGGAGTTATATTTATTGGAATAAACATTATGTATAACATGAGGTACCTCCCCAATTAGTTCCAATATTAATGGAATATTCAACGTAATCATCAAGATTATGAGAAATAATACCAAATATACATTGAGGAATAAGTTGATATTAAATTTATAATTGATGGAATGTTCATTCTAGTTCTAATTGGATTCTTTATTTTGTAGTGTATGAAATATTTGTTTATCAATCCCCCAGTAAATTATGAACAATTTTCGAGGATTTCTCATCTTACTAGAGAAGGACATATATGAAAATGTTGACTGAGTGAAATTAATTATAAATTGTTACCACATCCAATGTTATTTACAATAAATATGGGGTCTCATATTTATAGGTATGAATTGTGGTATATTAACACTTCCTCACATGGACAAGTTTTCTAGGGAATAATTTATTTTTATTTTCTATCATCTTCAAGATTATAAATGAAAAAGTATTTCTGAATGATTATAAATATACATTCATCGTTTTTTTATTTGTCAGATGACAATATAAAAATGGTAATATATTCCATATACATATATTTAAACTCAGAAGAGTAGAAATTGGAATTTTGTTTGTAATACTATGTGTGAGAAACCAAGTCCCTCAATGATATTATTCATTATGAAATTGAATATATTATTTTCCTTAACTTTTTTAAGGGATATAAAGTCAACCAATTTGTGGAAAAAGTTGATGATAATAGGAATGTACAATAATTTTATATTTTTAGCTAGGGGATATGAACCTATGACTTCCATTCCATATACATTAAATGGCCGACAATATTTGAAAACATAGAAAAGATATTGGGTATCATATGTGATGCTAGAATGTATTTTAAATGAATAGAAATTTGTGGTGAATCCTAGAAATCTTACAACATTGTAGGTCATAAATATAAAAGACTATTGATTTTATCGGAGTTTGGTTTCTAGATTGATGAGTTTGGTATGATAGTGTAAGAACGTTTTTCATAATGGTTATTGGTTATCGTACCATAATAGATCAATGGAATTCATTGAAACCTCAAGTGTATAGAAATATTTTTTCATTTTGGTCATCATAAGAGATGATTTTTTAGGTCCAAAATTATATCAATTCCATCATTGACCAGTCTAATAGAAGGATCATACTTTTGAGATAGTTCAAAATATAGAAATTCCATATAATTTAGAATCCAAATTAGGGGGATATCAACTCATAATGTTCTAAGGATGTATTTTTCATAGATTTCATACATAAAACAAATGACGATTAGGAAGAACACATTATGGTATGCTATATGGAAAATGAACACATCTAGATTAGGTTCATCCATGATCTAGGATATATTATCCAGTTCATATAGATGAACATTCTTAGAGTGGGGAATATGGCTAAGTATTGTCTCAATCTGTAATTATTTCATCAATCCCATCACATATCTATGGAGTGGAGTCAACCATTCCTTTTTAATTTCATATTTTCCAATAATTTTATTAATAACTATCTTATGAGTCAACATGAACATTTAATTAGTTCTATTTTTGTTACAATTACATCTCTAATCCTATTATGAGATCCAAGTATGTCATATCACTATTGGTGCATCCTTTAGGTAGTAGGAATGAATATGATAAATCAAACATTACTAATAACATGAAGATAATTATAAACCCCATTTTATTAAGATTGGGTTTTCCCATTATTTTCCCAATTAGTACTCAATATTAACCATCAATTTATATATATCATTTTTGGGGATATGCATGAGAATAAAATACATATTTTTCAAAGAGATTGGTATCCACCAGTGTTATATCTAACATAGGTCGTTCCATAAGAAAATTTTCCCATGTCTATGCTTTGATTTTATTTTATAACCAAAATTTAAGGTCAAATAACCATATCATATCCATCCATTTGTTCATACATTCAATCCACATAAAAATATTGAGGGTGTACTGGACTTTATCAATTCATCAGGCTAAGATGTCATATTGAGGTAGTATTTAATTCCTCAAAATATATTCTATGAAGTTCAAATCTTGACAATTATTTGTGATATCTAAATACTGAGTTTCAGTATCTATCATTGTCCTGATAAGAAAATAAAATTATTTTCATTCTATGCTTCATTTTTTAAAGTAGTGAATTGACTTATCAATCCTTGGTTAACACATCAAGGATGAGTTTTCTCACTTATAATGGTGTAATCATGGCTGGTGGGTCCAACTAATATTACCTGAATGTCTCCTAGGGTTATTTAAAGTCTACTTCCATTATTAGGATACTTCTTTAATCATTAACCACATGAATGGGGTGAATTTTACATCAAAATTGGAAATGAAATTATAGATGTAGGGTATTAATAATTAAATCCATCATAACCCCTTTATTTTTTTTGGATATTTCATTTAATTACCAAACTTGTATTTTTAGGAACAATATCAAGGCTAATGTGGTGGATGGTGAAGCCCAAAAACATTCATGATATCACCCAAAATGCATACTTTAGGAAGTTATTTTTCTATTTGTGATACTAAAATTTTTCAAATATTTTTCAGAGTTTGGTAAAATGATCAGAGTGTATCAGTTATTTGACTTCTATGTCATCAGAAAAACATATTATGATCATTACTATAGAGGACTTGAGGATTCACTACATTTTAGTCTGGTTTTTGGTGATGAAATTTTCTAAACAGAATGGAATACCATTATATAAAAATATTCTTTTAGGGTAATCTAAAAGAGGTGGTCTCATCAACATCAAATTCCATATAGATCTTACTGTACCCTACATTATCATGCATATATTAATGGTCTTTGAATAATATTATTTTATTTATATAGATTTAAATAATATGGAATGTGAAATATTTCATTTATTAGTGCCTATTATGATCTCTAAAATCCATAAAAACTTTTATTTTATTGTTGTTTGTCTTAACAAGGATGATGTTGAATTTTCATTTTATGTATTAATCATCCTGGATGAAGGTTTATGATGTGATCTTTTCAATATCATCCTTGACATTAGAAGCATAGTATACATACATCCTACTTGCTTCCCTCTTCAAACTATCATTTTGGCCATATAGTTATATATGATGATTAGTAATATCTATATAATTCACGGTGAAAAATTGATGGTGTTTCTTTAGGGAGATGATATTTTTTTTCTTGAAAAGTAATGTAAATGGTGATTTGTGTGGGTCATGTATCCTCATTTTTTCCCAACTTCACCCACTATAGTTCATTAATTATAGTTGGGATTCATTCTTCAAATGGTGGATGGGAATCCATATGTTCATTCTCTTCTTCAGCTACTTCATTTTCAACAGTGTTGGCAGATAATGGGATTTTTCAGGACATAGGGGACATTGTAAAGGAATTTTTTTCCTCTATGACTATTAGGATGGTATACTAATGTTCCAAAAGTGTTGATGTATGGGAATCAATATCAATAATGTTTTGGTTACTCATTTATTCTAATTAATTATTATGAATTTAAAAAAATGTATGAACTTACCATGATTAAGATTACTCCATATGGGAACTTTCATCCCTTTTCATCATTTTAGAAATTTTTTCTAAATCTAATGATATTTCATAGATTCTTAGGGGATTCATGGATTGTGATTGAAGAAATTAGATTATATATGTTTTTTTATGTTTTTTTGTGTTTCATTGATGGGTAATTATCAATATTTTATATCCTGACAATGACAAATTTTCCTTTATCAAATAAATATTTGAATGAACAGTTCTCTACTCACCAAATTCCGGATTGTCTCCCTATTACTATTTACATGAAATAATCAATAATTATTTCTCATGATCCAAGGGCTTACTATTGTGTTCTCATTCAATTATGGACTATGATCCATGCATCACCCTCTATCGTCAGTTGATTTTTTTCAGTAAAAACATACCTCTATATAGTGGTATTCAAAAAATTTAAATGATTGATATTCACCTTATAATATTACCACATTTCCATAGATTTAGTAAATTTTAAATATAAGATATGATGATGGAACCACCTCATGGTCCTGGATCAATGATTTTCTTCTCAAAACATTAAATAAGGAACCCTACTAGATTATCTTGAACTCAGAGTTATAGGAATGATCTATAAAATTATATTTGATATTGATTTACCCAAGAGTATTTTTATCACTTTGGCATATTCCTGGATAGTTTGTTTCTATGGTGAAAATTTATATTCACCATAACCCAATATTTTGAGTTTTTTTACTATGATTGTAATATTTACATATTAGTTGTTTATTAGAGCTTTTTAAATGTGGAAATTATATAGTTTTCATGAGACATGTAGGGATCTAATGTGGACATGGATAATGACCTCCCACTATTTCTCTATAAATGATATTACTACATGTCATTCAACTAGTGTATCCTATATACAATGTAAGTAGGTGATTTGAACATCATTATTGAAATCCTTGTGGTTATCATGATCATCATCAAGATTCCCCTTATGTAATCTTCAGAGGATGTGAACATCTGGGATTAAAAAGTTTCGATGGGACAATAAACAAAAATTTTGGATTTCAAAATTTTACAATATTATCATCATTTACCATCATAGTCCTACCCATTGACCCAAATATTTGAAATTGAGTATTTTTGTACTTATAATAATTCATCCTAGGTGGGTCATAATTTCATGTGTTTCTTTGAATCATATTTGTTATCCCGAGAAAGTCTACCCGCACATTTATGTTAGTTAGAAAACTATATGCATCCCAATAATTAATTTAATACAATTAGTTATGAAATACTAGAGGATAATTTAGTAGTGCCCATATTTTCTTGTTGGGCTCACTACAGTCCTTCCCCTCATCTTTTGGCCACATATATAGCATCATTAGTGATTTTATTTGGATGATATGTTCGATTATTACTTTGTCTTCGCCAATTCCCCTAGATTGAGTAGCCTATAATTTTATACCAACATTAATGTGATGAGAACATGGTTTTATATTAACATTTTTCACTTGAGATTGGGTTTTCTTATTCAATCTATATAGGATATTTTAAAATTGATTCCATATCCAATTATGGTTCTATTTTTTATGGAGGTTCCCTTGAACGGAATGATATGATTAGGAAATCCCATAGAGGTTGGACCAATTTGAGAGTTTTTCATACAAATTATTACTAGTATATATTCTAAATATACTAGTTAATATGAATTACAGGTAACATATTAAATTTAATAAAAATAGACTGTGATTCGGGAGGTAGGGACACAATGTGTTGATGGAGTTGTGACCGAAGAATGGCATGAGCTTGATTAGTTTTTTTTTCTGGTCCACCTGTGGTTAATTTTTTTTATCATCAAGATGGGACTTCATGTTAATAATATTTTTCTTCTAGCTATGTAGTATATATATATATGACACTTAATTTTTATGTTTTAAAAATTTCACATATCTACAGTCGATCATTGTTTTGAGTATATCCATAAAGACATAGTCTATGATAGTAAAGAAGAATGTCCATTGATAAGGGGATGGTAGGGATGATCATTGGGGTAGACATTTTTTGTTTTGTGGACTTGAGAATCATGATTATATTGATTTACATGGCTAATATAATGTATCTCATTACATATTATCGTTTAAAAGTGTATATTTTATCCATTCTTACATCATGACTTTGGTGACCATGATTTTTTCTTTCATCTAGATGATGTCGATTTCATTGTTGTTGTCACTCAATTAGTTTATTTGGTAGTTACTAAAACTATTTTCTTTGTGAAATATTTATTTTTGATATTTTATGAATGAATGTATTGTATTATTATTTAATATTCGTTATTCTATGATATGTATGAATAAAGACTAAATTAACCTTAATTTACAACATATAATTCTCAATGAATTGTACCATGTCTGCATACTCTTGAAAACCTATCTTTATATTTAAGTGGGAAAAATGTGTATATATATATATATCAAAATATAGTTTCCCCTTACAAATATATAGTTTTTTACCATATGGGATGAAATTATAAGTGAGTGTAGAATAGATCGATGGATGAAATTAAAGACCATATTATTTTTATACTTATTGACATTTATGAGATAAAAATCCCCATATTCTTTAGAGTGGAGATAAGTTAGTAAAAAATGTTAAAATCAAGCATTATAATCCCATTAGAGTTTAATCTATAAAACTAGTTGAACAATTAACAGATAGTCTTATTTGGTTCTATATAAACAACTTGAGATCCATTACCTCATATTACATGGGTAGGACCATCAAGGGGACCCATAGAGATTTGATATGTGATATGTGATGCTTTATATCATTTATTATATAATAGATTTGAAATATAGATTTCCCAAATATTGGTATAAGAGGATTTTCATCCACCCTTCGATTTATGGTTTCTCTGAGTTTTCATTGTGGTGTACCATCCCATAACATATTATATTTGAGGAGTTAGTGGCTCGATGGAGTTGAAGTGCTCTTGGGGATGAACTTTCTATGTTAGTTTCTAAAACTGATTATCAAGTAAATATTTATGTAGTCACCCTATGATCATTTTTTGATGTATCCCATTTTCTTCATGGAATGAATGAATTATATAGACTAAGGGAAGCTGCTATCATAGTTGAGGGAAATATTAGTGTTCCCCCATCACAAGATTCATGTTCATCTATTTCCTAGACCCAGATTTAATATGGCATTTTGAATCGACCCTATTGGGATGAGTGAATCTCTGTTGATGAGTGGGATGAGATATTTCCACTTCCAATTAAATATTATACATTGTATGAATTTTTTCCTAGACAAATTTGGGGTTATGTTGATTCTGATTAATTAATTCTACTTGTGTCATGAATGTTTTTCCTTCGAAAAGGGAATGTTAAACAATTCATGAATTAAATAATATTTCCACACCTTTTATTTTATAAACATCAAAAATTCAATGAGGGGTGGTAAATAGATTCTTGGAGCTAGAAGTTTTTGGGTATTCCTGGGATTTTTTGAATGCACACCATCTTTATGTGTTTTATTTTGAAAGACAAATTACCCTAGTAAATCATAGTTGGGTGTCTCAATATCTATATCTTCACTTGTATCTTCTACACGATTGAAAATGAAAATCTCCACTAAAAAATACTAGGATGTTGGATTCTTTTTATAATACACTAAATAAAAAAATGGATCTTTTTCCCAATCTACTCCTCAAAGGATATATCAATGTACTTTATCAGTTACTCTCATTTAAATGACCATTTTAATTTGGTACCATGATGAGGGTTTATATTCATTGATATATGATCCCCCAGTTTTGAATTATAGATGGTGAAACTAATAGATTCATTGAGAATTTTATTTTAACATGCCATAAAAGATATAGGTATATTGTTTAATCACAGGAATGGTAGATGTGCGGGTTTCTTAGGGCCACTAGACATCATAGAGTAAATGAACATCCTAAGAAGTGGGGGTAAAAATTCCTCCATATGAAGTTGTTGGGAATTTATTAGTTTTCTAGTAATATATAATGGATTTTTTAGGATATGTTTATTTCTTTGATGGTGGTAGTAGTAGAAATTCACCTTACCCTATGGGTGGGAGATTATCCCAAATGGAGGCCACGGTATTATCCAATGTAATCTTTTAAATTTGGAATGCATGCACTCTAGAATGTTTTAGATAAAATGAATACTCAAGACACAACCTCATCACTATAAAGGTATTATGTGTATTCCATGGTGTTTCATTTATTATATATGATATTTTTGTGATATTTTATGGTCTTGGATTGGGATCCTATCAACAGACCATGCTCTTTAATTTAATCACTTTTATATCCTAAATATAGGATGCTTTCATTGAATGAAATAGTTATAATTTTTATAATTGGTCTTGTGACATACCATGTGGTGAAAATCACATACTAGGATTCCCTATTCATGTAATCAACTATCCTATGAGGGGTATAAAATGTATAGATGTATATTCTCCCCCATTCATAGATATGCACAACAGGAAGGGAATTAGCGATTATTAACCTAATTACATTGAAACTATTGATATATATATGTTGAATGTTCTGATAATTACACTATAAACATGGATTATATAATGGGGAGAATATATAAAATTTTATTATATGGTAATTCTTGTTCACTTCTTGTAGGATATTGTATAATTAAATTATAGGAGCCATTAACCATTAGTTAATAAAGTGTATTCCAAAAAAATTTGTGTGGGTGTGGCCTGATTTCCATTTTTACAATTCTCAAAATTCCACAATAGGGAGTGTAAACAGACTAAAAAATATTATAGAGGTTTCCTTCATATGGTTCATTCCATATATAAACATCATCATCATCTATGGGGAATATTCTTCTACATGATCTGACCAACATGGTAGTTTTCAATGTGATTTATCATAAAGGGGTGTGTTCCATTCATTTGATGAATATGGAGTACCTATATAGGTAATTGAAACCATGGACATAGTCGACTCGATTCCTTCAAGTGCTAGTCAATATGAGGATACTCTCAGAATATATTTAATGAGAGGAGGTCCTTATTTTTACAATAAATGGAAACTATATGGTGGACCATCATAGTTTTCATTTAATTTGTTGGAATGGGGTGTACCTTGTTACCCTTTGGTATTATTGTTATAAAAATATTTATCATAGATAGAATCACATTATAAGTCTTTATAATTAGTCAGTTTCTCATAAGGATGGTAATTGAAACACATGTTATTGGGATAACCATTATAAATTATATCATGTATATAACATGGATTGCCCCCATACATTGAGCTACTCTTTCCTTCTAATATAAATTCATAAATGTGTTGGTTCATCATGGTAAGGTGTAATAGGGCATCTAGAATATCAGTGCTATTTTTTTTAGTATTATGGTATATATTATGGTTTTCCTTCCACCTATGTCGAGATATCATTATAGGTACACTTTTTAGGGAAAAGTAATGGCATAGATAGATAGGAGCCTATCCAAGTGTCTATTGTATCATTTGTGGATTTGGTAGAAAAACTCATCATCATAGAGAAAGAATGTGTGAATGTCCTTTATCATCCATAAGAATATGTTAAGGGATCCCTCTAGTCTGGGATATAATATGTGCTCTATTCTATGTAGATATCAAACCACATCATCCACAATCATTAGTCTCAAGAGAAGAATAATTTTTTTCTACATGTATGTTGTTACCATGTTGTACCGACATGACTCTCGAAGGGGTGTGGCCATATAGGCCCACTCATAGGTTTCTATCAGAACATACCAGTAGTTCCCCCAAAACTGGATAGGTAAATGATACCTCTCCTGAGTATTTGTTATATTGTGTTGGAAAACTTCTTAATTCATGGGGGATCAAAAATGTGTGCCCACTCCAAGGTGACAATTGTAATTTTCAAAATATCACCCACTATTGTAATTATCTAGATATTTAAACATTTTTGAATTATATAGGTTGGGATATAGACTTTTCCATCTATTTACACTAATATTCGTTGAAGGGATTCTAAAATGGGAATGAAAATATGCCCTCTTTACTCAACTAGAGTGAGATTGTGTTCCCCAACCTTTCATTTTATTTATTTAGGATTTTCTGATAGATGTCATGATTAGGGGTGTGGATACGGTATTATCACATGGTTTCTTTCAGGATATATTGACATGAATCTATTAGCTCCACCAGAGTATGTTAGATGGCTGGCTAGTAGGTGAAATTTTAAGGGGATCCTCACTTGTATTGGTCATGTTTTCCTAATGGTATTATTCCATGAAAGTATGACTATGATACTATTACCTATAGCCAATATATCATTATTACTAGTGAAATTCCATTGATTCCCAAGATTGAGTGAATATTGAAAAGTTCTATTTGGAGATGTCAATATAAAGATATAATGAAATTCTGGTCCAACAATGTTGATGATGGTAGTTATTCTCAAGAGCACTCTAGGGAACCTTGTAGGATTGGTTTATGTGTAAATTTACTTCTTTATCCCCTACCTAATGATATGGTGGAATACATTTTTACAATACAGAGACACCCTCTGTAACACTGCAAGATTCCACGATATGCTTCTCTTTCAATAATGAAATAACTTACATTGTACGTGAGTTCGAGATTCTAACACACTGAGACCAATAAAAGTAGCTGTTATGAATAGTAATACCCTACTTTTCTAAATTATATCAATTTTATATTTCAAAATGAACTTCATTTTTGGATTTAGAATATTGAAATTATCCTATGTTGAATTTTTGGTGTTTTTCTGAGAACTTTCAATTTTCGATGAGTAGTGAAAAATACTTAAAACCCACTTTTTTAATAAATATAATTTATAGTGATAAATTATACTATTGAGTGGGTTTAAATTATAAATACAATATACTTTTACCATTTTATCCACTGGTGGTCATTAGAATTAATTTTATTTTGAAATTGGATATAAACGTGTGTCAATATTTTGATAGATATTGTTTCATAAAAACACGTTATTTGTTTTGATAGAAGGAATT
Organism: Viscum album; assembly: GCA_963277665.1. Classification (NCBI taxonomy): domain Eukaryota; kingdom Viridiplantae; phylum Streptophyta; class Magnoliopsida; order Santalales; family Viscaceae; genus Viscum; species Viscum album. The sequence goes on from OY728156.1 coordinate 12,708,337, forward strand.
AAATATACAAATAATTAATGCAGATTTTATGTTTTGAATTTGGTAAAATGGAAATAATTTTTTAATTTGGAATATAAAATATATCCTAGAGTGATTTTTTGGTATATTTCTGAAAAACATCAATTTTTGATGAATAGTAAAACCACTAAGTAGTAGTTAATAAACTGATTTTTTGTTTAAATGAAATTTTACAACCTTTGTGATTTAAATTTTAAAAATCTGACATACATCATTATAATTAGTTTGTAAATTTTGTTTTAATGGGATTAAAATTATTTTTGGAGAATAGTAACTTTTAAGTTTTATTTATCACAATTAAAGGTAATTAATGTAATTTAAGGTAAATAAAATGTTATAATAATATGAAATTACCTTTACACTTGTCCTACCCTTATTAGATGATTCATTTATGACCAAGAAAATACATGGGTCATCTTGGGGACCCCATGGAGCCACTTTTGTAAGAAAAGGACATTAATAACTTTTTATTTAACGTAAAAATAAAATTGTCTGAAACATGTATTGTTTTACTAAAACAATTATTACATGGGGTTATATAAGTTTACCTTTCGAATATAAATATTTATTGAATGATAAACCGATTTCATACATCATGATAGTTTTTATATAATTTTTAGACATTAAATAAATTAAATTTTTTATGACACCATGATGATACAGCAATTACCTCAGTAAATAATGATTTAAATAAAATGACAAGATAATGTAATATCTAAGACATACACTAGTCAAAAACCTATTGTATGAGTATATTTCGAACCCGTATCACCTAATCCTAGAAATATATCATTTTGGAAACTAAAAAATCCGAAAATCATTTCATAATAATGTAACATTTCATGACTTTACAAGAGTGCCCCTCCTCTCCTCTTATAAAAGGCCCCCACCTCTACCACCTTATTCACATCATAAAAGCCATTTTTCTCGGCCAAACTCTACCCAAATACTCAATAAACTTTCCTCTATTACTCCTAGAAGCCTCAATTTGGGCAGAAGTCTTCTCAAGTAATCCTTTGGCTCAAATCAAAAATAGTTACCCGGTTTTAATGTAATGTCTTCTCTTATGTTCTTTTGTTTTATTTTGCTTTTACAACCCCTTAAACTCATTTATTCCATAATTTTGTAACAAAACCAGTATATTCAATATACTAGGATGTTGTTATGAGATGAATTTTATTTACACTTACACACACCTCAGTCTACTGGTTAAAGAACATACTGTTTCTGTGGGCAGTGAATTACTGCCTCACAAAATGATGATTGTTCAATATACTTTTAACACCTATCATGGTGGCCATTAAGATGACACTATATTTATATATGATATATATTATGTTTATGTTTTCCTTATTCTTCGGTATTTTTCATTTATGGATTACCTTTATGATTTCCATTATGGTAAACACAATATTTTCATTTTAGGAAGTGCGAACTACCACCCCCTCAAAGTGATTTGAATCGTTAATTCCATATGTGGGATGTATAAAGGATGGAGTAAATGATATTATATATGATATTATTCTGGGAATATAATATAACTTTATATAATTATGATTTCATTCCATTAAATACGCAATACAAATGAAAGTATTGTTCATGCGTATGTACGACTTACCGTCTCCATGAACGGTGCATTTCATTTCTTACCTCTAAATGTTATGTAATATTATAAATGAATGTATATACTGGATATATATCATATATATGATATCTACATCATGAATATAAATCTGGATATAATGGATATTTTATCACATGAACAACTTGTAATTATAAGAAGTTTATTTTTGACTCAAGTACCAAAGATCGAAAAAACAACCATTATTAACTTAAATAATTACATAATGTTCATAACTTGGTAATAAGTGATATAAAAGGAATAATTAACTTGAAAAAGGTTCTTAAGAAAGTAGAAATTAACTCTAGTTTATTATTCAAGAGATTAAGGAACGATCGAGTCAAGTCGGACACGAGGTAAGAGACTTCGTCTCAATCTCTTTTCATTGAGGCATATTTTGTTTTATACACAACTTTCCATTATACTGTGTATAAACCCCTTTGAATTTTACTTTTATTAAAAAGGAATATTGTTATACGAATAATTTTAATAAATGAAAAAAAGGAATGTTTTTCTGTCCTACGTATGCCGCGACAACGACTTCTCCGCCGCCGTGACCTTTATTTGAGTTTCGGATTCCTCTACAAGCCATCACTTTTTTTAAAAGAAAAATAAATACCATGTTTTACTTTTTATTTATTTTGGCATTGAAAATGGTTTTGATAATGTATTTATTATATCAATGTGTTGTATTGATATCTTTTGATTGAAATTTGGAAATGTTATGTTTCCTTTATGCATGTTTTATGTGATACGACTATGTTATGGTTTATGATATGTTTAAACCTTTTCATATAAGGAATGAATTGCAGTTAATAAGGGATGGGTGGAGCCCTCTATAGCTCCTCGATTCATCAGTAGGTCTGATGAGACAATCTAGTGTCTTGGTATGAGGCCTTGAAAAAATCTTATTTGTAGTCTTGGCACGAGGCCTTGGGTATGTGGTTATGATAGTCTGGCATTATGCATTACGTTATTATGAAAGAGGTTATTGATATTGCATGTGATTATTCGACTAGTAGAATATCCATGTGAATAAGTAAATGGTATTATTTCATTTTATTTTTTCCATATTATTCTGAAGTTCATGTTTAAAAGGATTTTGTTTTAGTTATACATTGCCTTAAATGTTTATGTTTATTTATGAAAGTTTTCATTGTATTGTAATCCTTACTGAGCATCTGAGCTCACCCCTTTCTATGTTTTATTTTCCTAGGATGTGAAGAAATATTTTATGACTGACCTACAGGGATCGTATTAAGGGGATAAGAGTGTGGACTATGGAGACTATTTTATTGTAGTTTTTCACATTATGATGTAATGTAACATTTAAGAATGTATCTAGTGTTTCCAAGGCTACTAATCTAATTGGTATTTTAAGACTTGATCATTTGTGATCATGCCAATGTTACGTAATAATGCACCAACTCTGGGTAACTGGGGTTGGGGAATTACAATTGGTATGAGAGGTAGTTTAGTACTAACCTAGGAAGTTAGATTTATAAAAACTCTGATTAGAGCACATAGCCCTAAGATTGACTTTGAGGATTAGTATAGATGAACATCCTAGAATTTTGGTAAAGTATAGATTTTGTGTATTTTCCAAGCAATAAATCCTTTTCTAGATACAAGCTGGTAGAGGGGGCTCTAGCACAGATGTACCTAGGGGTAATACCCGAAAACACCACTTTGAGATAGACTCGAACGGGAACTAGTGCACGACAACGGGCCTTGCGGCACTCTTGGTTACAACACTCCCGGGGGATATGCTTAGGATAATTCATGATTTTTTAAAAAGCCATTATGAAGGGTTTATGAGTATATACTTCCTAAAAGAAAACATTTTTTATAAATTATATCCATAAATAGTTTAATTTTTGTTAAGTGTTTTACAAGTATGGAATTATGTATTTCGATTCATAATGTAATCTAGTTTATGACATTGTTTTGAAATGGCAGCTAGTGGCAGGAATGGAAACTGTATCAATGCATGCACTCCATGTAGGGATTTCCCTCCTACTCAAGATAATTATAGTGGAGCTGGTGATACAACTGGTGCTGATCATCTTATCACTATACTAGGAAAACTCACTCAGGTTATGAATAATATCCTTACTTGTATGGAGCACCCTGATCCGAAACGTGGAGGATCAATGTTAGACCGCTTCATGAGGAAACAACCACCAACATTAAATGGGAGTACAAATCCCTTAGTAGGTGAGCAATGGATAAATTCCCTAGGGAAAATATTTTAGGCTTTGGGGAGTAGTGAAAGGGAAAAGGTTATCATGGAAGTTTACCACCTCACTAGAGATGCTGATCAATGGTGTTCATTTATTCAAAACAAAAATGAATATGATGAGGTATCAAATATGGAATGGATGGAGTTAAAAGAGATTTTCATAGAAAAATACTATCCTTGTGACCATCGATCATATATGGAAAGGAAATTTCTGTGACTGAGACAAAATAAGGATGAGAATATCGCAAAGTATGAGACCAACTTTACAATGTCAGCAAGACATGCTGTAGATTATATACATAACCCAATAAGTAAGATTGATCGTTTCTTTGATTGGTTAAAAACATTTCTCCATCGAGCATTATTATCACAATCTTTCTCAACGTAAAAAGATATAGTCTCATGTGATATCAAGACAGAAAAGGAATTCTCTAATTCTTATGACAATAAAGTAAAACAAGAGAAGAAGAGAACGGTGGAACAAGAGACAGATAAAGGGGAAAAGTGAAAGAAGGATTTTCCATTATGTGATAAATGTGGGAAGAATCACCCCGGTACCTTCCTAAAAGGAATGGGAGTTTGTAATAAATGTGGAGAAAAAGTTCAATAGGCTCGTGATTGCAAGGGAAAGAAAGATGCTATCAATGTTGAATGCTACAATTGTAGAGAAATTGGGCATTACGCAAATGAATGTCCTAAGAGTCGGGGAAACTTAACTCAGAAAAGGCCAAGGGATCAATGTCAAGCTTATGCTATTACTACAGATTAAGTTGAGTAATTATTGTATTTGTGTTTTTGGACTCAAGAACTATATTATGGTTATAAGAATAATGTGATATATATAAGGATTGTACTACAGTACTTTTTGTTTTCATTAAGGTTTTAATATGATGATGGTAATAAAATTTTTAGTATGTGACAATAAGAGAACCATTACATTGTTTGGGGAATCTGATGTTACAATTGATTTTGGGATTTAGAGACCTTTTAGAAAAATCTAGATAGTGGTATTTTGGATAACTATAAAGGTTGGAATGGATTATGACGAACATTGGATAATATTTTTTAAGGTTAAAACATTTCTAAAGATTATTTTTTGGAATATTATATTACTATAGTTTTAGGAGAAAAGACAACCTGTAGGTCGGGGGATAACCCGTCGCATTGGAAAAAGCTGCAGGAATCGAACCCACAACCATAATGTGACATGCCTTTATTACCTACCACTAGACTACAAGAAGTCCATGGTTATTAAAAAATAGTTTTCCTAATCTAAATGGTATGTGTTAATATTTATAACCTTGTACGATTAGGATAAATATAATATTTTTGAGTTGTATTATCTTTTGGAGTGAAAGATGGGTTTGTGGTAAACATTTATTAAGGAATGAAAAGTATACATGACAAGTATGTATATTTCCTTACATTCTCAGTAAATCTCATAAATTAATTGATCAACTTTAAGAAAGGTAACTTAAAGGAAAAAACATTTACGGTGAACTTTTCATACTGTGGAATCAATGATCGTTTAACCAATCACAAGTTTGTTATTTTCTTGTAGTTAACTTTCTTATAATACTATTTTCTACAACTCTCCATCAGTCCTTGATGGTTTGTTTCTCCTATATATCCATGTTTTCATAGAATCCTAGTATGGGCTATCTCGGGTGACCTTTTTACTTATCTTTCTTTCTTTTAAACTTATATTTTTATTTACCATATTTCCTATATGGGTTTTCCACAAATATATTTTCTAATTTGAAACTTTTATTTTAGAAGAACAATTTTAAATTATGATGACGCAATTTATTGAAATAGTGGAGAATGTAACACCCCAATATTCCACTATATGCTTCTCTTTCAGTAATGCAATATCTTGCATTGTACACATGTACGAGATTCTAACACACCGCGACCAATCAAAGTTGCCGTTATGAATAGTAATAACCACATTTTTAAATTATATAAATTTTATATTTCAAAATGGACTCCATTTTTGGATTTGGAATATTGAAATTATCCTATGTTGAATTTTTGGTGTTTTTCTGAGAAATTCATATTTTTGATGAATAGTGAAAAATACATAAAAACAACTTTTTTAATAAAAATAATTTATAGTGATAAATTATACTATTTAGTGGGTTTAATGTATAATTATAATATACTTTTACCATTTTGTTTAATGGTGGTTATTATAATTAAATTCACTTTGAAATTGGACATAAACAAGTGTAAATCTTTTGATAGATATTGTTTCTTAGAAAAACGGAATTTGTTTTGACAGCGGGAATTAAATATAAAAATAATTAATGAAAATTTTATGTTTTTAATTTGGTAAAATGGACATAATTTTTGAATTTGTAATATCAAATATACCTTAGAGTTAATTTTTGGTATTTTTCTGAATAACATCGATTTTTGATGAATAGTGAAACCAGTAAGTAGTAGTTAAAAAACTGATTTTTCGTTTAAATGAAATTTTACCACTTCTATGATTTGAATTAAAAAAATCCTACATAAATCATTGTCATTAGGAAGTAAAATTTGGTTCAATGGGATTAAAATAATTTTTTATGAATAGTAACATTTAAGTTTTATTAATCGCGATTAAAGGTAATTAGTGTAATTTAAGGTAATTTTAATGTTATAATAACATGAAATTAACTTTACACTTGTCCTAACATTATTGGATGAGTCTTGGAAAACCTATAAAATCCATGGGTCATCTTGTGGACCCCATGGAGCCACTTGTTTAAGAAAATGACATTAATAACTTTTTATTTAATGTAAAAATAAAATTGTCACAAACACGTGTTGTTTTACTAAGACAATTATTAAATGGGGTTTAATATGTTATCCATTCGAATATAAATATTTATTTGAAACCTAAAAATATTTCCTAAATCATGATATTTTTTTTATAATTCTTAGACCTGAAATAAATCACATTTTTTATGACATTAGGATGATGTTGCGATTACCTCATTAATTAACGATTTAAATAAAATGAAAATATAATGTAAACTATACGACGTACACTTGTAAAAAACCAATTGGAGAGTATTTTTCGAACCCTTATAAACTTTCCCTCGAAATATATCATTATGGGAACTTTTAAATCCGAAAATCATTTCATAATAATGTAACATTTCATGACTTTACAAGAGTGCCCCGCCTCTCCTCTTATAAAAGGATCCCAACTCTACCACCTTACTCACACCATAAAATCCATTTTCTCGGCCAAACTCTCCCCAAATACTCTCTAAACTTTCCTCTTTTACTCATAGAAGCCTCACATTGGGCGGAAGTCTTCCCAAGGAAGCCGTTGGCTCAAATAAAAAAGAGTTACCCAATTTTAAGGAAATGTCTTCTCTTATGTTCTTTTGTTTTATTTTTCTCTCCCAACCCCATAAACTCATTTTATTTTTTTATTTTGTAACAAAACCAGTATCTTGAATATATACTATGATTTTGATATTAGAATTATTTTATTTATACTAACTCACACCTTCGTCTAATTGTTAAAGAACATACTCTTTCTGTGGGTGGCAAATTACTGCCTCACGAAACGATGATTGTTCAATCTTATTTTAACACCTCTCATGATGGCCATTAAGATGTCACTATATTTATATCTAATATATTTTATGTTTATGTTTTCCTTATTCTTATGTATTTTAATTTATGGAATACCTTTATGATTTCCATTATGGGTAAACGTGATGATTTCATTTTAGGAAGTGCGGACTACCGCCCCTCAAAGTGATTTGAATCGTTAATTCCATATATGGGACGCATAAAGGATGGAGTAAATGATATTATATATTATATTATACTGGAATTATAATATACCTTTACATCATAATGATTTAAGTCCATTAAATATTAAATATAAATTAAAGTACCGTTCATGCGTACGTACGACTTACCGTCTCCGTGAACGGTGCATTTCATTTCTTACCTCTAAATGTTATGTAATATTATAAATGAATGTATATACTGGATATATATGATATATATGATATCTACATCATGAATATAATTCTGGATATAATGGATATTTTACCACATGAACAACTTGTAATTATAAGAAGTTTATTTTTGACTCAAGTACCAAAGATCGAAAAAACAACCATTATTAACATAAATAATTACATAATGTTCATAACATGGTAATAAGTGATATAAAAAAAATAATTAACTTGGTAAAGGTTATCAAGAAAGTAGAAATTATCTCTACTTTATTATTCAGGAGATTAAAGAACGATCGAGTCAAGTCGGACATGAGGTAAGGGACACCATCTCAATCTCCTTTCATTGAGACATATTTTGTTTTATACACAACTTTCGTTTATACAGTGTATAAACCACTTTGACTTTTACATTTATTCAAAAGGACTATTTTTATATAATGAATTTTTCTAAACGACAAAAAAAATGTTTTTTGTCCTACGTATGCGACGACAACGACTTCTCCACCGCCGTTAACATTATTTGAGTTTCAGCTTCCACTACAAGCAAAAACATTTAAAAAAAATGCAAAATAAATACCATGTTTTACTTTCCATTTATTTTGGCATTGAAAATGGTTTTGATAATGTTTTCATTATATCAATGTGTTGTATTGATATCTTGTGATTGAAATGTGGAAATGTTATGTTTCCATTATGCATGTTTTATGTGATACAATTATGTTAAGGTTTATGATATATTTAAAGATTTTCATATAAGGAGTGCATTGGACTTACTAAGTGATGGGTGGATCCCATTATAGCTCCTCGATGCATTGGTAGGTCTCATGAGGCAAACTATTGTCTTGGCACGAGGCCATGAAAAAATCTTATTTGCAGTCTTGGCACGATGCCTTGGCTACATGGTTATGATAGTCTGGAATTATGAATTCTATCATTATGAAAGTTTTTATTGATATTCCATGTGATTATTCGACTAGTATAATATCCATGTGAATAAGTAAATGTCATTATTTATTTTTATTTTTTCCATATTATGCTGATGTTCATGTTTAAAAGGCTTTTCTTTTAGTTATACATTGCCTTAAATGTTTTTGTTTATTTATGAATGTTTCTTCTGTATTGTTATCCTTACTAAGCATTTGAGCCCACCCCTTTCTATGTTTTATTTTCCCAGGATGTGAAGAAATATTTTATGATTGACCTACAGGGATAGTCTGAAGGGGATAAGAGTTTGGACTATGGAGACTATGTTATTGTATTTTTTCACATTATGATGAAGTGTTACATTTAAGAATGTATCTAGTATTTCAAGGATACTACACTAATCGGTCTTCTGAGACTTGATCTTTTGTGATCATGCCAATGTTACTTAATAATGAACTGACTCTGGCTAACTAGGGTTCGGACGTTAAACCCTCCAAAAAATGAAGGATTAATCTGTCAGCACTAGATTCTCCACATATTTCCCAAAATGGGATAGTCTCATAAGATTTAGTTCTTAAATATTATCATTTGTGTATTTTAATATTATAAAGAAATTAAAATAGTGGTACTCCCTCATGGTCATACTTTTCACTAGGGGTTTCTGATTCTACATTGGTTATATCATTCAGTTGATAATGGGGATCAAAACTCTTAGAGTAACTATATCATCATAATGTGTTACGGGTGAATAGAAAATCAATTTTGAATGAAGGATTCTCTGAACTAGGTAACATTGATAAAAAGGAAAATACAATCAATAAAACTGATCATTTTAGTGTCCAAAAACTATATAGGATTGAATAATCAATTTCACAAGTAAAGAATCCACACATGGACTATAAAATTCTAAAAATAAATGTTATTTTATTTATTTTTTAATTTGATGAATCATATATAGTTCATAATATAAATTTCACCCAAAATAGTTCTAGACCAGTGCTTGATTGTTGGATGTTTAGCTTGGATGAATTTGTTTTGTATCGAGTCACTACTGTAATTTCATGGATATCCAATAAGGACTATTTTGGGTTTGAAAACGCCCCACGAGTCTCACATCTGGGGAAAAATATTTCCAGTGCCTTCATTTCAAAAATTCATGTGGTCATTGGGTTTTCTTTATAGTAATTCATAGGAACACACATTCATAATGAATATGAGAGGAACGTGTTACACATTTTTTATGGGAATCATTGCCTACCCTGGTACCCTTTAATAGGTTTACCTCATTTTCATGAATTTGTCCCAAATTCCCCTCTTATGTCAATGATTGGTAATTGACATGCACCAACATGAGCATCTATATGTAACATAGGTTGTCTACTTTTTTCCTTTTTTTTCATAACCTCTTAATGTTAATTTTTTTGTTTTTACAGTGAAAATTAATTTAATTATGATCTTGATAGATTCATCATGATACAATAAGTTGTGAGATATTATGGAGGTATGATTGAACCACACAAACACGTGTTACATATCCTATGAGAATAAAAATAAAATCTCATGTAGTATGAGATACATACTCAAGGGTCACATGACATGGAACACCTCGTGAAGATTAATTTTGTAAGGGACCGAAAAATATGTAGAGCATTCATAGAAATTTATTTTTATGTATTTACATGTGATAATCCATTTTTGTTACACATAAAAACACTATACCATAACGAAGATTGGATTGTCCATACGTGTAGTGTCTCCCTATGAGTTAAATAGAATCTCATTAGGATTAATGTTTAATAGAAAATATATGGTGGATTCCTAGAAGTAATATAGTCTTCTATCAATGGGTATTGTTTTATTTTAAATGTAGTGTAATAATGAAAATCTACTAGGAGTATGTTATTGAAGGAAGGGACATCCTGGCTCGCAAGAGTATGAGAATGGGGTGGAAAGGAATAGATAATTCAATGAGGAATATAAGCCCATAATTATTCATGAAAATTACTAAAATAATTGGTTTTATCCTCCAAAATTAATCTCATATATCTTAAATAAAAAGGAATTAAATCCCACATGGTTAAAGTGGGCCAATTTATGGCCATACGATAGGATTATACTGAGCATTTAAACATCAATCATTGATAATTTTGTAATGGATTTTCACAATGTGTGATGAGGAAATATACACACTAGATTATTTGGAAACATATAATTGATTGGTTCTTACACACATTGGTAATGTCCTAGAAATTAGATGGTCCATTCACTTTAGGAAGTGTAATCTCATTGCTGTTAGTTTGAATGATTGAACCATGTATCTAAACTCATATGAGTCATGCTCAATGTTAGATATAAGATATAACATATGGTCAATCACATTTTAGGAGACACGCATTTTAATTTGTGGGGGTTCAATAATTGAGTCCATCAAATGATGTTTTCTAACCTGAGGTCACTAGTTATTTATGATTGATGAGATTATAATAGAGAACCATCCCATGTCCAATCCCAAAATATAAACCACATCCATTCACCTTATAAACTATTTCTAGGCTAGGAAGAATAAGTAATATTGAGGAAGGAGGAGTGTGGATTCATCTAAAAAATAATATGATCTTACTCTTGGATATATTTCCTATCCAGTATATCTCATGTGGATATAGAAGAAATCTTTCATGAACCATGGGAATCTTATTTGGTATCATCCAGATATTTGTAGCCCCATTATAAAGTGGATCAATGATTTTGACCCCCCCCCCATGAGATCTACAATCATGGGTATAAAAACATAGGTATCCTTTTATCAATAGAATCAATGATCAATAGAATTTATAATAATGTAAATTCCATGATCATTTGTATCAGGTGGCCCTAGTTAAGGCTTCTAAATAACAATTTTTGGATTTTAGCCTTAGAATAACGAATTCATAAAGGTATTATGGGTTTCCTTTATCCAGAAATATTTCATAGAGATATTTGGTGATTTTATGAACGTACTAAATTCCAATTCAAATATAAAAAATTACACATACGTGGATATATTAATAGTGACATGAGGGTATAAAGTCCCCCCTAATATATTATGTTCAACCTCTAATCCTTTTTGTGAGGGCTTTAGTGGATGTTTTTAGAGTAAGTAAAATAAGGCGATAATGTACATAATGTAATAGGAAAAGGTAGTTAGCGTAATGAAATTATCTAAATATTGGATTCATGATGTGGTTCACCTAATTCATCTCTCATAAAGTAGATTTACTAATATGGTTTTGCTAATAGAGATTACATTTAATCCTTATTGAGTAACTAAGGTGTTTGTATCCTTACATCCTCTCTCGTATATTTTATCCTTCATTTTAATGATTAATTATTGGATTTTATTGGATATGAGTTAGGGTATCCGGTCATTAAGTAAGGAGGAAGTTCTTCTGTCATCTTATAGGGAAGTGAAATGATCTTGGTTAATAAAATATTTTGAATGAGTTTTCCCACATAAAATTGCCCATAAAATTGTATTGTACTTCTATTTGATATCCCCACTATCATTTTTGACAATGTCAAAGTGATAAGTCAGGTAGGCACTCCCCTTGGTTCTATCTGGTTTCATATGTGATGTCTCATCGGTATATCCAATATCAAGAATTGATGCAATTAAAGAGGTAGGTTCAGTGATTTATGAACTAGGTTATACTTATATTATTATACCACCATATCATATACATGAACGTGAAAAAATTATAGGTAAGGCATGATTTCAATGCACCTTTTCCCAAGAAAGGTAAGTAGAAGAGGCTTTCCCATAGGAAAACTCACTCTAACAAATCATGTACCATGTTTAGTCAACAACTTCTAGAGGATAGCTGTGATGAATATATTCTAGGGGTGGGTAGATATTTTCGTTTGATCAGGATTTTCCAAATATATATGCCTACGGATTAAATACCAACATAGGTTCAAGAACAAGATTGTTATGTAGTAATTATTTATTCATAACCATTTTCCTAAAAAACTACATTTTGAAGGGGTCCACCATTTCTTAGGATTCAACAGAATTCAACACCCTTAAAACTGAAATAATTTTCTTAAAAATATAAAAAAATAATTGGATTGGTATGAAATTATAAGAACAACTCAATAGATAAATATAAATATATATATATATATATATTGTTTTCCTATCGTTATCTACCTTTGATGGATTTTCAAGAACCCTTCCCATTCTCACAAATTTATTTATTCAATGGAATTCTCAATTGGAGGAATAATAAGAAGTTACACTAGAAATGCTCTAATAGAGTCAGAGACCACATCTTATATTTTTCCCATCATTATAGTAGAAACTTTCTCCTCAACTGTAGTGCCTGAATAAGAATTTGTCCAATCGACATACCTCCAAAATATTTTGTTGATATAATGGTTTAAAAATCCCCTTAAAATTCGATAAAAATCAATGAAAAATGATTTAAAATGATATCAAGGAAAATATGAAAAAGGTATGATGGAATTTACATTTACTCCTTTAATGATGAGTTTTATTCCGCGTCATTCTTATCGGTTATCTCCCTTAATCTCTCAACACCCTTGATTTTACATCCCTCCTCAGAGTTTACTCTATGATTAATCCATTCATATATATTCTCCATATAATATTATCTACCCTTTAGTGACTAAATTTCAGTTTCAATATCTTCAATATAAGGCTCTAACTATTTTGGGTGATCCTCGTAGAAGATGTTGGTGGGTGTAATCAAATGTCGAAGTCCCCTCGGGAAAATTTTAACTATGTAATGTTTATAGAATATCTTCTTAGAAACTAAATAGTGCTTATATTTATCACATGACCTATAATATTAGGTTAGCATAGATTTTGTATGGATAGATATTTTATGTCATTACCCACTCATTGATAGTGTAAGGTTCGGTTTTCCTACCATTTATGATGAATTTGGGCAAATGGAGGATTTCTATTTACAAACCTCTTATAAGACCTTCCCACATCTACTTGATTCTCTCACTCTTATATACCTTTAGTCAATTGTGGACCCTTGAATTGATGCACTGAGTCAACCTATAGACCATTAGGATATAAATAGATCCAGGTCTCAAAATAATCTATCAATATCTCAACAATGAAACTGATCTATAGAAGTATAAACTTTATGATCATTTCCACCTATATAAGAATCATCTATAATATATCTTCAATAATATTTTTCGGTTTCATTCATACAATCTGGGGTGATTTGAGGAGTTTATTCTATCTATAATGAAACTGGTGGTCAAATTTCTACAGGGAAAATTCTTTATAAATGGTCTCTCCATTGACTCTAGAAACCATTATTAATTAATGCATATATATATATATACGCAATATTGGTGGATTCTAGACACAATATTTGTAATGAATCCAATTAAGGAGAGACATTGAATAAAGTTGAATCATTTTTGTCGAATTACATGATACCCATATCCCTATAATCTAGTGGGAGTATCCTTACTCCAATAAGTAATTATAAATTATGTATGAACGCAAAACATATAATGAATCGTTAATTCATAAACTAACATCCCCAATTATAGGAGGTTATCCAACCACAAATCACCTATAAGGGATGAAATATTATGAATGAGGATTTACCTGATAGATGTTTCTAAAAATGTGGTACATTTTATCCATAATTGGCACCGCCATGTTAATCCACCATCAAGCTTCCATTGGGCAGTCTTCAAGAAGGTACGAACCCATACACCAGTTCTTGACTCATTCACAAAGAGGTAGTATTTATTGGTGAACGTTTCTAAAAATTCATCTAAATAGACCAACCAATGGTCATCATTGGTACCACTGAACACCATATGTGTTCATTTTTTTCTATAATATTGGATAGTATGAACCATGAAGCACACATTACTTAATGTTTGGGGAGTCATGAGGTATCATTATTTTTATCTATTGATAATTTGGAATGATAAACCAGATAATACAATATGTTCAAGGGAACATTGATATAGGTAAAGAGTTATTGTCCAATAAAAATCCATTCTAGTAAATGTAACTCCCTTAAAAGTGGGAGAGTCATCTATACATTATCCCATGCAGAAGGTGGAGGTATGAACTAATCACACATCCCACCCAGAATTATAGAAACATTGATCGTGTGTATATCACAAAATAATATCAAAACCTTTATATGCATCAAATAGAATATATTCATATCAAGGACCCACATACTAATTAGGTCAAAGAAAACCTATTTATTTTGTTTAGAGAAAGAATATAACACCTATACAGATTCATAAATCTAAATTTCTATAAATTTATCTGTAAAAATTAACGATATTTGGCATACCTTAAAGGTACAACACCTTTCAATGGTAAAACAACCTCTAGAAAAAATGTTCAAACATGAGGTGCAACCTAACATCTAATAAAGAAGTATATTTAATCCAAATGGATGAATAATTTTTGATCTTATGAACTAAAATATTTCGTACTTCCCATGTAAATTGGGGTATAACCAAGGTCACAACCATATATGTGGTAGGCATCCAAGATGAATTTCTTTGTCACTAAGAGAATTGATTTTGAAAATTCATGATGTTGGTTGCTCTAGTTTATTAGATAAATACCTAGTCATAGTAGTTAGATCATTGCATAATATAGTATCCTAAATCTATATAAGGGAAACCAATCAGATATGACATATTTTAGGGCCCTTCTCCCATGAGATCTAAGAATATATGATGTCTTAGTAAGACATTGTATAATTTATTACCTTTAACACTGGAAATCATATTTTTTCATCACATGAATGTGGCTTAAAAAACATCTCTTGATTTATTTCATGAAAAGATTCCAGCATTCTAAATAATGGAAGGATATGGTAGAAGAATATACATAAAATTTGAAAGATAAAAATATATTGTAAATATTAATAAAATATCATTCTGAATAGTAATAATATTGATCACATAACAACTTTGGAATGATATATACTCATATAGAGATTATATAGATACATATTATTTATTTGGCGAAGATGATTCAATTATGAAATAAGACATTAATGTGGAATATATTAATTCACGGACTTTTACATTTTCCAACATTCCATGGGGGCATTTTTATTCTGGTCAGTAGAATACTCAACTATATTTAATATTGTTGAAGGACAATCCCATAACCTATTTATAGGCAATGGAAAACCATTATGTGAACTATAGATCATACAGGAATCACATGGAACTTTTGTGGTCTATCTCAATTCATCAAAATTATATCCTCTTGATTTAAATAAATACAAAATTATTATTAGGGGTATTTTTTATTACTATAAACATTTAAATCACTCATTTAAATATGATCAAATGATGAGTCAATAAATGTAATATTTTTGGGAAAAACCAAGTTGTTTATTAAATATGTAATCTATTTGTGAGGGGATTATTCGTGGAAAAGTAAAATCATTTTGTGTCGGTATCTCTTAATGAAACATCAAATAATCATAGTCACACAATGTTTTTCAGTATGTGGTTTTTATTATTTAAGAGATTTTTGTAATTTAATGATATATTTATAACATAGAGACTTTGTGGTCACATCTCTATGTGAATATAGAGATTATTCAAGACTAATTGGTTGTTATGAGATCGCACAGTACAAGATGATAGTCATAATATGACACATACAAATAAACATCATGTTCATCAAGGAATAATGGATAAAAACAAGGTACATTAGAGATCCTGTTTCAAGAGAAAAAATTTAATTTTTTATAAATTATTCACCTTATTGAAGGCTTTTAATAAAATAATTATAATTCGATGAGTTTCCACAATATTATAAAAGGGAGTATTATCATGAATGATTTTCACAATAATGCTACACCATTACCCCATCCAAACATAGAAGTATCATGATGATGTGTACCTAAATACTTCATGAAAGACTCCCAAAATACCCCCTTTTGGGTTGTTATACTCACATATTTTTATTTATGGGTAATATCTAATTCCAAGACATTATCAAACCATATCCCTTTGGGTAGAACCATAATTTTATACAATGTTGGGGTTTCATAAGGTGATTTTCATCCTCTTCCTAATGGTTCATGGACATGAATGAATTGAAATGTGAAGGATTACTTCATGAAGAAGCCCAATTATAATTAAGCGAACTTCTTTAAGGTCCATTATTTAAAACAAATCTTCATACTAGGTTGAATTGAACTAAATAATCTCATTAGCTTCCTTCCACAATTTATAGAGACCCAAAATACCATTTCATTAAATCATCTACAATGGTCTTAGGAATTACCTATAAATACTTTCCTGCACACCAGTGTATACCCCCTATATAATGTATTCATTTTATAATATAACCGAATCAGATATTTCTCCAAAATTTGTAGAACATTTAGTGTAATATTGAAAATTTTATCAATTCATAAGGATAGTCTCTATCATGAGAATAAAACTGAAGCCTCCAACAGATCATTCTTCTCATATTTTCTAACACTAATAAAAAAACCAATTTCCCAAGTATCTAAGATTCCCCTTGCGTCTATTCAATGATACATGAGAATATAATTGGCCTTCCAATTGGTTTTCAAACATAAAAAAAATACCTTCACTCAAGTCACCTAATATATAGGAAATCCTTGGGTAGAGTATGTGTACGACCTATATTTATATTTACTACACTTAACAAATGATTGATCATGTCACCAAATGAATTATCCAACTTTAACACAATTTTAGATATTTCATGAATTACACTATAACAAAATGTGTTATATTTTCTATAAGACACTATAATTTCATAATAAATATCCCATTTGGTCCCTCAATCCTCATGGGACCATATTCCCTTTGAGATAAACTATAATATATTAATTGTTTTACCACTAAACATGTTGAACTAGAAATGGATATTCAAATATTAGATTCACACCAACGATTTATACAATCCGTATAACTAGGATTACCAACCACATGAATTTAAATTGTATTATATGATTTATTTTATGCATGATATTAAACTGCATGCACTAGTCCTACCACATGACCATAAAATATGCAACATAGACTACACATTCTTTTGTAATTATTAATCAATATAAAATGGACACCTAATTATCCATCATATTGAAACACCATGTTGATCATAAATTCATAACCTTAAATGTAACATCATATAGTCATGCATGAATTATATCAAATGAACCCACGTTTCATCATAACATGACATAAAACTAGGAAATATAAACAACATGATCATTGATCCTTATTAATCATGTTACGTAGAAATCCACTTCAAGGATCAAACCAAAACACCACAAAGTTCATAGATTTGTGACCATAAATGTTACTTCAATAGGAAATCTCTGTATAACCTTATAAGTTACATCCCATGATCATGGTTTCGTGACCTTAAAATCCTGTAAATTTTTCCTTATCGTAATATCCTAAAAATAATGAAATGTACAAATTCATGGAATCGAATTATGTGTGTTCAAAACCCCATTATATAGATATATAATAATCTCAGAGCATGGTTTTGGTCCTATCTCTACAGATCTTACAACCTACATGAATGGGGATAAATGAAAGAACACCTTTTATTGGTGGTTTAAAAAAATTAATCACTTATTAAATAAAATATATAGAACCACTAATTTATATACATATCATTGTCAATGTATAGTTTAATCAATCCATGGAATGATGGTAACTAGTAATAATATAATTAATCAGAATTATTTAGGAATGCGTATTTAGTCATTATGAAAGTACTAGAGTATGAAATAAAACACACCAAAGTTGGTGACATGAGAACCATCTACCATCATCTTGATCATTGTGCAACCCAATGTGTTACTAGTTGATTCCCATCAATTTTTCTCCTTTTGAAAACATGCCAGTATAAGTTCAAAATGTCACAAGTGTTTGATTATAGTATAAATAAACTTGTTCCATTATTTCTAGTAATTTTCAATTAATATTACCTTCTTGTAGTTTATATCACAAAGTTATACAATTTTAGTGAAATATATAATTTGGAGAAAACATTATAATGGATAACATTACATACTTTCAAATAATGTAACATCGTGATCAATGAAATAATTAACCTACCTTCTTGTATGTATATCATTTGTTAGAACTATAGTATAATATAACATAACATGATAATTAATATAATTACAATGAATTAAATAATTTATCTAGAATTATTAACATTGTATGAAACCAATAATATCAACATATAGCCAAATGTATCACAAGATATTATAGAGTAATTACTTCATGGAACACTAATAATAATCCAACTAAAGTAAACTTATTCGAAAAATCATATTTCATGGTTAGTCATTAAATCCAAGGAACTAAATATGTTTTTGAAAAAAAAACATGTCCATTATTGTTGTTAATCATTTGAAAAATCAATTAATACATTGGTTATAACCAAAGAATTCTCATTTTGACTAAAACAACACATCTGATATGATATTAACACTCATTTAGGACATAATCATAGAAATCGAGTGTTTTTATTTAATATATTTATACTTTTCCATTTCATTGAGAAACAAATATTTAGTAATAATTACTAATTCGAAAATAGGGTTTCATTACATTTTCAAACTCAAAATTATGTATTAAAACTCAATCCTTTTTATATAAAAAGAAAATATTTGGTTAGTGTTTAAATAAATGACATAAATAAAATGTACAAATGTAAGAGATTTATATGATTTATAATTTAATAAATAAAAACATTAATTTTTTCAATTAGAAATTAAAAACCAAATAAAAAATTATAATACATGCTTAATACACTTTATAAAGGAAACTTATACTGACAAAATCATATTTGAAAACTATTGAGGGATAAATAAAACATTATCAAAACATAGATTCCAAATAAAATAACTTGAACATATTAATTATCAAACAAATGGAAATAAATTATTTGAAACATGATATAATTTAGGTATTTAAAATTAACTTCGGCATAAACAAAAATATTAAAAAAATTAAAAACACCATCATTTAACAATGGTATAAATAATTTATTTTAAAGAGATGATGAATGCATCAAAAACCATTACATAGTTTTAAATAGAATCCCATTTTATATCATTATCATTATATTTAAAAATATCATTGAATACACATATGTTTGTAATTATAAAAACAAGAGTAAAATTACGTGTGTAATTTTGAAAAATTTGGAGAAAATGTCATGTGTATAGCTTCAAAATATCATGAAGGGAAAATACCACCATCTTTACCAATCAATAGTTAGATTCGAGTAGTTGTTTACAACACCTAACATAAAAAAATTAATTTAAAATTAATAAATTAAAAAATTAATATTATTAATATATTTAACCCCAATGATGGATTATTTAAAAAAACCCACCATAAAATTTCCAAAATCCCAAATTTAAACTACCATGAAATAATAATTAAAGTTGATTCAATCGATTTTCTGAAAAAGACTCAAAATACAGCTTATTTTTTCTAAAATAATAACCAATGATGTGTGATAGAACCTTTATATCTTCCTATATAACATCAATAGAAGTTCCCTAATTTGAGTAGTTCAGACACCCATTAATTTCATCCTGATGAATATAAAATCCTTAAATTAAAGTAATATATTAAGAATAAATAGTTTAGTCCTGAAAAAGATAAAATTAATATTTGAAGAGTTATAAAAAAAGGTTTGATAGACTCCCTTGGGTATAACTTGTTGGAGATTGTTCCCTAAAAATAACTAAATTGTACTTTCATATGGTTTTAAATTAAATTTATATAATATTAATATATTTTATCACATTATTACAGTTAATTTATGAAATATTAATTCATAACATACTTACTGTATTTATTCCATTTAGAGGTTATAATAATTTTCTATTATGATGAGATACTTGAATTGGTATGATGATATTCTTGAATATATGTTCAATTGTCTAATGAATTTATATGAAAGTACACAAATGATGAAAAATGTTAGGCGTAGGGGTATTATAAGAAATTAATACACATTCAATTATAGATCATAATTAAAAATTTCTAAGAGAGGTGGAAATAAAAACATAACCATCTGTAAGAATTCAACATGGTATACATGTTAGTAGATTTTTTTTAATCACATGTGTATTGGTACGTATACTTATGATTGTTAAATATTTATTTTTTGTGTTGCATATTATGATGTATTGATGAATGGAGTGATGATATGTACTAACAGGGAGGCATGATATATTGTGTACATCATGAATGACCAGGAATTCATGGGTAAATCAAGATAATATTTTTCCCATTTGACAAAATGGATGTAGGTATTTCAATAACATTGATTAGAATGGAACATTACTATTATTTCCATGACCATGGTAGTTTTATCAATGAGTTTACTACTATAAATCCAAATAATGATAATAAAAAATTTAGGTTCACGGTAGTATTACTCAACCTTATTTTTTATATATTGAGAAAAATGCATTATATTCTATATAAGCCTTTCATAGCATGTTATTACATTATGACATTAACATCACTCTCTATAGATGAAATTAAATGTCTCAAGATGTTATTTAGGTACATTAGGAAAAATACAAAAATTCCATAGAGAAAGAGGCCTAAAGGGTCACAAAATATGTTTATCTAAAACATTATTTAAATATAATTAGAATTTAAAATTTAAAAAAATATATTTACTCTACAAATTTGGGGAATAATTTATTTTAGGTTATATTGATTGCATATATATTTTTTTAAATGATTATTATAATGATATTTAATTTTTTTCCAAATAATATTTATTATGTTTTCATTATTTTATGAGGATTGACGAGTTGAGTTATAGGTTCTAGTAAAAATGAGATTTTTAATAACATTTATTTAAATAATGACTATTTATATCTCTATTGATGTTTTATACATCAAGGAAATATTATTATTGTTTATTATTAATAATAATATTATTATATTAATTATTATTCTTCTTCTTATTTATCATTTTTGATATGGGGTTGGGGAAGGATTGATAGATTGTATAAGGGCCAATGAGAAATAACCAATTATATAATATTACAATATAAAAACAAATTTTATTATTTCTAGAGTTAGACATAGTTTTGCACAAAAATACTCTCTAGGTATGTCAGTTAATCTTATATATAAATTATTAAATTATTATTATAATGATATTTAAAAATTTTTATGAAAATTTATTGTTTAGGGATTAATAATTTATGAGTATTATAATGTTGATTAAACATTTTTAGTAAAAATGATATATTTAACATCATTTATTTAAATAACCAATTTTTAAACCCGTATATGGTTTTTATATATCAATAAAATTTTAATATTTATTATTGTTATTATTATAATTTTATTATTATAATAATAATAGTTATTTGACATTGGTTAGCTAAGGATTATGATATTTGATATGTGTCATGTTGTAATAACCATTTATCTATTTTAGTTTTATAAACCCAATTATATCATTTCAAGTGTTAGACATTTTTATGAATAAAAGTTCTTTCTAGATATGTCTTTCAATACTATAGTGAATTTTTTATATAAACCTCTCAATAATAGAGAGAAATTTTCATCTTAATCTTCTCAAGACCTAGAAAAACTAGAATAATCTTTTGTGCTCGAAGGGGTTTTTGTTTGAGATCAAGAGGAACAGTGAAAGATAATTTTTCATCAGAAATAAGGAAAAAGTATATAGTCATGTTGTTTTGTAATTTTTAAAACATATTTGGATACCAAAAAATATATTTCACAATAAAATACTCAATCACAATGACGGTACGTGAAGAGTGTTGAACCGATTCAATAATAAATAAAAAAGTAAAATGAAAAATATAATACTTATTTAAAAAATATTTATAAATTATATGTGAATGATATTTTCATGAGGATTATGGGTTTTCTATTAACACGATTCTATTGATAATTCCATGGTAACCGATAAAGACCCATTATTGGTAATGGTCTCAACCAATTATGATTCATTATGGAACCTTCAAGTTATATTATAGTGGTCATATATTAGTTATAATTGTATATTAATAATTTTTCAATTTTCAAATATAAGTGTAATTATTTTCATTTTGAGTTGATTCTTTCATAAAATAAAATTTCTCAATATATATATTTTTTTTGCATCATTTGAACATGAACAAAGAAAAAATTTATGACGAAATGTTTCGGATACCATCATGTGGTTTCACGGATAATGTTTTTATAAATAAAATACATGATGTGTTAATGTAAATTTATATGGTGTGTTCCCATGTTCACTATATCTATATGAGTTATAATAATCATGGATTTTAATATTGGATAATAGTATGTCACATTAATACATTTCATTCATTTCCCAATACAGATTGCACATAAACTTATGGGTTACATGGTAAGTATCTAGAATACACAAAATTTAACCCCACATGGGTTTTCCCAAAGTGAATCTAGTAAACTGTGTGCAAAAAGTACAAAAGAATACTAATTATTGGTCATGTATTGACTACTATCTGAGAATCAAGGATCAATTTTTATTATACTTATTTTATATGGAGTACATAATGTCTAAATCATGTTTGTTTTCATGATCTACAAACCATGTCACTAAGAGTCTTTCAGTAATGGAAATATAATGGAATACAAAACATCTTAATAGGTTTTACCTAATGTTTAAATCATACTCATTCATGTAGAGTACACACTGAGCTAGGTTTTTTCACCATAAGATTATTTAATTGGAATTTAAATTATTTACATTATTAAGAAAAACTAAATGGTTTGTGGCCAGTCTAATCATAAAGTGATACTATTTTAAAAATAATAAATACTAACTTATTGTCCATGTGATTTTAAAACTACATGTCCTTTATGGTCATTGTACACACTATTTTCCTCAAACACACTACCCACACTACATTTTTGGTATACTAAAGGCTTGTTGTGTGTCATAAATGTTGGGTTAACCACAATCCTTAACTCACAAAACTATAACATATGAAATTTCATAAAACATCATAAAGGTAATATTCCATGTAATCACATGGTATAAGACAAGGAATGTATAGGAAAATTCATTTTTTGAGGGTACACACCATTTCACCTCATTCACATGTCATTTATTTAATATGTTTTAAATTTATTTAACCTGTTTAATTGGTTAGAATTTAGGGAATATGGGTAACACAATGAATATTAGGGTGGAAAATTAAGATTAATTATTTAATTAATTAATAATATAACTTATTATTTATTTGGGTGATTAATATTAATATATAATTAATAAAAATTAATATTATCTATTTTATTAAATTAATACTCACTTCATGCATTGATGATCACGAGCTTAATTGTCAAATAAATGAGTGGTGTTTTTTATTTTAATATTTATTACATGTGTTGGAATGTGAAAAATTTTTCATTAAATTAAATATGATGGATGAAATTTCATCGAAACAACCTTTATTATCTAATACATGTGTGTTCTTATATTATTTGATGAAAACCCATACCCGGGTTTTTCTCACTGAAGTGTGAGTAAATATTGGTAAATGATAGATCTCTAAAGATATGAATCAATTCAGAAGCTGAGTTGAGTATAAATCAACCATAGAGATACATTGGATCATGTAAGGAATATTGTAACTAGAACAAACCCCACCTTCTTGATTTTATCCACTAGATTTAAGACTTAGTTTATCATCAACATATTAAACAGACCGTTATAAAATATGATCATTATTCAATATATATTCATTTAATTATTCCTCAGTGAAAGGCTATCTATTTATGTATATGGGATTGATATATGTTATGAATTAAAAATAAATAAATTATCAAATATGAATGAATATATAAATAAAATGTATTCTGAATATTTTATTTTATAAATACATGGATCATATACTATTTGAAATACATATGATATCAATAATATTTTGAGAGTGAAAAATAAAAAATATTTATTCATAATGATAATAATCCCTTAATGATATATTATGTCATCCAATAGCTTCTCTTATTTATTTAGGATGAAACCATTGATCAATTTTTTTATCACTCATTACGACACTTCAATTTATAATGGAGATCAATGGAATGTATTGTGATGACATAACTATGTTAGCTTCAGATGATTTTAACCATGATATACATTGTGTAGATTTCTATAAATTTTTGAGTAAATACAAGTCCATGATTTCATGTTTGGGCCGTACAATGAATAGATCAAGATCCTTTGAGTTAATAAAGATTGAATGACCACTTACCTAAATACATTAGAGTTATTTTACCAATCCCACATCTTGGTTATGAGAAGGTAAATATGTATAATTTCCCATAGAGTAATCATATGATAAGAAAATTTTAATCTTTAAGGGAGGGATATTGGGGCTTGATTATACTGTTGGAGACTAATAAGACAATGAACTATTACATATCACCTCTATTGTATCCCAAATAATGTAAAAAAATATTAATTTATTTTTATAATAAATTTATACTAACATGACCATGAATAATCACTATAATAAATATTGGAAAAGGATTATATCTTTATCATTGTGAATTTCTAGGAATGGTATTGGCACATTATCATCATATTATGCAAGGTGTGTAAATTTTTTGTACTAGAGTCACCTATTCATATGCAATAGCCTTCTAAGAAGGCTATTGAGGAAGGGAAATATGTATTTTAGAATCTTCTCGATAATTAATTGAATTTATTGAGCCTCATGATATATTCTATTGTCTAATGAACTCTTGATGATTCATGAGGTTATTTATACATATATTATAAAGTCATATATTCATGATATTTATACGAAGAAAGATTAATAAAAATGGTATGAGATCTATAAGGAATTTTTTTCATGAGTGATTAAATAAAGGTAGTTAAGAAGACTATATTATTTCACGTTAATTACATATATATAGAAATTTTACATCTTCAGTTTCAATCGACCAGATGAGATGCACAACAACTCTATTCATTCTTCACTACCATATAAAATCTCTAGAGAAATTGAGAATTATTGAATTTAAAGTATCAAAATGTACCACCAAATAATCCTCAATATAATTCAGTAAGAAGATAAGGAAATGCATCATGAGAAACATAGAGTCCTAATGATGAATAAAAAGAAGGTAGGGTAAATGGGCCCCAAGAATGTTTCCATATCTAAGGATTCTACTCACCACACACCCAAGAAATTAAAATTTAATATTGAACTAAGGGATAATATGAATAATGTTATTTATGTGTCAAAATAAACAAATTAAAAATATTTTACCACTATGTGGAATCATGATGGTTCTTTGAGTGTTTTTTTAATTAATGTAATATTTATATATATTCAATTTTTTGTCATACACAATATTTCTTCATCACATTTGTATAGAAATGTTGGAACCAAGTATATTAAAGAATGATTCAAAAGTTGTGTTGGATTATCAAAGTGAAGATGGAGAAATACTATCTGCATTGGCTTTTATAGACTAAAATATTAATCTAATGAAAAGATTTATTAGGTCATTAATAATTTATATTTTGAGCCTACTTTTTTAAAATATAATTGTGTCCCTTATTTAGATGTTAATGGATTTATATTCATGTTTGAGAAAAATATCATTATACTTATACTAATATAGAATTTTTTATATTATGAAACACATTAAAAATTGTAATTAATAACTATAATATAAACATTTTTTTGAAAATAAACAATGAATCATGTTTTCATGACCCATATTACACCCTTTTATAGAATTAATAACCTATGCATGTAAGTCAAAATCATTGATAAATATATATCAATATTTTTATTAAGATTCATTCAATCTAAAACAAATTGAAAATTTTCATTCTAGTTTATGAGAAAAGATTATCATACATCCATTTAGTAGATAAAATTGACATGGATATAAATATTCATGAATTCGTACAAATAGATTCATGTGGAAATTTTCTTATTGATGTTAGAGGTAGATATGTAAACTTCATAAATTTTACCAATGATGTGAGTAAATATGGGTTTTTTAAATAAAAATGTAGAAAATTATATCCTCTATGTCATTTTAGGAGTTCAAAAATAAATTGGAGAATTATCTTGGTAATAAGAAACATGAATTTTTATCTAATCACAGTGGAGAGTATCTTAAATAATATTTCCTCAACTGATTGGGGGATTTTTAGATTTTATCACAACTCACTCTTATTTATACACCAAGTTATAATGTTGTTAGTGAATAGATGATGTAAACCTTATTTAAATTGGTGGGTTCTATGATGAGTCTGTAAATTGTTCCATTATGATTTTAGGAATATTCATTAAAAACTATTTTATAAACACTAATCTGAGTTATAATTAATATCTTAACAAAATACCATATGAATTATGGCATGGGAAGAAACATGTGTTGTTTAATATTAAATAATGGGGATTTGAAGTATTTTTGTTTCCAATTATAGAAACAAACATGAACCCCATGGAAATTTTGTTTATCAATATATGGTATCATAGGGAAACAAAGGTATATTACATTATGTTCACCCATATAACAACTAATAGTTTCCATACATGTCATATTCCTATAGAGGGGATAACTCTTCCAAATAGATATTGGTAGAAAGAAGTACTTATATGATGTTTTTGTTGAAGATACGCTAGGGTTATCACATGAAACAATTCAATAGGTCCCTATGAAACAGGATGCTAAAAAGACAATAATACTACATAGGATAACAAGATAGGTTTGATTCCCAAAGAGATATTATTTTCTAGTCACAAAGGATAGTTATTCAATATTAGTTATTTATAATTAACCTCAATACTTAAATAAAGTAGTGAATATTATATAAGATTCTTTATATAAATAATCAATGAATTATAAAAATAATTCCATGTGTCATTGCAAAATATTAGTTCTATTAGATCCTCTATTTGATGTAAATCATGTCAAGTAAAAATTTCCTGTCAAGAAGAAATATTTTTTTAAGTTAAGTTTAGTACTTATAATGAATGGATATTAGATTATGGGGTTTTAAGAAATTTAAATTCAATTAATTTTACAAAACATTTTCATTGGATTATATTCTAGAATCCATAAGAACTATAATTTGGTAGAATCTTATCATGATTATGATATTTTGAAAATGGAAATAAAAAAATTCTTAAAGGAAAATTTTGAAAAATTTCTATATAACACAAATGGGAGGGATTCATACTCTAAAGGATACTAAAAATGTCATTAATGATATAGATTCCCATTTATGGATAGAAAAAATAATCTAGATCATGGAAAAATGATATTAATGAATCCATAGGGGAATTTATTTTAAAAAATAATGAGTGTGATCCAAGTTTCTATATGAATATTGGTGGGGGAGAAGTTTTTTATTAGAATTATATGTTTGTTTAATATTACTATTTGGCAATGAGATTCAAGTCTTGTAGTTTTATCACATTATTGAACTATTTATTCCCTATGATGGACTTAGTTAAATCATCGTATATTATTATAGAGGCATCGGGCATGATTCTAAAAAGGGAAAAACGACCACTATATGACAGGAATCTATTCATCCATCATTGACATGGTCATTGATCTCCTATTATGGGACGAAATTATGGAATGAAAAAACATTGGGATTCTTGGGAAAATTTGGAACGACTGGTTTAGGAATCAAGAATTAATGTGTGTATCCTTGATGAAACCCTCCTATGAATGCACTCTATGTTTTATAGGTAGATCCATGAATTATTTAACCTCTGGGGAAAATCATACATTAAAATTGTGAAAGTAGGTTTGCGATGGGGAACAACCATATATATTATTTAATGTCTCTAGTTTTACCCCAAATCACAAATCATTAACCCCTCACCTACTGGATCATAGGGGGAGGTGATCTATCCTTTTGGAATCATAATGGGTTGGAATGATTCATGGATTCCCAGGCTACCCAGCCATAAGTATCATGTTCAGAGAGGCTAGCTACTACTTAACCTTCATCAAGGCTATTTTAGATAATATCGACCATGCCACCTTTAATCTTATTGAGATCATCTCAAACATGGTTCAATTTGTGTTAACTCCCTCCTCCATAAGGAATTTCTCTGAAAAAGGTTTCCCCTAGGGTATTGCTTCTCATGATTATGAATATTGATCAAATATGTAGTAATGGTTTTAAAGACATCCTATAATGTTTAAATTCCTCACATGGATAATTATAATCGATGTGGTTCCCATGGATGAAAACATCCAAAGATGTGGTATTAATATGGTATCCTAATGCTCCCATTGAAACTTCGATAGTACGGAGAGTCATTTACATATTTTATTCAAAGGGGAATGGTTCA
Source organism: Viscum album (assembly GCA_963277665.1). Classification (NCBI taxonomy): domain Eukaryota; kingdom Viridiplantae; phylum Streptophyta; class Magnoliopsida; order Santalales; family Viscaceae; genus Viscum; species Viscum album. The sequence continues at coordinate 12,737,527 of OY728156.1, forward strand.
TGCTATCTGGTCCACTTTTAGGGTGTTTATATCCTTATATACCCAATATTATCTAGAAGCTCTTTTCTTGAATTTCGGTTTCATGGAGTGGGTGATAGGGAATGAGAGAAACTTTTGTGGATGATCATCTTACAGGGTGGTTTCTAGTTCATATGGAAGGATATGAATAAAATAAAGTATGAGGGGTTAAACTATTTATGGAGATCCATTATTTCTAAAATAAGGGACCTTATCCCCAATCTAGTTATATCCATCAGTAACTGGTGGGATGCCACATCATTCCACCTACTTCTTACCTACATTCAAATCCCACAAACTAGATGTAGTGTTGTTCTTTTCCGATGGGTTTTATGGAATTCACCCATCATGGGTATGAAAATGGAAATATAAGGGTCTTATATCTCATGTGTATGAGAGGATAATGGGTTTTTCGTGACTCAGGGGGCATGGTTATCAATGCATTTGATGTCTACATCTACTCCGGAACATCTCTTCTGGAGGAGGCCCTTGCTTTATTCACCGAACTATCCTTATAAAACCATGGTATGATCTGTATTTATGAATTTGAAACTAATTCGATGACCTATCATAATCTTTGTATGTAATCAGTTCTAATCCTTGGTCTATTTCTTACACTATTAGAAAATGTCTAGTTATGTTATCTAATAACATCTGAATGGTATACACTTGGCGGGAGGGAAATAAGGTCACAAACCACATTTTGTATCTATTGGTTAAATGATTTATCATTTCCTGCATCTATAACTTGATATTCACAGAACCTAAGTGGGTAAATGTTATAATAGGGGATTCCATCAAGTTACATTATTTCATAATCCCCTAGTTTTCTTCTTTTCTTGTCTTTTCCTTGCCTAATAACATACCTTTTCTAAAAAATAAATACATGATGATGATAGATGTATGAAACATCATGGACTATGTCTAGGTACATATGTTAACAAGACAATATAGTGATTAAATATATAATAATTCAAGAGGTGATTGTTTTCTATTTCACATGGAATAAATATCCCCAAGAAAATGTTTCACAAACCCCAGATGTGAGAGAATGTATGAACAGGTTTCCTTATGAATCCAAGATAATATCAGTCCTATATGTAATGAAATATACCAAGCATGATTTTTCTTATGTCCTAATAATAGTGTAATGATTTGTGGATGATCTTGGACACTATAATTGGATGTTAGTCCTTATTATCCTTAAGTATCTAACACACGATAAGGATTTCTTCATAGTTTAAAAAGGATATGTGGAGCTAGTTATTAATGGATATATATATAACAGTTTAATGAAATATAAAGATGTTTTGAAACAATATTTAGGACATCACATCACTCTCAATGGAGTTCTTGTGAGTTTGAAGACATCAAATAAAACAATGGTCACAAATTTTGTGGTATATTTTTTGTACATTGCTGATGTTGATTCCTCTAAAGAATCTATGTGGATAGGTGACTTCAACTAGGAGCCTGATGTGACTCATTGAATTAATGAATCTATAATATTGTATACTATTGTAGTGTCCCTCTCCAATGAGCAATGGTAGCATCGCTTGATGATTCATATACTTTAGAAATATTCACTTTTGTGTGATTTTTGTCATGAGTTCATTATCCCAAAAAATATAACTTCCATAAAGTATAACATGGTAGATATATTGAATGAATCCATATCATAGTATAATCAATCATATCATATGAGATCTACTGGTATGAAATTTTTTATCATTGGGATCTTTCCCAATATGGATTATTTTGGAGTTTGTGTCCTAAAAGTAACATTTTTTTCATTTTGATTATCTATATATAAAAATTCATGAAAATTAATAAAAATATAATCACATAATGTGTTTTATTCTATGTAATATTATAATGAAAAATTATTGAGTGTATCAATGACATCAAAATATTACATCAATTCAACTCAATGATGAGAACATTGATGTGATGTCATGATATTTTTAAATATATATATTCCTTTAATAAATGACATCTCCCTAATAAGACATGGATGATATAGTCTATCAAGTTGAGGGGGTCATAATATATTGAGATGACTTCAAATTAAGTTCACACCTAGTGATCTCCAAGTTAGTAGATTAGGATAACATGCCCGCCCATATGAATTATAAATGTTATATTTTTTATAGGGTATTCCAATATCTGCACATGTGTATTTTTCATATAAATTCATATTATTATTAAAGAATATTTGGTTTCTTATATATTTTTTATTAATGAAAACCATAATAACATATCTCGTAGTAACTCATGACACATTGGGTGTGCCATAAATGATATTACATTAATGAATATTTTTTGAATGTATTTTCTCATATTTTTCAAATGGAAGAAAACCCATATGAAATGTGATTAGAATTAAACCATTTCATTTTCAAAAAGGTGATAGTTTTTTTATCGATGAGTTCACATTATGAAATTTGATGTAATATTTTTAATTATATTGTTTGATGAAACAAGTATGAAACAGTCGTTATGAGGTATCAAGAAAAAGGAATTCCATTACTTGGATATAATTCATAGGTGATTATTGTCATTGTAACAGTAATATATTTATAAATGTGTAACATGACATGATACTAGATTATTAACTAAGAATTTATGTATTCTATCATATTTTCATAAATAATGGGGTGTGGAATGTTATACAATATGTGTATCCATAACCTCAGTTAATTTAATTTTGAATTTAATGTGAAAATAAATATCATTTATTGTATTTAAGAATTAATATATTTTTTGGTTATGCTAATTTCATTATTATATTTTGAAAAAATAATAAAATTACAATTAGTTATTTATTTAAATGTATATTATTCACGGTTTTATAATTTTCATAGAGGAATGATATTTTGATTTAGAGGATTAGATATAAAGGATATATTAGATATCATTAATTTAAATAAATTTTATTTAATGATATTTATCATTTCAACACATAAAAGAAATATTATTATTATTGTTGCTATTGTTTTTTGTTGGGTTTTTTTGGTATTGTTGTTGTAATGTCTTAATTTTATAAACAGGTATAGAGTATTCCATTTTTTCAATTAATTCCATTAAATGGTCTGTTGTAGGTTTCAGCAGTGGGAAAATTCACTCTTTGTACATGGTTATTTAAATTTTGAATCTTTCATGGGAACAGTAATATTACACATAAATGTTAAATAATCTTTTTTCTATTAATTTTTTCTCTTTTAATTTTTTTTTACATTTTTCTCCTTTTTCTTTCATTCTTTCTCGATTTTTTCATTACCAGTTTCTCTCCACCCCTCCTGGAATGGTGCACCCCTCTCCCTCTAGGAATACACACCACCTTCTTTAGGACTCCTTGGGGTTTCAATTTGAACCACTCAAATCTCTTTCATTTTCATCATCATAAAAAGAAACCAAATCATCTTATTATTAATTACTTCCAAAACCCCTATATTTTGAAATTCATACATCATCTGTCACACTATTTTAGTGAATTTTATTTTTTTCCTATTTGGTGTTTTTGTTAAATCCATCTATTTTTCCAATTTATGATGAATTAAGAGTTGTTACCAAACATGTGGATTACTATGATGTTGGTGTCATGACTCGTCCTCGGGGCCCGGGCTGTGACTACCCCAAGCCCGCCTTCCATAGGCCAGGGGCTGGAGACTAGCACCAAAGGCGTAAATCCCGATAACTGGGAAGGCATTGCCTTTATAAAAGTAATGAAAACACCACAGAGTACAAGCGGAAATAAAAAACTAAGTACAAGCGAAGTGCTGAAAGGTAAATGGGAAAGAATACAAACCCAAAACGAAAGTACAACTACAACTAAACAAAGTACAACAGAAAAAGAAAACAGCTGGAAGGATGGAAGCGGCTCCTGGGTCGTCATCCTCAGATCCTACCTGAAGGGTAGGTACAGATAGCGCAGCTCCTGGATCGTCCACCACGGATCCTACCTGAAGGGTAGGTACAGCTAGCCTCCACAATTCTCTCGCCCGTCAACCTCCTCCGAGTGTTGTCTTGCCATGAAGTCCACCTCTGGATACTGACTCGTCGTGTAGTCCACCTTCGGGTACGGTCTCGTCAAGTAGTCCACCTACGGGCACCGTCTAGTCCTCGAACACTCGGCCTCCGTCAGCACTGCATGTCGTCTGGAACCAACATAACGAGGTGCGGGCATAGCCCATGCAGGGGTGAGTATAATGATACTCATTAGGGACCCCAAGACCCTCAAGGTGTCACTAAAACCAACAAGGATAACCACAAAGAAGATCTCAACAGATAACCTCTACTTAGGTAAATACCCATGCATATACCTAAGTTATCAAGTAACCCATCTGAATCATGAGGAAACACAAGGGTTATGAAATCAACGGATAACCACTACCCATGTATATGCCCATACATATACCAAAGTTATCTAGTAACCCATCTCAATCATGAGGAAACACAAGGGTTATGAAATCAATGGATAACCACTACCCAGGTATATGCCCATACATATACCTAAGTTATCATGTAACCCATCTCAATCATGAGGAAACAAAAGGGTTATGAAATCAACGGATAACCACTACCCAGGTATATCCCATACATATACCTAAGTTATCAAGTAACCCATCTCAATCATGGGGAAACACAAGGGTCATAGACTCAGTTCAAACCAGGATTTGCATGATCAAAACCGTAACTGCTGAAGAGCCCCATCTCTGGAGTGTATAGTGGTCCTGTCACGACTCCAAGGTACTACTCACTAACCTAAGACTGCTGAGGTACTCCTCCTGTCGAGTACTATGGGCCTGCTGCTACAACCAAGTGCTTACCACCATGGGTCTGTCGCTACAACCAAGCACTCCCCCTCATAGCCTCAAAAGGCACTCCTTCTGTTGAGTACCGCGGGTCTGCCGCTACAACCAAGCATTCATCCGCAGTGAGTCTGCCGCTACAACCAAGCGCTCCACCTCATAGCCTCCAGAGGTACTCCTTCAGTTAAGTACCGCTGGTTTGCCGCTACAACCAAGCACTCATCCGCCGTGGGTCTTCCGCTACAAACAAGCACTCCCCACTAGGCTATCTGAAACACACTGAATCGATCGGTCAAGCAGTTGTCAGGTCTCAGCCGGCTACACGGTCTCCGTACTCCACACGCTCGTCTCTGGGAGGGTCTTCTCCATGAGCTACTGGTTAATACCCCAAGTATCACATGGTCCCACTAAGAAGTGTCTCAAAGGACCGCCTCATCACAGGGATCTCAACGCAACAGACGGCGGGTCAATCGGACGCCTGGTCTATGAGTTACTAGTCTTTTTGTCTCGGGGGCCCGGTTGGATTTTGAGTACAATCCAAATCGCCCAAACTCCACCGCATCCCATCCTCAGGCGAAGAATGCAAAAATTTCCATCCAATCAAGAGGAAATCATCTAGATAGACGGTGTGTCAATTGGATGCCCGGTCTGTGAGTTATTGGCTTTTTTGTTCCAGGGGCCCGGTTGGTTTCGTGAGCGAACCAACCCGACCGCACTCTGACGACATCCAAACCTCGAGATGAGTAATCCAAAGGATCCATATCACTTATAGGAAAGCATCAAAGTCAACGGCACGTCAATCGGACGTCCGGAACTCAAGATATGAGCGTTTCTGCTCCGAGGGCCCGGTTGGTTTCGTGTACGAACCAACCCGTCCGAACCAAAAGTGTTCTGAAACCTTGACTGTGATATACTGAATCGACCGTATCGATCCAAGGATCGCATTTCCACTGACGGTGCGTCGATCGGAGGTCTACAGCTCATGATATGTGCGAAAGACCGTGAGGCGTCCGAAAACGGGGGGGTCTGGGCTCGGACCGACCCGGGTTCGACCCGGCTGGGCCCGGCCCGGCCTGGCGCGGCCCGGCCCGGCTGGCTCGGTCCGTCCCGACCGGCCCGCCGTGGCTCGACCAGCGCAGCTGAGTGGAATCCGCGGGTGGGGTGCGCGGCTCCCCCACCCTCACCGCTAATTGAGGCTGGCGGCAACCGCCGCCGCCAGTCGCCGGCGCTGAGGCGCCGGCGTGGCGCGGCGCCTCCGCCTTCCGTGGACCCCCAGACGCGCTCCGGTGGTCCGTTTCTCCTATCGTCTTCGCCAATGGTCCTCCCGGGACCCGAACTTTACTATGAAGGGATTAAAATGCCATAGCAGCATGCTTCGTTGTCGTCTGTTGATCTGCATGTCAATTAACAAAATGTACCGTCTTTGTGGTTTTCCGGCGCGACAGGATGGCGCCGCGCCCCTTCGCCGTGGCCCGACTCCGTCCATGGACGTCTTCGCGTTTCTCCGATGCGGCGCGACGGCATCGCACCCTTGTTCGTTTTCACGATGCGGCGCGACGACGCCGCACATTCCTTGCCGCACGTTCCGCGCGGTGCAACCGCACCGCGCCATCCCCGTTTCAATCCACAAAAGAAACCCACAAGGATAAGCAGGAGGGTCGGCCGTGTTTGTGCAGTCCAGCCCCCCTCTCGTTAATTGATAGAAAATGGTCATATTTCACGAAGATCGTCAAGGTAATAATCACGGACAAATTAAATAATAATCCTCCTCATCAATCTGCATGAACGGACGATCCGCGGATCAACATGGAATTGGTTGGTCCGCGCTCTTCGTTCTTTTCTTAAAAGATAAAAGAACACCAAAATAAAAAAAATCCCCTACCTCAAGCGTCGTCGAGCGAGGGTTCGTCGCGGATTTTCTCATCATGGAAGAAAAGCGTCGCGGATGGAGCGTCGTTGACATCGCGGTACACAGCATCGCGTCATCGATCTCTGAGGGTTTGGCGTTCTTCGTCGGAGGTCGAAGAGTTCTTCGCATTCTTCGTCGAATAAGAATGCTTTCCTCCAAATTCTCTCCACGCCACAAGTCCAACTAAATAAAATAAGTTCACCCCTTATTTTATTATTGACCTAAGCTTTTGAAATTCAAAAGATAAGAAACAAACAATTAATTCGCTGAATTAATTGTAACGATTTAACTGCCTAATTAATTGGGGCATTTCTTAACCAGAAAAACACACAGTTAACTTTTATTAATGAGGAGGTTTTGCGGGTGCGTTACTTTGAGGAAAAGAAACGGTGGAGCTCGTGCGGGCCCCACCTCACAAATATCCTACCAAGAGGGTAGGATATTTTGTATTGCACCTTATCCGCTTTAACTTAGCTCAAGTGGCTTTAAGTGGCTTTTAAGTGGCTATAAGTGAAATAAAAATATAGTTGTCCCACCACTTTATTTTATTTCTTAACTTAACCCCAAAAATTTAAAATCCACACCCGAGCAAACGCAACTCCGGAAAAGGCGTTTGTAAGAAAATACTGGCACTATGATTCCATCGGTGCCCTTGGAATTTGATTCCAAGAACCGGTTCAAAAGTTAGAAATTCCCGCTCGTTCGTTCACTGAACGTACCCGAGCTAAACTTCGGAAAATGATTTTGGGCACACCGGGCCTCGGAATCAGGCGGCGTCAAAAAATGCATTCTTGTAAAATCTCAAAGAAAATTTAGAAAATATTTCCCATGAAATTTATGGGTCATTACATTACTCCCACCTCAGGGATTTACGTCCTCGTAATGCTTTAACACAAACTAGGGTCACAAAAGCGGTACTGAGCACGCATCCGAGCCTCCCGCTCTCATGTGCTCACCTAGAGGTTCCCGTACTGCCAGTGAAAGTGTACCCAAGGAATAGACCATTCTCGAAGGATCCACCCCTGACGATCCTCGATCCCCACTGGAACCTCCATGAAAGCCACCTCATCACCATCGTCCAGCTCCCCATGGTCGATGATATGCGAAGGGTCGAGCACGTATCTCCTCTGGTGAGATATGTGGAAGTCGTCGTGCACCTGATGCAACTGAGGTGGATGGGTCAAGCGGTAAAATACCCCTCCTACCCAGCTGAGGACCTAAGAAGGTCCACTGAACCTTGGAGATAACATTCCGCCTTTGCCATATCTCCGTAAACCTCGTCGAGGTGAGACCCGTATAAGGACGTGATCGTCATCCTCGAACTCCAGAGGTCTCCAACTCCTGTTTAGAACTGGTACTCAAAATGACTGTTGCCACGAGGGTAAGGTTGACCAACTCAAGAGTGACCGGTCACACCCTCTTGTGCATGAGTTACCCTATGCTGCTTGGGGTTTCCTTTTTCACCGACCATAGAAAACCCATTCCGACGTCGTAGTTAAACCACAAACATTTTGCCTAATTCTGTCAATTCGTGTATGAACTGTGATTGCCCAGTCCATACTCAAACAAACATCATAAGGCCTCGACGCTTCCACCAAGAGATTCCAACCGAAACTCTCACCTCGAGGGTCTGACCACACCGTCGACGCAAGTGTGATTATCGAGTCTCCTCCAAAGGAATCTCCAGACGTGAGGGTCATGTCCATGGCTTTCCAGAAACTCTAGGTCCCGGAAAAGATTTGTGAAATCGAGGAATGATTCATATCGACGTTTGTTACTACAAAGCTAGTAGTGGACACAGACTATCCATTGAATCATTTTTAGATCCATTGGGTCACACTCCTTGACCGCATACAGTTGCACTCTTCCTCCGACTTCCAGCTCCCTGAGCCTGGCGGGGATAACTAAGGCGGGTGGTTGTAGCATGTTAATATGTACACCACCTCATGCTGCTCTCATAGCTCTGCCTCCACGTCTGCCGCTTCGTAGACTCATCTCTCTTTAAAGCTTCTACTTCTTGAAACATTTAACACACCCGAGTCTCTAAGACAGGCACCGGTTTCCTATTTCTTACTGCATTGTGCAGTCTTCATCCACTCCTGTATGATCTGCACCTTATTTTCCTACGATCTAGAGGAGCTGCTAAAATTTCTCCTTTTCCAAAAAGAGAAACCCAGTCTCATCCCCATGGATGAACCACACCCATTTCCTAATACAGTCAATCCTGGCATGAAGGGTTCATTCATGCCATGGATGACGTCATAAGGCCTCGACGTAACTATTAAGAGATCCAACTGTCACTCTCACCTCCAAGGGTCGAGTCACACTTTTGGCATCAGTGTGAGGTCACTGGGTCTCCTCTCATAGGAATCTCGAATGTGAGGGTAAAGTCAATAGTCTTATCCAGGACCACTCAGTATCAACCAAACAAAAAGTAGATGAAAGTAAACATCACAAAGATAAGTGTCTTTTTATTATTGCATCTCATAGAATAAAGACACTAATACAACATCAAAATGGAACTAGATTACAAGGGACGTGTCCACTTGTTCCGCACCTGTCCATCTGCTCCCAGAGCTCTACTGCCTTATCCACTGCTCAGCTGTTTCTCATGCACCCGCCGTTGCTTCTACCTCGGTACCTCCTCCAAAGCCTGCGGATCAACTGTACGAGGAGTCAGACAGTCACATGCTAGGTGAACCTTTCCACCGCATTCATAACACTTACTACTCCTCGTACGGATAGCTCTAGTCCTCTTGGACCTCTGAATCATCTATCTACTGCCCACAGATGACTCGGCTACTGATTGAAAACCCTGCGGCAAAGGCAGATGCTCATGTATATACTCGGGGTGTAGAGCTACTGGCACAAAATCTACCCTGAAGAAGGTCTCTATGTCTTCCCATGCGAAGGTCATCCCGTCGAAAAACTAGAACAAGTGGCTCAACCACCTGCCTGTTGTTTCCTGAAGAAGGCTGGCAGCAAAGATCACCATGAAGTCTGCTGGCGTCCCCACTAGCCTGAAGACTCTCACCAAAGCCTCCAGCCAATCCTCCCCCGCCTACGGGTCCGTCTCTCCCTGGAACTTGGGTGTCCACTGGTGCTGGAACTCGTGCAGTGTGCTCAAGTGGTGTGCATCGCCTACTGCTGGGGCTGGTGGCCTCGGTGGCCCAATGTATGGTAGTACCGCTGGTGCTTCCGCTGGTGCCTCCGCTGGTGCCTCAACTGCAAGAGGGCCCTATACCAAAGCCTAATCGCTCGGAAGGCTGTTAGTACGCACATCCCTCTGGGCTCTAGCTGGTCGTCTGAGAAACGGAATCCTGAAAGAAACAACGTGCCACTTTCAAAACGATTATACCTGGTGAGCTGACCTGGTTTGAGCTGATATTTAAAAACTTCTGGAAACACACACACAATCAGTGTTTTCATTCACAAAGTTGGAATTTAGTTGTCAGGGTCCCGGTGTATGGATACGTCGGCCGCCCACACCAAAATTGGACTCCCTGAACTAAAGACCACACACGATACCCTTAAAACAATTCCTTCACAGAAAGAAAATATCAGAGTTATAAGTTCTGTGGTAGAACCGACTCCTCTGATACCAATTGTCACGACCCATCGTCGGGGCCTGTGCCGTGACAACCCCATGCCTGCCTTCCATAGGCCAGGGGCTGGCGACTAGCACCAAAGGTGTAAATCCCGATAACAGGGAAGGCATTGCCTTTATAAAAGTAAAGAAAACACCACAGAGTACAAGCGTAAATAAAACACTAAGTACTAGAGAAGTGCTGAAAGGTAAATGGGAGAGAATACAAACCCAAAAAGTAAGTACAACTACAATTGAACAAAGTAAAACAGAAAAATTCAACAGCTGGAAGGACGGAAGCGGCTCATGGGTCGTCCTCCTTGGATCCTACCTGAAGGGTAGGTAGAGATGGCACAGCTCATGGATCGTCCACCACAGATCCTAACTGAAAGGTAGGTACAGATAGCCTCCACAGCGCTCTCGTCCATCAACCTCCTCCGAGTGTCGTCTCGCCGTTAAGTCCACCTCTGGATACTAACTCGTCGTGTAGTCCACCTCTGGGTACTGACTCGTCGTGTAGTCCACCTCTGGGCACCGTCCAGTCCTCGAACACTCGGCCTCCGTCAGCACTGCTCGTCGTCTGCAACCAACACAACGAGGTGAGGGTATAGCCCATGCAGGGGTGAGTATAAGATACTTCGTAGGGACCCCGAGACCCTCAAGGTATCACTATAACCAACAAGGATAACCAAAAAGAAGATCTCAACAGATAACCTCTACTTAGGTATATTCCCATTCATATACCTAAGTTATCAAGTAACCCATCTCAATCATGAGGAAACACAAGGGTTATGAAATCAACGGATAACCACTACCCAGGTATATGCCCATACATATACCTAAGTTATCAAGTAACCCATCTCAATCATGAGGAAACACAAGGGTTATGAAATCAACGGATAACCACTATCCAGGTATATGCGCATACATATACCTAAGTTATCAAGTAACCCATCTCAATCCTAAGGAAACACAAGGGTTATGAAATCAACGGAAAACCACTACCTAGGTATATGCCCAAACATATACCTATGTTATCACGTAACTCATATCAATCATGAGGAAACACAAGGGTCATAGACTCAGCTCAAACAAGGATTTTCATGATCGAAACCGTAACTGCTGAAGAGCCCCGTCTCTGGAGTGTACAGTGGTCCTGTCACGACTCCGAGGTACAGCTCACTGACCAAAGACTGCTGAGGTACTCCACCTGTCGAGTACTGTGGGCCTGCTACTACAACCAATTGCTTCCCACCGTGGGTCTGCCGCTACAACCAAGCGCTCCCCCTCATAGCCTCAAGAGGTACTCCTTCTGTTGAGTACTGCGGGTCTGCCGCTACAACCATGCTCTCATCCGCTGTGGGCCTGCCGCTACAACCAAGCGCTCCCCCTCATAGCCTCCAGAGGTACTCCTTCAGTTTAGTACCGCGGGTCTGCCGCTACAACCAAGAACTCATCCGCTGTGGGTATGCCGCTACAACCAAGCGCTCCCCACTGGGCTATCCGAAACACATTGAATCGATCGGTCAAGAAGTCGTCAGGTCTCAGCCAGCTACACGGTCTTCGTACTCCACACGCTCATCTCCAGGAGGGTCTTCTCCACGATCTACTGGTCGATACCCCATGTATCACATGGTCCCCTGAATAAGTGTCTCAAAGGACCTCCTCGTCATAGGGGTCTGAACGCAACAGACGGCGCGTCAATCAGATGCTTGGTCTGTGAGTTACTAGTCTTTTCGTCCAGGGGCCCGGTTGGATTTCGAGTACAATCCAACTCGCCCAAACTCCATCTGCATCCAAACCTCGGGTGAAGTATGCCAAATGTTCCGTCCAATCAAGAGGAAATCATTGAGACAGACGGTGCATCAATCGGACGCCCGACCTGTGAGTTATTGGCTTTTTTATTCCAGGGGCCCGGTTGGTTTCGTGAGCGAACCAACCCGACCGCACTCCGACGACATCCAAACCATGAGCGGAGTAAGACAAAACATCCGTCTGACTTATAGGAAAACATCAAAGTCGACGACACGTCAATCGGACGTCCGGAGATCAAGATATGAGCGTTTCCGCTCCGAGGGCCTGGTTGGTTTCGTGTACGAACCAACCTGGCCGAACCCAAAGTGTTCCGAAACCTTGAGTGTGGTATACTGAAATGAATGTCTCGATCCAAGGATCGCATCGCTGCTGACGGTGCATCGATCGGAGATCTACAGCTCAAGATATGGGTGAAAATACCGTTAGGGGTCCGAAAACGGGGGGTCTTGGCCCGGACCGACCCGTGTCCGACCCGGCTGGGCCCGGCCCGGCCCGGCGTGGCCCAGCCCGTCCGGCCCGCTGCGGCTCGGCCAGCGCGGCTGAGCAGAATCCGCGGGCGGGGTGTGCGGCTCCCCCACCCTCACCACTAATTGAGGCCGACGACAACCGCCGCCGCCAGCCCTCCGGCGGCGCGCCGCCGCCGCCTTCCGCGGACCACCGGACGCGCTCCGGTGGTCCGTTTCTCCTACCGTCTTCGCCAATGGTCCTCCCGGGACCCGACCTTCACTGCGAAGGGATTAAAATTCCATAGCAGCCTGCTTCATCATCGTCCGTTGATCCGCACATCAATTAACAAAACGTACCGTCTTTGTGGTTTTCTGGCGCGACTCGATGGCGCCGCGCCCCTTCGCCGTGGCCCGACTCCGTCCGCGGATGTCTTCAGGTTTCTCTGATGTGGCGGGACAGCGTTGCTCCCTTGTTTGTTTTCACAATGCAGAACGACGGCGCCACGCATTCCTTGCCGCACGTTCCGCGCGGTGCGACGGCACTGCGCCATCCCCGTTTCAATCAACAAAAGAAACCCACAAGGATAAGGAGGAGGGTCGGCCGTGTTTGTGCGGTCTGGACCCCCTCTTGTTAATTGATAGAAAAGGGTCATATTTCACGAAGACCGTCAAGGTAATAATCACGGACAAATTAAATAATAATCCTCATCATCAATCTGCATAAACGGACGATCCGCGGATCAACTTGGAATTGGTTGGTCCGCGCTCATCGTTCTTTTCTTAATAGATAAAAGAACACTAAAATAAAAAAAAATCCCCTACCTCAAGGGTCGTTGAGTGAGGGTTCATCATGAATTTTCTCTTTGTGGAAGAAAATCGTCGTGGAAGTAGCGTCGTTGACGTCGTAGTACACGGCATCACGTCGTCGATCTCTGAGGGTTTGGCGTTCTTCGTCGGAGGTCGGAGCATTCTTCGCATTCTACGTTGAAGAAAAAATCTTTCCTCCAAATTCTTTCCACGCCACAAGTCCAACTAAATAAAATAAGTTTAGCCCTTATTTTATTATTGACCAAGGATTTTGAAATTCAAATGATAAGAAACAAAAAATTAATTCGCTGAATTAATTGTAATGATTTAACTGCCCAATTAATTGGGGCGTTTCTTAACCAGAAAAACGCACAGTTGACTTTCATTAATGAGGAGGTTTCGCGGGTGCGTTACTTAGAGGAAAAAAAGGGTGGAGCTCGTGCGGGCCCCACCTCACAAATATCCTACCAAGAGGGTAAGATATTTTGGATTGCATCTTATCTTCTTTAACTTAGCTCAAGTGGCTTTAAGTGGCTTTTAAGTGGCTTTAAGTGAAATAAAAATAATGTTGTCGCACCACTTTATTTTATTTCTTAACTTAACCCCAAAAATTTAAAAACCACACCCGGGCAAATGCGACTCTGAAAAAGGTGTTTCTAAGCAAATATCGGTGCTGCGATTCCATCGGTACCCTCAGAATTTGATTCCGAGCACCAGTTCAAAAGTTACAAATTCATGCTTGTTCGTTCACTGAACGTACCCGAGCTAAACTTCAGAAAATGATTCTGGGAACAACGGGCCTCGGAATCACGCGCCGTCAGAAACTGCATTCTTGTAAAATCCCAATGAAAATTTAGAAAAAATTTCCCTTTAAATTTATGGGTCTTTATAGTAGAGGTAAGGTGACTGTACCTTCTTCCCATTGTTACATCCATTATATTACATTTTTTTTATTCCCATGATTGAACCCTTCTAGTGAATATTTGAAATCAAATATTAAATTAATTATAATGCATTATAGTGTTTATAGTAAACCTCACATTCAATGAAACACATTCATCAGGTGTTCATATCACCTTCGACCACCACTTTTCGATGCACCGTTCAATTTGTCGTAAATTTCCATTTTCCCTGTGTTTTTCTTCACCATGGATTATAGTTTTAAATTCATAAATAGTATTAAGGTGAGTAATGAACCATAAATCTTTCATGTGGGTAGTTCCTTATGTAACACCCCAAGCTTCCAGTATACGTTTCCCTTTCAATAATGTAATAGCTTGCATTCTACACATGTTCGAGATTCTAACACACTACGATCATTCAAAATAGCCGTTATGAATAGTAATACTGACTTTTTAAAATTATATAAATTTTATATTTCAAAATGGACATCATTTTTTGATTTGGAATATCAAAATTACCCTATGTTGAATTTTTGGTATTTTTCTGAGAACTTTCATTTTTCGATGAATAGTGAAAAATACATAAAAACATCATTTTTAATCAAAATAATTTATGATGATAAATTATATTATTTAGTGGTTTTAAATTATAAGTAGAATATATTTTATCCTTTTTATCCAATGGTGGTCATTATATTAAATTTCTCTTTGAAATTGGACATAAAAATCGTTAATCTTTTGATATATATTATTTCATAAAAACAAGCTATTTGTTGTGACAGCGGGAATTAAATATTAAATTAATAAATTCAACTTATATGTTTTCAATTTTGTAAAATAGAAAACAATTTTTCATTAGGAATATCAATTATTTCTTAGGGTGAATTTTTGGTATTGTTCTGAGAAACAGCAATTTTTAATGAATAGTGAAACCACTAAGTTGTAGTTAAAAAACTATTTTTTCATTTAAATGAAACTTTGCCACTTTTGTGATTTGAATTACAAAAATACAACATACATGGTGGTCATTAGTAAGTAAAATGTGGTTCAATGAGAAAAAAAAATAATTTTTGGTGAATAGTAACTTTTAAGTTTTATTAATTGCGATTAAAGGTAATTAGAGTAATTTAAGGTAAATATAATGTTATAATAATATGAAAATACCATTACACTTGTTGTACCCATATTTGATGAGTCATGGACGACCAATAAAATCCATGGGTCAACTTGGGGACCCCATGGAGCCACCTGGGTATGAAAATGACATTAATAACTTTTTATTTAAAGTAAAAAATAAAATTGTCACAAACCTGTGTTGTTTTACTAAAACAATTATTACATGGGGTTATTTAAGTTTTCATTTCTAATATAAATATTAATTTGAAGGATAAAAATATTTCTTACATCATGGTAATTTTTTTTATAATTTTTAGACATTAAATAAATAAATTTATTTATGACACCATGATGATGCAGCAATTAGCACATTAATGAACGATTTAAATAAAATGAAATTATAAGGTAAACTCTAAGCATTACACATATATAAAGCCTATTGGATGGGTGGATTTAGAACCCTTATCACTTGATCCTCTAAATATACCATTTTTGGAGCTTTAAAATCCAAAAAAAAATCTTTTCATAATAATGTAACATTTCATGACTTTCCAAGAGTGCCCCTCCTCTCCTCTTATAAAAGGCCCCAAATACTACCACCTTATTCACACTATCAAATCCATTTGTCTCAGCCAACCTATGCCAAAATATTCTCTCAACGTCTCTCTCTTACTCCTAGGAGGCTCACTTTGGGAAGAAGTCTTCCCGAGGAAGCCTTAGGCTCAAATCAAAAAGAGTTATCCAATTTAAGGTAATGTATTCTCTTATGTTCTTTTGTTTTATTTTTCTTCTCCAACCCCTTAAAATATTTTTATTCCTTTCTTTTTTAACAAAACCAGTATCTTATATATACTAAGATGTTTTTATGATATGTATTTTATCTACACTTACACACACATTCATCTAATGGTTAAAGAACATACAGTTTCTGTGGGTGGCGAATTACTGCCTCACGAAACGATGATTGTTCAATCTCCTTTTAACACCTATCATGGTGGCCATTAAGATCCCACTATATTTATATATGATATATATTATGTTTATGTTTTCCTTATGCTTCTATATTTTTTATATATGGAATACATTTATGATTTTCATTATGGGTAAACGCGATAATTTCATTTTAGGAAGTGCGGACTACTGCCCCCTCAAAGTGATTTGAATCGTTAATTCCATATGTGGGACATATAAAGGATGGAGTTAATGATATTATATATGATATTATACTGGAATTATAATATAAATTTAAATATTTATGATTTCATTCCATTAAATATGAAATATAAATGAAATTAGCGTTCATGCGTACGTACGGCTTACTGTCTCCATTAACGGTGCATTTCATTTCTTACCTCTAAATGTTATGTAGTATTATAAATGCATTTATATAATAGATGTATACGATATATATGATATCTAAATCATTAGTATAATTCTGGATATAATGGATATTTTACCACATGAACAACTTGTAATTATAAGAAGTTTAATTTTTAGTCAAGTACCTATGATCAACAAAACGACCGTTATTAACTTAAATAATTAAATAATGTTAATAAAATGGTAATAAGTGATATAAAAGAAATAATGAACTTGAAAAAGGTTCTTAAGAAACTAGAAATTAACTCTAGTTTATTATTCAGGAGATTAAAGAATGATCGAGTCAAGTCAGACACGAGGTAAGGGACTTCGTCTCAATCACTTTTCATTGAGACATATTTTATCTTATACTCAAATATCATTTATATGGTGCATAAAATACTTTGAATTTTATGTTAATTCATAAAGAATATTTTTTATATGAACGTTTTACTAAAAGAGAAAAAGTAATGTTTTTTTGTCATACGTATGCGGCGACAATGACTTCTCCGCTGCCGTGACCAGTATTTGAATTTTGGCTTCCTCTACAAGCCATAACTTTTTTTAAATGAAAAATAAATACAAAGTTTTACTTTTCTTTTATTTTGGTATTGAAAATTGTTTTGATAATATTAATGTGTTGATTTGATATCTTGTTATAGAAATGTGGAAATATTATGTTTCCTTTATGCATGTTTTATGTGATACGATTATATTATGGTTCTTGGGAATTGTTTATGATATGTTTAAACATTTTTCTATAAGCAATGAATTGGACATAATAAGTGACGGGTGGATCCTGCTATAGCTCCTCGATGCATCAGTAGGTCTCATGAGACAAACTAGTGTCCTGGCACAAGGCCTTGAAAAAATCTTATTTGTAGTCTTGGCACAAGGCCTTGAATATGTGGTTATGATAGTCTTGCATTATGCATTCCATCATTATGAAAATGGTTATTGATATTACATGTGATTTTTTGACTTGTATAATATCAATGTGAATAAGTAAATGGAATTACTTCATTTAATTTTTTTCATATTATGCTGAAGATCATGTTTAAAAGGTTTTTGTTTAGTTATAAATTGCCTCAAATGTTTATGTTTATTTATGAAAGTTTCCACTATATTGTTATCCTTACTGAGAATATGAGATCACATCATTCTATGTTTTATTTTCCCTGAATGTGAAGAAATATTTTAGGACTGACCTATAGGGATAGTCTGAAGGGGATATGAGTGTGGACTATGGAGATAATGTTATTGTGATTTTTCACATTATGATGTAATGTAACATTTATGAATATATCTAGTGTGTCCAAGTCTACCAAACTAAGTGTTCTTTCGAGACATGATCTTTTGTGATCATGCAAAAGTTACGTAATAATGCACCGAATCTGGGTAACTGGGGTCGGGGCATTATAGTTTGTATCAGAGGCAGTTTAGTACTAACCCTAGAAGCTAGTTTTAGAAAAACTCTAATTAGAGAACATATCCCTAAGATAGACTTTGAGGATTAGTATTGAAGAACTTCCTAGAATTTCATTATTATAATGATTTTGTGAGTTTTCTGAGAAATACATCCATGTCTGGATACGAGCATGTAGAGGCGGCACTGGCATAGATATAACTTGCGGTAAAACCCGAAAATACCGCTTTGAGCTAGACTTGAATAGGAACTGGTGAACGACAACGGGCCTTACTGCACTCTTGGTTACGACAATCCAAGGGTATATACTTTGGATAATTACAATTTTCTTTACAAACCATTATAAATGGTTTATGAGTATATACTTCCTCAATGAAATTTTTTTTATGATTATGGATTATATCCATAAACTGTTCAATTTGTGTTAAGTGTTTTACAAGTATGGATTTATGTATTTTGATTCATAAACTTATCTAGTTTATGCCATTATTTAGAAATGGTGACTAGTGGAAGGAATAGAAGCTGTATCAATGCATGCACTCCATGTAGAGATTTTCCTCTTGCTCATGATAATTATAATGGAGCTGGTGATACAACTGGTGCGGATCAACTTATCACCATACTGGGACAACTCACTCAGGTTATGAATAATAACCTTACTCGTATAAATCACCCCTATCCGCAACATGGAGGATCATTGTTAGATCACATCATGAGGAAAAAAACACCAACATTCAATGGGAGTACAAATCCCTTAGTAGATGATCAATGGATAAATTCCTTAGAAAAAATATTCCATGCCTTGGGGATTAGTGAAATGGAAAAGGTTATCATGGAAGTTTACCGCCTCACTGGAGATGCTGATCAATGGTGGTCATTCATTCAAAACACAAAGTCAGATGATGTGGTATCAATTATTGAATGGAGGGATTTAAAAGAGCATTTCATAGAAAAATACTATCCTCATGACCATCGAGCAGATATGGAAAAGCAATTCTTGAGTCTAAGAGAAAAGGAGGATGAGAATGTCACAATGTATGAGGCCAACTTTACAAGGTTATAGAGTCATTCTATAGATTTTATACATAACCCAAGAAGTAATATTGATCATTTATTTGATGGGTTAAAACCATTTCTCCGTCGAGATTTAGTATCACAATCCTTCTAATCGTACAAAGATATTGTCTCATGTGCTATCAAGACAGAAAAGGAAGTATCTATGTCTTATGTCAACAAAGTAAAGAAAGAGAAGAAGAGTATGGTGGAATAAGAGATAGATAAAAGGAAAAAGGGAAAGAAGGATTTTCCATTATGTGATAATTATGGGAAGAATCACCTGGTACATGCCTAATGGGAATGAGAGTTTGTTACAAATTTGGAGAAAAATGTCAGCAGGCTTGTGATTGTAAGGGAAAGAAAGAGGCTATCAATGATGAATGATACAATTGTAGATAAATGAGCCATTATGAAAATGAATTCCCTAAGAACCAAGGAAAATTACCTCAGAAACATGCAAGGGATCAAGGCCAAGCTTTTGCTATTACTACAGCTGAAGATGAATAATTATTGTATTTGTGTTTTTGGACACAAGAACAATATTATGGTTATAAGAATAATGTGATATATATATAAGGATTGTAGTGTAGTAATTTTTTTCCTTAATGTTTCAATATGATAAAGTTAATCATATTTTTAGTATGTGACAATAAGAGAAAAATTACAATGTTTGGGGAATCTGATGTTACAGTTGATTTTGGAATTTAGAGACCTTTTAGAGAATGTCTGGACAGAGGTATTTTGGATGACTATATAGGTTGGAATGGATTAAGTTTAAATTTTTATTGTATTGTTTAAGGTTATAACATTTCTGAAGATTATTTTTGGAATATTATAATACTATAGTTTTATGAAAAGGACAACCTGCAGGTCAGGGGATAACCCGTCACATCAGACAAAGCTATAGGAATCGAACCCACAACCATAGTGCGACATGCCTTTATTACCTACCACTAGTCTACAGGAATTCCCTGGTTATTATAAAATAGTTTTCCTAATCTAAATGGTATGTGTTAATATTTAGAACCTTGTATGATTAGGATAAATTTAATATTTTTGAGTTCTATTATCTTTTTGAGTGAAAGAGGGTTTGTGTTAAAAATTTACTAAAGAATGAAAAGTCCACATGACAAGTATGTATATTTACTTACGTTTTTAGGAAATCTTCTATATTAATTCCTCAACTTTATGAAAGGTAACTTAAAATAAAAGTTTGTCAGTTAACTTTTCCTATTGGGGAACCAATGATCGTTTAACAAATCAAAAGTTTGTGATTTTATTGTTGTTAACTTTCTATTAATCCTTTTTTCTAAAACTCTCCATCAGTCCATGATGGTTTATTTCTCCCCCATATCCATGTTTTCATAGAATCCTAGTATGGGCTATATCAGGTGACCATTGTACTTCTCTTTCTTTCTTTTAAAGTTATATTTTTGTTAACCCTATTTCCGATATGAGTTTACCACAAAGGTATTTTCTACATTGAACCTTTTATTTTAGAAGAACAATTTCAAATTTCGAGTGCACAATTTTTTGAAGGATGGGAGAATGTAACACCCCAAGCTTCCATGATACGTTTCCCCTTCAATAATGCAATAGCTTGCATTGTACGCAAGTTCGAGATTCGAACACACTGCAACCAATCGAAATAGCCGTTATGAATAGTAATACCCACTTTTTGAAATTATATAAATTATATATTTCAAAATGGACTTCATTTTTGGATTCGGAATATCTAAATTAGCCTATGTTGAATTTTTGGTATTTTTATGTGAACTTCCAATTTTTGATGAATAGTGAAAAACACTTAAAAACAACCATTTTAATAAAAATAATTTATATTGATAAATTATAATATTGAGTGGTTTTAAAGTATAAATAGAATATATTTTAACCAATTTATCCAATGGTGGTAATTAGAATTAATTTTACTTTGAAATTGGACATAAATACTTGTCAATCTTTTGATATATATTGGTTCTTAAAAACACGCTATTTATTGTGACAGCGAGAATTATTTATTAAATTAATTAATTCAAATTATATGTTTTGAATTTTGTAAAATAGAAATCATTTTTGAATTAGTAATATCAATTATAGCTTAGGGTGAATTTTTGGTATTGTTCTCAGAAACATCAATTTTTTGACGAATAGTGAAACCACTATGTGGTAGTTAAAAAACTTATTTTTCATTTAAATGAAACATTACCACTTCTTGGTATTGAATTTCAAAAATTCGACATACAAGGTTTTAATTAGTAAGTAAATTTTAGTTCAATGAGATGAAACTAATTTTTGGTGAATAGTAACCTTTATGTTTTATTAATCGCGATTAAAGGTAATTATTATAATTTAAGGTAAATATAATGTTATAATAATATGAAATTACCTTTACACTTGTCCTACCATTATTGGATTAGTCATGGACAACCAAGAAAATCCATGGGTAAACTTGGGGACCCCATGAAGCCACTTGGGTATGAAAATGAAAATAATAACTTTTTATTTAAAGTTAAAATAAAATTGTCCCAAAGATTTGTTGTTTTACTAAAACAATTATTACATGGGGTTATATAAGTTAACATTTAGACTATAAATATTCACTGGAAATATAAATAGATTTCCTACATCATGGAAATTTTTCTTATCATTTTTAGGCATTAAATATATAAATTTATTTATGACACCATGAAGATGCAATGATTACCTCATTAATGACCGATTTAAATAAAATGAAAAGATAAGGTACAATCTAAGACATAAACTTGTTTAAATCCTATTGGATGGGTTTATTTCGAATTCTTATCACCTTAACCTAGAATTATATCATTTTGGGACATTTTAAATCCAAAAATCATTTCTTAATAATGTATCATTTCATGACATTCCAAGAGTGCCCGTCCTCTCCTCTTATAAAAGGCCCCCACCACTACCACCTTATTCACACCATCAAAGCCATTTGGCTAGGCAAAACTCTGACAAAATACTCTCTAAACTTTTCCATCTTACCCCTAGAAGCCTCACTTTGGGCAGATGTATTCCCAATGAAGCCTTTGGCTCAAATCAAAAAGAGTTACCCGATTTTAAGGTAATGTCGTCTCCTATGTTCTTTTGTGTTATTTTGCTTCTCCAACCCCGTAAACAATTTTTATTCCATTATTTTGTAACAACACTAGTATATTCAATATACTATGATGTTTTTATGAGAAGGATTCGATTTAAACTTACACACACCTTCGTCTAATTGTTAAAGAACATACTGTTTCTGTGGGTGGCGAATTACTACATCACGAAACAATGATTGTTCAATATTCTCTTAACAACTCTCATGGTGGCCATTAATATGTAACAATATTTATATATGATATATATTATGTTTATGTTTTCCTTATGCTTTTTTATTTTTCATTTATGAAATACCTTTATGATTTCCATTCTGGGTAAACACGATAATTTCATTTTAGGAAGTGCGGACTACCGCCCCCTCAATGTGATTTGAATCGTTAATGCCATATGTGGGATGTATAAAGGATGGAGTTAATGATATTATATATGATATTATACTGAAATTATAATATAACTTTATATCATTAGGATTTCATTCCATTAAATATGAAAATGAAATGAAATTAGCGTTCATGCGTACGTACGGCTTACCATCTCCATGAACGGTGCATTTCATTTCTTACCTCTATATGTTATGTAATATTATAAATGAATTTATATATTGGATATATAGTATATATATGTTATCTACATCATGAATATAATTTTGGATATAATGGATATTTTACCACATGAACAACTTGTAATTATAAGAAGTTTATTTTTGTCTCAAGTACAAAAGATCGACAAAACGACCGATGTTATCTTAAATAATTACATAATGGTCATAACATGGTAATAAGTGATAAAAAAGGAATAATGAACTTGAAAAAGGATCTTAAGAAAGTATAAATTAACTCTAGTTTATTATTCAGGAGATTAAATAACGATCGAGTCAAGTTAGACACAAGGTAAGGGACTTCGTCTCAATCTCCTTTCATTGATTCATATTTTGTTTTATACACAACATTCTTATATATGGTGTATAAACACCTTTTAAATTTAGGTTTATTCACAAGGAATCTTTTTTATATGAATTGTTTTACTAAACGAACAAAAGTAATGTTTTTGTCGTACATATGCGGTGACAATGACTTCTCTGCCGTCGTGACCATTATTTGAGTTTCAGATTCCTCTACAAGCCATAACTTTTTTTAAATGAAAATAAATACCATGTTTTACATTTATTTTATTTTGGTACTGAAAATGGTTTTGGTAATGTTTTGATTATATTAATGTGTTGTATTGATATCATGTGATTCAAATGTGGAAATATTATGTTTCATTTATGTATGTTTTATATGATACGATTATGTTATGGTTCTTGGGAATTGTTTATGATTTGTTTAAAACTATTTATATAAGGAATTAATTGTACTTAGTAAGTGATGGGTGGAGCCCGCTATAGCTCCTCGATGCATCGGTAGGTCTCATGAGACAAACTAGTGTCCTGGCACAAGGCCTTGACAAAATATTATTTCTAGTCTTGGGACAAGGCCTTGACTATGTGGTTATGATAGTCTGTCACTATTCATTCCATCATTATGAAAGTGGTTATTGATATTACATGTGATTATTCGACTAGTATAATATCCATGTGAATAAGTAAATGGAATTACTTCATTTTATTTTTTCCATATTATGTTGACTTTCAAGTTTAAAAGGCTTTTGTTTAGTTATACATTGCCTTAAATGTTTATTTTTATTTATTAATGTTTCCCCTATATTGTTATCCTTACTGAGCATCTGAGCTCATGCCTTTCTATGTTTTATTTTCCCAGGATGTGAATAAATATTTTATGACTGACCTACAAGGATGATGTGAAGGGGATATGAGTGTGGACTATGGAGACTATGTTATTGTGATTTTTCACTTTATGATGTAATGTAACAATTATTAATGTATCTAGTGTTTCCAAGCTTACTAAACTAATCGGTCTTTCAAGACTTGATATTTTGTGATCATACAAAAGTTATGTAATAATGCACCGACTCTGGGTTACGTGGGTTGGGGCATTACACCTAATATTGGTTCTTTATGTTTAGACCATGATTGATGCTATGTTACATTATTTATTCTTGTTGACATAGATTCTTGCTTATAGCCCAATGTATATCCTTTCCATATATATTATATTAAATTTCTTAGGCTTGGTATTTAATTTTTAATTAACTATGTATTACTCATAAACTATTTATGCTAGTATTGATAACTATTATTGTTGATAAAGGGAACTGCTTCCTCTAGTATTGCATAATTAAATAATTGATTAATAGAGTCATGTTTTTATTAAAAATCATCTACAACTGAGTTATCAAGTCTTCTTAGCTAAAAATTATGAATTAGTGTTTTAAAAATTTCATAGACATTTAGAGTTGTTTTTTACTAATAATTTATACCTTATGAAATTTCTCACGTTATTTTATATAGAGTTTCTCATTTTTTAGTTCTCCATGTTTGATCCATTTAAATGGATTGAATTGTATTAACTGTTGTTGAAAAATTGTTTAAATATGATATGGAATTGCATGTGACGACATATAATTGTTTAAATGTTATACTATTTTTCTTATTTCCCTTTTTTATAGTATTTTACATTATTGATTGCCAGAAATTCCATAGATGGGTTAAATGGTAAGCATGTGATATAGTGATGTATATTGGTTAGTATGCGATTTTATATTTATGAAATGAATCAATATGATCCTTCCTTATTTGGGGTACATTATACTAGTTTTGGAGATAATTTTTGTTACATATTATGGACTCATAGATAGACTCTTCATGCTAGGAGGGTTATGACCCAATGCATTGGGTGGGTGCTTTGGAATTCAAGGCGAAGGTTTCTCATGAAATTATTATACTCTTGATGGATACTGGTTCCCAGGGTGAGTAATTATTGATGGTCCTATTGGAAAGATGCATATGTCATGCCTAGGGTGATACTCAGTCCCATATGTGAGTTATCTGGGATGGACTCAGAGTCACCATTCCTTGAGTGATATATGGGATTCATTATTGATAACCCTGTAAGGAATCAGTAATATTGGTTTATATGGGATGTACCTTAGAGATATTTGGGATTATTTTTAGATCCCTATGAATGGGCTCAAACCCCACCACTGTTTTTTATTATATTTCATGAATTTATTAAATTATAAGATATAAATCTATTATTTTTGTTATGAGTGGATTGGGGACTCATGAGTTTTTTCCAATACTTTTCGAGAATACATGTAACATGACATATGAGATAGACCCCAAGAGAAAACATAAGCATAGGGGGTATTCCTTATTGGTATTCCTTGATTACATAATTCCCTATATATGAATTATTCATTTCATAGTAAAATAATTCATAATTTCCACTTAGGAAAAAACCGTTGGTATATGACCAATGTATTCTGGGGAACCCCGACCATGTTTTAGTTATATGATTTATTTAACTACTTGCATTTTTTATATCTCGTGCACTTTATTTTGTCTCTATCATAAAGTTGAAAGGTCTAGAAACCATGGGTGCCAACCTACTGATATTATATTTCACTCCATTCTTGGGCACCATTTGGTACATGAGTATAATTTATTATTGAAAGTATGTACGAATGGACGTTTAATGCTATCAAAAAATTAGTGGTTTCTTGCTTCTTGAGAGATATATTGGGGGAAGAGGATCGTGCCTATGGTTGAGAATCTATTTTAGTAGTTTTTTTTCACGTTTTTAATTTTTGATAGCATGTTCTGTATGCTAGTACCCATGTTCCCCTCCACTCTTATTTTTCCTAAATATTCATGGAATCATCATCATCACTTTTTTATATTATAATTATTCATCTTCCACACATATATATTTATTCATCTAGGGTTATTTATTTTCATTTATTGTTATCTTCTTGTCCTTACACTTCTTTTAATTAAGATATTTCACTTACCACTATGTCATACCTAATCTTATGAGTACATAGTATCCCCAATGACACATTTTGGACCCTTTATATGATTTGGTGACCTCTGGTGTTCGGGCAAAATTTCTTAAGGTCTTATATCTATGATTATGGTGGTCCATTTCAATGGCACTCGTGGAGGGGTGAAAAAAAGTTGTATTAAAGGTTATTTTTTCATTTTTTATTAATGTTTTGGTATGAAAAGATACTATTACATAAAAATAAGGAAATTTCCATGTACTGGGATGTATCTTACCCATCTATTGGGGAATCCCAAATTTCCTAGGATAAGAATTACAATTATTGATTTTTACATTTATCATTGATACGACTTCATCGTTTGGTGACACACCTGTTTGGTGATTATATTTTTATTGTTATTTTTGAGATGATGATTTATATAAATTCATCCTGATGATATGAGGGCACTAAATATAATGAATCATACTGTTCTCTATTGGAATTTAAATGACATGCATTATTCCAAGATAGGTTTATTTTCTACATGTATTTCCCATTTTTATGTACTTATTGTTATGCTTAGCTATTATATCTGGTAGTTTCTATTTTTCTGTAAATATAGAAATTCTCCAATTTATTCTGCACAAAATAGTTATAATTTAGGTTAAGTGTACATCTAATTTCAGTTTATATTGTGTATGGGAACTTATAAATAGAAATGGTGATCCACAAAATTCAATATATTTAAAAATGGGAATTAATGGAAAAAGGAAAAATTGTGAATTTGTTTTTAATATTTAATGTACACATTTTGTGAGACCTTGACCTTTATCTTGACATTACCAAAGAAAAGGGATCTATTCCATCAGTCATGGTTATCCTTCAAGGGAATTTCATTCCATCTAGATCTAACTATTAAAGATCGATATCTTTCTTGTTATTCTCAAAGGAATTCTATAAACCTATCATATTTACTTCTTTCCTTTTTTTTTGTGTCATGTTTTTTGGATGACTATCACCTACACCGTCTTACTAGTAAATTTTTGGATTATGCTATATGTGTTTAATCTTTTGTCCAAGGTTCATGCCTATATATTCTAGATTTATTCCACCATGACATCATCAAGAGGTACACCAAGAGAGTGATGATGAGCACACTCTGGAGGTGGTGGGCCTTGAGCAACATGTTGTTCATTCTTTAGCGCCTTATATTGAACCTCATGCTAATCTACCATTGTGTTCCAATGATTATTTCATGGATGGTTTTCTCCAGAACATGAAGTCAGATCATAGTGCTCTTAGGAATGCCCTGATAATAGTTGATCTTACAGAAGACATTCATAAGCAAAAATATCCCACCATCTTAGGGGATGTTCATCCCAAGTGGAAGAGTCATTTATATAATATTTGTATCCATATCCCAACATATTGAAACAGCTCTATAGGGGAGGTTCAATTTTTCAATCTATATTCTTCTGTATACTCCAATGCATTGGTGGGATGTCATTTCTCGGTCTGATCATTAATGGGACATGGTTTGGGAAGTATTTGAGCTGGATTTATGTCGTTATTTTTTATTTCGAAATCATTGAGCAGATCAAACAAGTGGGTTCCTTCATATTCAGTAAGGATCCATGATGGTGTTAGAGTATTTATCTCTCTTCACCAAGCTTTATCATTATTCCCTATCTCTAAATAGTTATGAATTGATGATTGTTTGGTTTTTTGAGGATGGACTCTATAATGATGTCTACTCACATGTGAATGTATTTAGGTTGAATTATATTAATGATATAGTAAACTATGTCCTTATTACAAAACAATATCTTAAGAAGTTGATCGTGAGACCCACGGTAGTTTCATTCCATGGTAGGGTGATGGTTCTTCAGTCAGTCAAAATCACCGTTTAGAGGGAGTAGGTGGGCGAAGTTCCAGCCAAATGACACTTACTTAAAACACTATCATATGTCATATATGTAGTTGGATAAGTCATAAAAGGACGCAGGGGATGAGGAACCTAATGGAATGTTGAGCTTATGGAAGGATGGGTCATATTCAATGCTTCTGCAAATATTTTCTACCATCATTTAGTGTCGTAGGATTTATACCAGTACTTCCTTTTGGTTTAAGATCTATGAAACCAACTCATGCTTGGAGTTTTTTATCCACTAGTTTTTCGGTTGAGGCATGATGGCACATAAACATTAGTGGTTGTAGAGTGTGTTAGCTCATGCTAGTCAAGCAGCATCCCAGGGCTGGGGTTTAGGACATATATAGGTAGTGCAGCCTGGGCTAGAGGAGAAGATTCAATGGCCATATATAGTTATATATACTATTCTGTAAGCCTCAACATTTGTTTCTACCATTTTTAAAATAGGTTTATACCACCCTTTTATAATTGTTATGACATTTTCTGGTTTGGTTCTTGCTATTGAACAGTTTAGGGGTGTCCTGTCTCTCGACATGCCGTTAGGAGTCAGAACTAAGGGAATACTCCAGTTCTAGAAGTTCCCCCTTAATATTTTGGGGTAACTATTTTTCTTGAATTTATTCATGCTAGAGACGACTGGATTAAATTTTATTCTTGTTATCGAATGGTTCATGATTTATTGCACCCTAGTATTTATATATCCATTAAGTGACTTTTGTATCCCCCAAATATAGAACATATATGCTTATGGGAGAATGGGATATCCAAGTACATCGTGGTAGATCCAAAAGTATTTGTCTTGGAATAGTGAAAACATAGTTAGAGAGTCTCTCTATGAGTTATCAGGGAATGTAGTTAATGTAATTACCTCTTATTGTGGATTATTTTAGTGAATTTTTCCTTGATTATTTCTCCATCTTACCTCATATAGGAGAGTTTTAGTTCACTATTGATCTAGTGCCATGTGTTGTAGCAGTGCCTATTCCTCCTTATAGTATAAAACCTGCAAGTGTATAGAAAACCAAGAAGAATCCTAAATATCTCAAAATAAAAGGGTTTTATCATACCTATCACATCTCATTAGAGTTCACTTGTCTTTATTTCCAAGAATGTGGATGGAACCCCCATATTAGGTGTAGATTATAAAAGGATGAACCTATCATATGGTGAAAAACATTTATACATTGCCTCATATATATGACCAATTCGGCTATCCTAGAAGAGAAACTATTTTCTATATGATCTAATTGTGGTTAAAAATCACCATGTTATTGTGAGACCAACAGATATACAACATAAATTTTTCCAAAGTAGGTACGGCTTATATAAGTAGGTTATATAATTCAGTCTGATGAATTTATCAATAGTCTTCATGGATTTGATAAATTAGGCTTTTAAATAATATCTTGGTTTCTTCATGATAGATTTTTTAGATGACATCTTAGTGTATTCATGCTCTAGACATGACAATGAAACTTTTTTTGAGATCATGTTGAGTAAATTGATAGAGAACAATCTTTATGAGAAGCTAAAAAATGCCACTTTTGGATTAGTAATATTCACTACATCAATCATATCATATCTAAGGTTGGTGTATTAGTTGAACAAGAGTATATGGACATCCTTGTTTCATAGTAGTAGCCTAATAATGGGGTGGACATATGGATTTTCCTAGGTCTTTCTGGATATTACAATCATTTAACCCAGGACCATATCCCCCTTAACAACAAATCTTATGACCTTGAATAAGATGTGTGTGCATTTAATCTGGTCTGAAGAATATGGTAAATATCTTCAGGAGTTAAAGGGAAGACTCACCTCAACTTTGATCTAGATTCATCATAATCAGGGATGAAGTTATACTATTTATTATGATGCTTCAAGATTCATATTGGGTGTAGTTATCATGCAAGGTGATCGAGTCCTATCTTAAAGATCCATTTAGTTAAGGACTCATGACCAACAATATCTTATGAATGACCACAAGATAGTCATTAGGGATCGTGATATGCACTATTGGAGGAACTATCTTCTAGGGAAGAGGTTAGTTGTTGACACATATTTGTAAAATCTAGAAATATGTCTCCACATAGTTGGAATTGAATTAGAGTTAGTTTGGGTGGGTGGAATACCTATAGTCATTCAACATTGAGCTTGCGTATAACCCTCATAAGGGAAATTTCATGGTTGATGCATTGGACCCCAAGTTGATAAAATGTCCATCCAGGTATCCAATAGTGAAAGAAAGAGGATGAATTTTTTCTCTATGTTGAATCTATTGGTTCAGTATCAACACTGAAAACTAGTTCTAGCATCTATGGCAGTGGTATATTCTATTCTATATCAAGTCTGAATGTTTAAGATGTCTGATCAAGTGGGATTATTTTTAGGGAAATAATCATGGGAGAGAACATGCCTTCTATTTTGGATGTTGATGGTAGTGAGACCCTACACTACAATGTATTTGTTTCGGTGCTATAATTTATTATAGATTATATGATGAGGGAATCACATGCTTCTGTTTGGATAGTTCATCCTGGTCTTAACATGATGTTTAAGGATATTTGTCTCTAGTATTATTTTCCTTATATCAAGAAGAAAATATAGTTTTTCATTACTCGGTACACCACCTATTAGTAAGTGAAGTAAAATCATTAGTAACCTTCTAGACATCTACAAAATTAATCCATTACTCATTGGAAATGAAATGATGTCACCATGGATTTTGTTACAGTCTAGTCCAGCTATTCTCATTGCAGCGATGAAATATAGGTGATCATTTAATGGTTACCCAATGTCTCACACTCTCCACATATACAAGAGACATTATCCATTGATGAGTTAGAGGGAATATAAATTTGAGATGTATTTTAACTTTATAGAATTCTTCATTTTATCATTTTAGATTAATACAACCACTTCACATCACAGTTCTGGAAAAGGTTATAGATGGAATTGGGTTCACAGATGCTCTTGAGTACTTCATATCACCTAATGACTAATGGGATGTCTGAGGGGATGATTCTGGTGTTAGAGGATATTTTACATGAATGTATCCTTGATTTCGATGGTTCCTTGGAGAAGAATACTCCACTTAATAATTTTTACAATAATAACAGCTTCTAGGAAAAATTTAGATGGCTCCATATTAGGTCCTCTATGGTAGATTATGATGTCCATATCTATGCTGGCATGACCTAGGTGAGGAAGCTTTACTAGGTATTTTCCTTGTTTAGGAGGCCCCCAGAACAAGTCCAGGGTATTTAAAAGTATATGGCTACAACTCAGTTCCTACATAAGCCTTATACTAGTAATTTTGTGTAATTATAAATTTTGTGGTGTGACATCAAGTCATTATTCATGTTTCGATAAGGTTGGTTGATAGAAAAGTGAAGGGATATGGGAGGATTCAATTGAGATATGTCAGGTCATTCGAGATAGTAGATAGGGATGGGATGGTACCCTATCGGTATCAGTTCCCTCAATGGTACCATGCCATGCAATACATATTCCATGTATTTTAGTTCAACAATATCATCCAGAACCATCTAATTCATTTGGCCCCAAGGATGTCGAGCCTTATCCATATTCATATTTCAAGGATCGTCCTAATCTTGCCGTAGATTGTATCATGATTCCCCTCTAAGGAAGGTTAGTTCCTCTGGTCTGGGTTCTATAAAAGTATAAACTTATTTAGGATGAGACCTTAGACTAGGAAGCTTATGTACATGCACAGTGTTCAGAACATTTCATAGAAGATGTTCAACCATCCTTGGAAGGGAATCATTTTGTAGAGTTTTTTAGTGGTGTTTGTAACATGAGGTATTTATCCAAATCTATAAACCATTTAAATATTTTTTTTAATTCCATAAATCGTCATCTTGCAGGATCTAGAAGTGAGAATACAATGGTTTTTTCATGTTTTTTTAAATCTTTCACCTTGCTCTGGCATAGTGAAATTCTGTGTAAAAATGGGTTAAACGTTTTTCCATCTATTTATTTTTCTTTGCCATTTTTCCATTCTATTTTTTGGATTTTTCTTTTTCATTCTTCCTCATTTTATTCTATACCATTTTTTCTTATCCCCTCTAGGTGTGAGGTGCTCCCATGTCCCTCCAGAAACATGTACCACCTTATCCATGCCTCCTGGGTGTTTCGATCTTCCACCCCTAAAATCAACAACATTTTCATCTGTATAAAAAGAAAAATATTAGCCTCGTTAGAGAATCCATCTCTCTCTTTCACTCTTATATTTTCAGGTTTCCTCCATCATTTATCATTCTATATTCATGTGATGGAATTTTTTTCTATTTTGGAGGTTTTGTTAAATCCATCAACCTCATCAATTTTAGGTTGAATTAAGGGTTCTTACTAGATTTGCAAAGTACTACGCCATCAATAAAGGGTGACTATGCATTTTTTCCATCCTTTGGTCAATTATTTGACCCTATGTTGTTGTTCCACTCACAAAAATCATTCAATAAAGCTTTAATATAATTTATAATTTATAATTTTAATTATTTCAGTGCTCGGGATGACCTTCTCATGCAGCAAAACTCATTCATGGGGTGATCACAACACCTCTATCTACCCCTTATGGGTGCACTATACATTTTGGACAAAATTTACATTTTCCTTCAATTCTGATTCACTAGGGGTTGATGTGTTAAATTTAAAAATGGTTTTAAGTAGATTAAAGGACTGTGAATTAGACATGTGGGTAATGTCTATGATTAATTATTAATGTTCGGCACCTGATTAAATCCATGTTCAAATAATTATTCTTGTTGACATATATTATTTCTTTTAGCCAATGCATATACTTTTTATGGGCTTTATATTAAAATAATTATTCTTGGTATTCCATTTAGAAAGCATTAAGTCATAATCCTAAATTACTTTTGATAGTATTGATCACGTTTCTAGTTATTAAAATGAAAATACTTCATCTTATCATTCATAAATGAAGTTTAAATGAATAAGGTCATTTTTTATAATAATACCCCTATAATTGAGGTGTGTTGTATTATAATCTAAAATGTAATGATTTTTGAATTTATGATTTCTTGTCAATTTTTATTCCATATTTATTTTTGATGAATACCTTGCACAATCAATTTATTTTATGTTGAGAGCCTAGTTTTGTTGTTTTTACCTTTTTCTTGAGCTATATAAATTGATTTAACTGTATTAAATGTTTTGGTAACCTTATTAGCATGTCCTATTAAATTGAATTTAGTGACATGAAATTATTAAAAATATATATCTTGTTTCTTCATTCAATATTATATAAATTGTGAAATTATTAATTTCATTTAATTTTACAGGTGGATTAAATGGTAAGAATATGATAATAGGATCGTCAAGTTTGGAATGAAATTATATATTTATTCAACGCCTCAATGTTCCTTTTGTGATTGGTTCACTTGATATGGGCATGAAAGAGACTGTGGGAACTGTACTAAGGACTACTAGATGGACTCTCTATATTCGGTGGGTTACTACCTGACACATAGGGGTGGTTCTTTCTAATTCTAGGGTAGGGATTCCAGGGAGGTTATTATTCTCCTTTGTGATACTGGTTTTCTATGAGATTAACCACGGATGGACCCATTTGAAATATGGTTACTCCAAACCTCAGGTGACATAAGGTCCCCTACATGAGATACATTGGATGGACTCAATGTCCTCATGTATCGTGTGATACTTGGGATTCCATATGGATCACCTTAGAGAGACTCAGTGATAAAGGATTATATTGGATGTACCATAGAGATACCTAATATTTTTATTAGATCCCTAGGATGGGCTTATACACCACCACTGGATTTGATACAATATCATCGATTTCATGAATTAGATGAGATTCATCTATTTTTTTTATGAGATGTCTTGTGAACTCGTGATGTTCATTCCTTTACATTACTATCATACATGTAAGAATTCATGTGAGATAGACACCAAGACAAAGAAAAAATATGTTGGTATTCCTTCTTGGAATTCCATGTTTATTTAGGCCCTTCTATGCATATTTTTCAAAAAAAATTACTTTATTAAGACTTTAAGCTTAGGACAAATCATGTGGTGTGGGACATGTGCTCACGTGGGAACCCAAGCCCTGTTTTAGTTATTTTATTTATTTAACATCTTGAATTTATTATATATAGAACATTTTTATCATTCTACATCATTAAATGAAAAGGTCAACACTGTTGTATTAGGATTATTGAGATTAAATCTCACATATTGTTCTGGTTCCATTTGGTACCTGAGTATACATTATGCCCATAGGTACGGATAAAGGGATGTGTCAAACATCCAATAATTGAGTGTTTTTTCACTACATAAGATGGAGATTAGGGGTTGATGACTGAGCCTATGCTCGAGATGATGTCATTACAGTTTTATCAACATTTTTTTATAGCATGATCTGTATGTATGTAACTTTATTCCACTACACAACTATTATTTTGTAAAAAATAATTAAATCATCATTATTTTGGTGTCCAATATTATTATTCAACATCCATAGTTATCTGTTTACATTTCTTGGGTTATTTATAGGCTTATGGTACTATCTTCTTCCCCTCAATCCTCCTCTAATTATTTTATATTATTCACTATTATGTTATAACTAATCGTATGAGGTCAAAGTCACTTAAGGGACACTCCTAGGTCCCATGCTACTAGTTAACGGCCTTTGGAATTCAGGGATTTTCACTTGCGGTCTTGTGGCCCATTTTATCATTTTCTAGTTTAGTGGAACCCTATG
Source organism: Viscum album (assembly GCA_963277665.1). Taxonomy (NCBI): domain Eukaryota; kingdom Viridiplantae; phylum Streptophyta; class Magnoliopsida; order Santalales; family Viscaceae; genus Viscum; species Viscum album. The sequence goes on from OY728156.1 coordinate 12,772,491, forward strand.
TGAGACAAAAAATTTAATAATATTTTTATTATTATGTGTGGTATTCACTCTATATTATGTGATTGCATAAATTTTAATCTATAATAAAAAAATTCTGTTACAGAGCTATATATACCTGATTATTTTACTTCAAGGGTTACTCATTCTGAAGAACAAAAATGCCTCTATTTAAACTTATATCAACCCTATAGAAAACTTCTTATAAATAATCTCAATAAAATAGGTCATCGATCTACTTTATCAATCATTGGAATTGAGATAAATATAAAATTCATTCAATCTCAAGAATAATTCAATTAATGGATAGTGTGATTAGATTGAGGAGATTATTCTTTGATGATAGCATGAACCAATCCCTGTGGGACATGCTATGATCTATTAAACATGTCTGGATACTCTTTGAGAGATTATAAAAATAAATCCTTAAACTTAATTATGGAATGATAGGTTTGGTAACCTGATTCGAAAACAAATTTAATATTCCAATATTAGATGTAATTATAATATACAAATTGTTTATATGTTTATTTTTCATATCATATCTCATGGACATAGTGATTTCTATTCATCAAACTATAAAGAGAAAACCAAGGAAACTAATGAAAACCCAGTATTGTGAATGGGCCCAACCTCTTCTTTTGTTAACTAAAACCTTCATTCCTAAGGATGATACAGAATAATAACTAATCTAGTATATGATTTCACCAAGAATAATCCGACCCATGTACCTAATTTGATAATGAAATGATTGGGGATAGTAAAGGGATCTTTCCTTGAATTCATAACCACTACATGTTTCCACTAAATAATGTTAAGGATATGAATCAAATGAAAGGATAAGAAGAAAGGAGGAGAATTGGTAAAACCCCACTATTGGGAATGTGTATCCCCAATGACTTCGTCTTCCAATGGGATATTTTTTCTACTTATTTTTAATTTTATATCCCTCATGTAATTTTATTTCAATTAAGGAATATCAAAATTATATTTCAATGATAATGATGTTATTATCATAATATTATTGTCATCTAATAATAATAACACTATACGCTTATTTTACATTACATTTAAATATATTTCATGATAATAATAATAATAGTAATACATATATTTATATATCATTCCATTAATATTATTATTATTAATATATATATATATATATTTAATTTCAATAATAATAATTTCAAATTTGATATTATTATCAAATAAAATCACTATTTCTACACGAAATCATATAATAATAATTAAAAAATACATAATACATACAAATTACAAAAATAATAATAATAATATTGATAACAAATATATTAACCGCAGTTTTTAAACAATATTAAAAATATATTTTTATTTTAATAGATGAAGAAAATAATATTTATCATAACAATACATATGTGTTTATCATTTAGCAAAATACCCCTAAAAATATGAACAATGAAAAAATTATTTATTAATTTACTGCATCAATTATAACATTGATTTTAATCATTTAGACAGAATAATTTATTTGGAATTATTTATAAATATAATATTCAATTTTTCACCAAATATATTATAGTTTTTCATGAAATAAATTAACAAAGACATTTTTATATAAAAATAAAACACCCACGGTATTTTATTTTTACAAAATAATTTTATTTAACAACAAAATATTAATTATATAATTAGATAAATAAAAAATAACAAAAATTACTCATCATTTTTCTAAAGGGTACCTTATACCCCCCATTGGTTACATTATGATCTTCATAGAACACCATCAATATTTTCACATTCAATGGGTATGCGATGTGACACTATTGCGTACCCAGTACCATTTTAAACCTTGGGTTACAGGTAACAACTTTAATATACTTTCTTGAACCCCTAAACAACCATTGCGATAATAAAAAATATTTAAAACCAATAAACATTTTATTGTATGATCATGAAATTGAATTTCCAATCCCAATTTAAAAATGACTCCAACTCCATATCAATTACAACATAACATAATATGGTTTTATATGATATTCATGAAATGATACATGATATGTGGTGGTAAATTTATCATTTTAATGACATGGAGGATTGAGAACATAGAAAATAGAAAAGGTTAAAATTCTTAATTGTGGAAGAAGATTTTTCACTATAGAAATAAAATCAGATTTTGAGGGTTCTTTACATGATTTGATCTATTTCAATAATTTAATGATAAATGTTTCATTATTTTTGAGATAATATTTTACATAAAATAATTATATGTATGTAGAATATATTTAAGAATAATTTTAAAAATAGATTTTGGAGACTATCTAAGAAGTAAATTTTTATACTTTAAAATTATTGGTATCGAAAAGAGGTGATATATAATGAATTAGTAATGATGAATAATATGTGTTTTGAAATTATTTTAATGTTGATTATATTCACTATTTATAAACTATATAAGGCTTTATAATTTATTATGATAAAGGGTTTAATTGTGAATATATGTGTGATGTTTTTTTTATTTCCACTGAATTTAGATTTTAGGATAGAGATATATTTGATTATAATAAATCGTTCAAACATTTAGTGAAAATATATTTCAATGGAGCTTTATTGGTCTATTTTAAATGAGAGAGATCCCATAAATATTCATAGTATATGGGATTTGTGTATCATTTATAACTCATATTTCAATAGTCACATAATTCAAGAAACCATCAAAATTGGGGTAAAACCATTTAAAAATCCTATTTGGTTTTTTAAATGTTTTACATTATTATTTGAGTGGGGGTGTGTTGTAAATAAGGGGGGGTCTACGTACCTTAACATGTAATATAGGTCAATCTCAAAGTAGTTTGTTTATTAAAGAGGAATATAATTTACTGGATATATTCCCTATAGACTAAATACATGATATATATCCTGGAATATATTATAGTGTATGAAATATTATTTATTGTAATATATAACATATATGATGTTAAATCATATTCCATTCCTTATACTATGATATTGAAATGTTCTATATAAGATATTCCAAAAAAACTGCTTATTCCATGCTATGTTATATAACATAGATTGATAATAAGAATATATCATAAGTATTATTAAATGAATTATCATATTATATAAATCACATGATGGAATATGATTTGTTATTATCGTTCATTGTAAATTATTAAAAATTTAGAATATACCAAATATTACTATAATTAATTTTAAAATTTTTATATAAAGAATGATTTGATAGATTCAAATATATTTATATGATAAATTCTATCACTAAAGTTCTTAAGTTAATAAATTAATTATAATCATTACAGTTACATGATCATTTATTAATGTTTATAAAAATTCCATTAATTCTTGGAGAGAATCCATGAGAACTATATTAATAGGTAAAATCCATTGAGATGTTGATCTATTATTTTGTCAGATTATCTCAACTAAATATGTCTTCTCTTTTTTCATTTTACACCCAAGAGATACTAGAATAAAGTTTTTTAATGAAAAATATCACCTATGTTTTGCGTAATTCTCCATCCCTTGTATACAAAATAAAGGAAGGATCTTATAAGATTCTACTTAGTAATATTTATCAAAAAAATTCATTTAATATAAAATTTATGTCCACCTATGGTGTAAGGTATATAATTCCATGAAAAAAATTTCAATGAATTTAGTTCCACTTTAATTTTTCTATACTTTTTTTATTGTAGTTAGATAGATGACCTCAACCTAATGTCTCGAAGAGAATGAATAGTTTCTCACTATTCAAAATCACTTATTAATAATTTATATCCTATATGTTTAATTAATGTTTTAGAAAAGTTTTTTAGTTGTTTTGTGGTGGAGTGAATAAAAATATAATAAGTATTAAAAAATCATAATTATTAGTTGGAAATGATAATATCCCTATGATAACTACATTGTACAAAAATATTTTATTTTTTATATAAACTATTTCAATTTCCTGATCAATATTATTCCATGCACACATTCCTCCCTTGATTACTATGGAAATCAACAGACATGGATGATATCCCTTGTATTTTATTGCCCAACTACTCAACAACCTAATGGCCATTCTTACCTTAAACTAGTGTGTAACACCTTCCATGAATCAAACTCTTTTATATATCCATCAACCCTTAATCATAAAATTTTTCATAATTTAATGATCTAGTAAAGATAAGGGGGGATAAATGATGTTCATGAGGGGAGATTGTGTCTAAAATATGAGAAATTGTAATGAAAATTGATAAACCTCTACACTAAAAGCTCTCTATATATTTTGAAAATGAATAAAAATATTGTTAAAATTAATATGATAAATTTGGAACACCATATATTTCTTAAGCTAGAAACACCTTGGTCAGTAATCCATCATCAATATGTTTTATAGTCATTCAATTAGAAAAAAAATGATGAAATAGGGGGTGAAAGAGTTAATTTAGAATATTAAAATGAAAAAAATGAAATTTCTAAATAATGCTATGAAATATAATTCAAAAAATGGATATGTTCTATATATATTATAAATATTATAAGGTCATTAATTTATGTTTAGTGTAGGTTCTCATATCATTCATTGATTTATACCACATGTTCACAAGTTGGGAAGATGATTTTTCCACATGAACTATTTATAGAATCATCCCTAATTTATTAGTTATTCGTAACAGTTTCTTATCACCATGTTTAATATATGAAATCCTTTGGTATTTCTCATAGGGTCAATTACATATTTTTATATTTCAAAAAAGTATAATATATATTTTTAAATATCATGAATGAAATCCATTGGAAAATTTATGGGATCGGCGAGTTCAGTTTTCCTATGTGGGTGGATGGACTTTTATTTATCTAGAAAAGTAAAATACCTTACATAATCTTATGGAGGAAATTATATTGAGTGATAAAATATATAAATATTTATGTATCAATTCTCCATCGACCATATCATTCACGAGAACTACCCTAGAATAATTTTCTTAGTAATTTATTTCTCAGAAAGGTACTAAGATGTACTCTTATATAATAGAAACCTCCATGGAAAATAAATATATCATTAATATATATTGATCTATGCCTATAAATTATTACATATTATGTAGAACTTACACATATGTTTTATATATCATCTCTTACTCTTATACATAAATTTTATTACATTACCTAAAAAATAAAAACACACACTTTAGAGTAATGAGATCAACATTTATGAACAAAATATCTATTTAAATAATAAATGATAAAAATTATTTAATTTTCATATTAAGATCAATATTTTCTCTATAAAATGATATTTTTATTTTATATATTCTAACATTAACTCATATTAATTATAATGAAATATTTATTAAAAATACATTAAAATGTAGATCAATCAATAACCCTGCATTTAATTTATGCCTTGTACCCATGGAAAGGCTCTAAGAATTTGTATTCATTTCTAACTCAATTAATCCAATTATAATTCCTTTTTTGATAGATTCTAATTCATTAGGATTTAATTAAATACTTATATTATCATTCATTAAGCTTTTGAATTCCATCAGAATAATGTTTCTAAAAATGCTTTTAAATTTTAAAAAAACTTATTCATATCTATGTAATTTAATTAATAAATTCAATTTTTCTAGTTTATTCATCTCCAATATTTAAGTGGCCATCAATCGTTATCCATTACATTAAACGTAGTCACACTCTTGTTTTTATGTTATTCATCAGAAAAACACTTATTTTTGGAGAAGGGATAATCTAGGACTACTATTTTCAAATTATAGACATACCCATATTCTATTTTATAAATAAAAGGCTTGGAAGTTGGGTTTCAAAATTTCACTCATAAATCTATCTAACTCATTATTATTATATTTTATTTTTACACACATGAACATGCAAACACACTACACTTTTTGGAAATTTGAGGAGACTTTTATTTGGATCCCAACTATTCAATATATTCTAATTTAAGTAAATTAATGTAATTGAGCAATTAGTAATGAATCCATGAAATGATTGTTTTATATTTTAGGAGATCCAATTAAAATTTATATCCTTAATCATGTTTTTATATATTAAATATATTTCAAATTAAATCCTTAATAATTTAAAAGTCAATAAATAATTTTCAAACAAGGAATTCAATATTTTCAAAAAACATTATGTCTCATGAAAATGAAAAAATATATTTTATTTATAAAAATAACATAAAAGAAAATAAAACCCACTAAAAATTACAACAAGCTACAAATTCCACCATACAATAATACCTCTTCCCAATTTTAATGATCAACAATGGTAATGAAGTGTCTATCATGTAATGAGATAAAAACTCATTATTTTGACTAGTGTCCTAATAAAAGATTCTAGTGACTCTATTAATCCTATATAAGAAAATATGAAAACATGAGTGAATTCATTTAAAAAAATTAAAATAATAATGTCATGTAAAAAGGAACATTTCATTGTTTTTTCATATGTGGGTACTATATTTTTATTAAACATAATTGGTAATTACCGGTTTATTATCACTAATGTAAATGAGGATGTGTTTATTATGATATTAACCAAAAAATATTAATTCTATCCATATCTATGAGTGGATACATAAAGATGGAAACTCTTAATGAATGGGAAATAGTCTACATCCCCAATATAATATAAGCAAAAAATAATAGTTATGCGAATGAGAGAAAAGGGGAAGTACCTTTAATATTTAATGTTTTTCACATATAGTTGTTGAAATTATTATTACAGACGGGTTAGTAACATATCTATAGGATTGTTTAAATCTTCTTCTTCAACCACTACCTCCTTCGTGCTCACCTTTTTGGATGAGCCCAATTTTGATAATATCACTTAGAGGGGGAGAGATTTAATAAATAACACTTTTTTATTTTATTATTTATTTATTTTAAACCAAAAGTTTTTACCAGTTTACATCTTGAACCTATCTTTATTAATTCATTATATTTCTCAAATTCATGAAAATGAGAAATAGTAAAGAATACATAGAGTTATTTCTTGTTTTTTCCTCAATGTGATCACCCAATCCATACCATGTTTGGGATGAGTTCTGAGAAATGAATTTCCGTTAAAAATAAATCTATATTAAATTAGAATATATATGTTAAAAATATTGATATAAAGTATCATAATATTATAGGTCCATAAGTAAATATAGTTCCCACTACCCAAAATGTTAATTTTACATTCTCATGAAAGCTTCATTGATGTCCTAAAAATATTATTCCATCTCTTGATATGTTCTTTGTATTACTTCATAGTAGTTCATTAATGTTACTCCAAAACCTTACTTGAAAAAGTCCTCAAAATCTTTAGTATCTTGGTGTAGTGTGTGATAACACCTTAATAATTTAAATGTCATCTTTTAAAGATATTCAACAAGAACTCTTGGCCTTTCTCACAATCAATATATAGAATTTATTTTGTCTATAAATTCTCATTGTTCATCTAGCATCTTCTCTTCACAACTAATAGAACATATATTATCTTCTATCACAACTTCTCTAATATTATTCATGTAACATCTTGTATTTTTTTCTAACATTGTATAAACATATTCCATTCATGGAATTAATATAATATTAGGTATAGAATATCCACTGACATTTACTTCAACATTACTAATTTAAATATGAATATTCATCCAGGAAACCATTAAACATTTCATATACATATGAAATATTTTTCAATAATTACTTGATCTTGAATAAAATACTAATGTATGGAACCTAAGTATACCGATTTTATACTTTTTAGGTTATTTTTATAGCTGCCTCTAATTCATGGTATTCTGCAGACATATACTTCTTACAATAGCTCAAAAATAAAAAAAATTAATGTATTAATAACATATGTAATATACATAAAAATTATATCCACTATATGTGGCCCCAACCCCATTAGTATTAATATAATAAAAAATTAATCATGTATTTCGCAACATATATTTCTCAGAAAATTGTGTAATTATATTAAAATAGATAATATTCTTCATAAAAAGTTTTAATGATAATCACCCACTTTCTACTCAACCATTCCATATTTATTGGAAATTTAATCCAGTTCTCCTTCACGATCACTCTTATAAAATAAAGTGATTCACTCGCTTCTTATACAACTCCTAAAAACATTATAAAATATGTTTGGAAACATAACATTCTTTCATGAACATTGTACATTCAGAAAACGTCACTGATTAAATGTAACCATCCTCAGACTAAATGAAAACATTCATGGTGTCATGGAATCATTCATAAAAAGTGCATACATGATATCAGTAGGTTCTTATAGGTAGAAATATAATTATAGATTCTAGGTGATAATCATATATATATCATGATCACCCACACATAAAAACTGTATGAATATGAGAAAGATGACATAAGGAATCAATATAATATATAAAACACATCCATGTTTTAATATTAAAATATTACTCATGATGAATTTACCTAAAATTTTTAAATATGACAGGCTACTTGATCATTACCCATGCCACTATTAAGTTGGTTTCAATGGAATCTAATACTATATAACCCATAGCATGGTTTCTCACCCATAGTGTCGACCTATGAAAACCTTCTACATTCCCCCTCCCTTATGGATCATTTTATCAGTGAGTGTGATATCTTAAAGGCTGGATATTTTCTATGAATTGGGAATTAATTTACTTACCCAATAAAAAGAATATATAAATATGTTCCAAAACATATACAATTGTGTTCTTCAATAATGTGTTATTCACCTTTAATAGTTGAACCTTTCTATACTAAATATCATCTCGACTATCATCTGATGAAATTGTCATTTTTTATTTAAATATATCTAGATATATATTCCAAGTAAAACATAAAATTTTAATTGTATATTTAATATAGGTAGAAACATCGCAATTTTTTATTATATCATCTAATATATATTGAAATAATTCTTATAATGATAGTATTCCTCATTTAAAAAAATTAAATAAACAATAGAAGTCTTAAATATCCTTTTTTGAATTTTTAAATAATAAATATTTTTCATTATGTCAATATCTATGTTATTTTATTCTCTCCATTTCATATAATAAATGTAGTGGTAATATAATGGAATTTGTTACCATTTTAACCAAATACAATGATTTATATAGTAGCTTATTCTCAATAATTTTCATATAATTTTAGCATAATCCAAAATATTGAGATAAGGTTGAACCAATTATATTTTTGTTCATGGTCCATCAATTTTAAAATTTAATTCTACCTGAGATAACAAGATGTATAAAAATCGTGTTAATAAACCAAAATATAAACTTTTTCAATTAATTGTTTCACATTACTCATGTCAATGGACTTATATATAGATTCATAATGAAAAATATAACAGACACTCATGTTTAATAAATACATAAAAACTTCTTAGTGTGTAGTTGCTAAACCAACCATGTTATCAAATTAGAAAAAATATATAATATCTATTATAAATTGTTTATTTGTCTCCCACTTCAAATTTTCTAAAGATGATCATAATTTATCCATTATAGATATTATAATAAATGATCCACTAAACTCTCCCATAGGGGATGTAATTGATTCATTCTTCATCATATATGTTCATAAATTCTATTTTGGGTAATTATTTTTTTTATAGAAAAACATAAACACTAATTCAACTCCCTATTTCATCTCATTAAATTATTTGAAAATGAGTACAAACAAAATGATAATGAAATAAGTATGGTATTCATTTATCTTTAGTGAGAGAAGTAATGTGAGATTTTCCTCTTAATAAGAATACAAAATATCTTGTTATAATCAACATTTGGAGAGACCATAATGATTACATTCTTAAATTTTCTGTCATATTTATTCATAGGGAGTATTTTATTCATGTTATAGTTAACAATTTCCTTGTTTTAAAACGTTTTTTATCATATGAAATAAAACTAAATACATTTTAAGGTTCTATATTATTCTTTATCATGTCAACATAAGATTTCATCATTTTCCAAAAATCTACTATGTTATATCTAAGATGGATTAAATTTTTACAAGTCATCTCATGAGTACTCTAGATATCATAACCCCACTTGATTTTTTTCTTTATATGAAACCTCTTATATGTGTTTATAAAAATAAATATCTCATGTTTTCACCATATTTTCTTCTTGATAACAACTATATTTACAAGAATATTTAAAATCTGTTTCTCTTTCATGGACTTTATTAACTGTAATAGTCCATATATCATTTCCAAGAATCATTATCATCAAATATTTATAAAAATTACCTTCTTTTTCACATCTCACATATGATTCTATTAGGAAGATAAAATTTTTTTATAGATAGTTTTTTTATATTTACACAACATGCATCTATCTACTATGATTATTTATGATTTTCACTAAACACATTCCACTATTTCTAAAATTATTCCTCCTTGAATCATGCTAGAGCCATATTAATTATTTTCTTTTCCAGTAGCCTAAAACATTATTAGAAAATATTCTACAATGGTAATAATTTAAATTGAATTTTTTTCAATAATTCATGTTGAATTGACAGAGAAAAACTACTTTCTTTATAAGACTATTTTGGATTAATTTTTTCATATTTCTAATGGTGTATTGACTTTTCAAACCATTTCCTCTTCTCTTTGATTTATGGGTGAAATATTACTATCTTTCTTAACAGTATAATCTTCTAGTTTGTATATAATTTTATTTAATGAAATATAGAATTTATTATTTTCACTAGAAAAATAAGAAATAATATTGACCAATTATTATTGATTATTCTTCTAATCATATTTAGTTTAATCATAATGAACCTTCACAACATTCTCATAGTGTTATTTCAATGAAATCATGTTTTTTCTTCTTGAAAACTCTTAGAATGTACATCAAAAATTTATTTTTATTTTATATAAATTTTCCATTTGAAATAATTTATTATCCTATCATATTATTCATTATTAAATTTATGATCTTGATATCTTTACGTAATACATACTTCCTATTTTCTATTTTCTCTATACATTTCAAGAATTTTTACATGTTTTTGAGCATGAAGTTTTTTAATGCATTAAACTTGTTAAGATTTAATCATGAAATAAATGTATATTTCTTCTCCCTTATCATATAAATTTGAAGATAATTAAAGTTTGTTAACATTAAAAATAACGCTCCTATTCTTTTGATAGGTACATCCCCATTCTCAATCACTCTAGGATGAGAAACCTCCATCTTCATTCCATGTCTTCATATTTATTTCAAAATTATATGGAAACTCCTTGTTCCCTAAATTTCTACCTTTTATAGTATATCTTTATCATTTAGTAGAGATGTGTTCTTACTCTTAATCACTATTAGTTTAATAAAACCAATTCTTTTGAAAATCAATATAAGATAATCAATTTAATTATAGCAATATCATTCAAGATGAAGATAACCTTTATATTTTCTTATTAATATTTTAATGTTACAGAGATAAAATGCATAATTTCATGTATTCTATATCTCTTCATTCAAAATAAAAAAAAATAATGTTTTACTTCATTTTGATTATGTTTGATATCTTTAATGTATTTAAATTCCCTGTCCTCATTGGATTTATTCCTAAAAACTAGAGCTTTCCTCACATCATATTCTTAATTTATTTTGTGTAGTTTATCTAGAGTGAAGTATTCCATATCTGCAATGGAATTAATATATAGGGTTACTAAGGGTCCGTTATCCCATAATATGACTCATAAAAGTGATTGATTCCAAATTTTAAGACCATGCATTATAATTTAAAATTAATATACATAAATAGAAATAAATAAATTCTATAAAAGTTCCCTTTCATGATAGAAGCTACTAAAATATCTTCAATCACCCTTGAGTATTCATTATGATGATCACTAAAGTGAAAGGTGAAATAATTCCACAAAAGAGGTATCAAAAAGTATGTGGCACATAAACATATTATAAGCCATGGATTATGAATTATCTTTCCGTAAAGTATGCTTATCACCCCATATTCAATATGAATATTGGGTAAATTCATGACCTATTATTTTCCATTATTTATAAATATTATTTCCACAATTATATCATAATTAAATTTTTTAGGGGAATTTTGGAATATATCCTTCAATCTACAACATTCACTAAACCCTATAAAGATATTTTTCTATTTCACAATATATGGTACAATATATTATAACACAATAAATCATATTACAAACACTTTTTTAATTTCTCCATTTTCATTAAACCATATCACATAATATGAAATACCTTATTAAAACCCATTTAAAACTATTATGGATCAACTCTATAGAACATTTGAATGATCTATCTAAGTCAAACTCAATCCACATTCAGCTAAACAATACATGTGACCCATGGGCCTTTCTATAATTAAAAATACAATGAACCACTAGATCTATATAATTAAAAAATTATTGGATTGCAATTGGGAATAAATTTTATGAAAAATATTAATATATCTGTTGTGATCTCCATAAAAACATGTATATTTTTACCTATGTACAACAACATTATTTCTTGTTATAAAAAATTCTCATATATTCCATTTTCCCAATACATTAAGTGTCCATGTGACATAGAGTATGTACATCCCATATATAAATACATGTATTCTTGATTCTCTGAGTATAAGAACATGTGGTAAATGAATACATCACCTGTAATTCTCCTTTATGGAAGATCACATCACATGACCCTCAACACTATAGATAAAAAAATTATATATATTATTTAGGTGTCTCCTCAGAGTCCTGATGTTATATTAATTTATAGAACAGATAGCATAATCATTATAAAAGAGGAGAAATCCCCTCTTTGTTAAACTATAAATAAAGAGATATGTAAATAAATACCCAACCTCCCACTATTTAGCTATTTTTCAATATAATGTGTCAGAATGGTATCAAAATATGATTGTTTTCATCCTAGGAATATTTCCAGCATTAGGTATTTGGGACCAAATATGATCTGTAAAACCATAGTATACCCAATAAAAATTGTATAATAATCCATATGGTATACATAGAGGGCCATTAATCAAAAAAAAAGAATAGTTTCCTTAATTTTTTAACGTGAATAGAATACTATGTTCCTTTATACAAGAATCTTACTCACACAATCCATTAAATTTTAACAATAGCTATAATAAATAAAAACAGAATTCAATAATAGATAATATAATGTTGTTTTCTGAATGTTCCATTACTAAACTACTCGAAATGTATAAATATATATAAATTTATACAACTAATGTGAATGTATGATAAAATATTGATTTAATTTTATAATATACCTTTTATATTTTTAAATTATTTTTTGAATACGTAATAAATCATAAAATAATAATCATTCTATCATATCATATATTGTAAAATTATTAATCAGACAAATGTTTGTGGAAGTTTATGTATCTCCCCAACCCTAGTTACCCAAAGTCGGTGCATTGTTACATATGTTTGGCATGATCACAATATATCATGTCTTGAAGAACAGATTATTTTAGTAGCCCTCAAAGTACTAGATACATACATAATTTTTACATTACATCATGAAATAATAAAACAACAACATTGTGTCCCCTTTGAAAAACTCATGTCTATTAGCCTATCCCTATATGTCAATCATAATATAATTTTTCATATCCTGGGAAAAAGAGAACATAATAAAGGGGGGAGCATAGATGATCAGTAAGGATCAAAATATGGTGGAAACTATAAATATAAACCCAAATATTTGTGGAAATGTATATGACTAAAACAAAATATTTTAAATGAAAACTCCAGCATAATATGGTAATGATAAATAAAAAAATTACATTTTCTTATTCACACTATTATTCTACTAGTCTAATAAACACGTGTAATATCAGTAGCTAATTTCATAATTATGGAATGAATAATGTCAGACCTCATAACCACAAAGTCGAGGCCTTGTTCCAAGAATACAAATAATTTTTTAAGGCCTTGTGCCAAGATACTAATTTGTCTCAGGAAACCTATCGATTCATCGAGGAGCTATAGTGTGCTCCACCCATCACATACTTAGTCCAATGCATTCCTCATATGAAAATATTGAAACATAACATAAACATTAATATTAAAGCAGTCATAAGTAATGTTAATACATTAACTATAAACCATGAATGGAATAAAAATAACACATCCATAGTTAATCATATCACACAACATTTAATACAATATGGAAGATTTTATTATAACAACTCAACTTCAAAACAAGTGTAAAATAAATCAATGGATGTTTCCATAGATGAAATCAAACCTATTTGAGACAAATATCTCTTTATATTTTGAAATCATTTAGAAGTCACATAATTATAATAGAAAATATTTATTTTGATAATATTGTTATAATATTTTAAGGGAAGCTTATAAGTAAATATAATGGCATAAAATAGCCACACCTTTTGTATATGTTAAAAAACATTCTTTCCATAATTTGTCAAAAAAGTCATAAAGTGCCTTATTATAAAAATGATGGAATGATTCCATTCCAAAAAAAATATAAAATGTAAAACAATGGAATAAATGAAATTTACCCATATTCTAGGAAATGGTTTAAAGGTTTTTAAATATATTTTTAAGAAACACAAATGTGGATGATAATGAAGTCCCAGTATATACTTTAGGAAAAACAACATCGGATAATAAATAGATTGTAAAGTTTAATCTTACCTTGTACTTTTCCATAGTCTATTGTACATTAAACTCTTTTATAATAGTTAAATAATTGTTATTAAGTTATACAATAACAAAATTCATAAATATTATATCATATATGATATTCTATTTTTTCTTTTTTAATAATATTTCAGTAGTACAATTGTTTCGGGTATAAACTGATTCATTTTCTTTTATATGTATTGTTACATAAGTCATTTTTTTATTCATTGGATGTATTTTATTCATATAAATAATTATATTATGTTCTTAAAAATTATTTTCAATCATAAAATGAAAATTTTTCTTGAATGGTTACGTAGGGGTATGAATCTCATCATGTTCGCGGAGATGGTAATCCGTACGTATGCCCAAGCAATAATATCATTCTATTAACACTGAAATAATATGTAATTGGATGATATATCATATATAAATAATATTTAACATGTTATATTTATTATAAACATAAATTATACTAATTATTATATCCATCCAAAAAATGAAGTGTTGAATAACAAACTACACCATGATGTGGAGATGGTAAGCTGTACGTAGGCACGTATGTTGACTTTTTCATTCATATGATAGATAAAATAATGAATATTCTTGTAAAATATTTATAATAACATCTATGTATGTTTAAGGTACTCAATTTAATAATTTGGTATGAAAATAAAAAATAAATAGGAATTGGAAGTGGAAGAAGAATTTTTTTTGAAATATGTGATGAAATTATTACCTATTCTTCTAGTGTTTTTTTACTTGATCAAAAGGGATCCTTAGAATTGATTTATAATCAATTTATGACTTCTATGATGAAGGGATGGTAGTTGTAAGGATAGTTGAGCATGAGGTTGTTTGATAAAAATGGATTTGGAAGTGTTAAATTAAGAGAAAGTGAAGTACCCTTTTATAAGAGAGGTGAGAGTCACAATAGGAAAAGCTTTAAATATTATTTTATTATAAAATAATATTCAGTTTCTAATGGAACTAAATGAATTTATTTCATGTATAAGGTAGTTATGGGTCTACATATTCACAACCAATATGTTTTAGGAAAGTTTATATCACTATACTAAAATTATCTTATAGATTTAATTCTTAGTTATATAGTATAACTTCTACCTTGTCTTCTTGTATTTTTATATTACATAGTTAATAAAATTACAATAAAATTCCATGAGATCATAAAGTGATTCATTAATGGAATATATATATAATTATATAAGTCCTCTAGGCACAAAATATATTTTTAGGAATATTATATCACCTATTGATATAAACATTATTTAAACAAACTCATTTTTGTTAATTTTGACACTATTTAGTATTTGGTTTTTGTGAAAAAAACATTATTACTTAGAAAAAAATACATTAAATAAAAAATTGAAATAAATATTAACCTAGAAAATTAGTGTAATTTATCCAAATCTAAATTTAAATTTATTTTTATTTTTATAATATGAATAATTTTAATGATTCATTAATAAGGTAATTACTGCATCATCATTTTTTCATAAATAAATATAATTATTTTATGTTTAAAAATTATAAATAAAAAACAATAATGTAGGAAATAGTTATATCTTTATAATTAATTTTTATAGTAAAATTTATCTTATGTAAAAACCTATATTAAAAATGGTTTAGTTTGTAAACATTGAAATTTATACTTTTAACTCAACTTTAAATAAAATAATAATAAATATCCTAATCTATTCAATGTGGATTAAAGAGGGTCATATTTTATTTTCATTTTTGGTGTTGGTAGAAAAAAAAATTATCCAATAGAATTATGAAATGTGTTAGGATAATTATAATATAAATTTACCTTAAATTACCCTAATTACTTGTAACCGTGGTAAAAAAATTGAGAAGATACTATTCACCAAAAATTATTTTTATCCTATTGAAAAACATTTTACATACTTATGTTAACCATGTATCCTAGAATTTTGAAATTAAATTCATAGAGGTTGTAAAATTATGTTTAATGAAAATTCAAATATATTCCTAGAAGTTGCGTAAAAGACGATAACAAGTTCAATAAAATTTTATACATCTAATCTTATTATAAAATGACTCCAATAAATTACATTTTACTAATATAAGTATTATGTATCTATTGTTTATTTAAAATAAATTTAAATAAACAATAATTAAATGAAATTTGTTTTTAAACAATAATTCAATGTTTTTCAATATTCATCACAAATTGACAATTTTCAGAAAAATAAAAAAAATTAACACTAAGCAAATTTTGATATTCCAAATCCAAAAATGAATTCCATTTTAAAAACTAAAATTTATAAAACTTTAAAAAGTGGGTATCACTATTAATAACATCTTTTTAAACATTTAATTTGATTGTTCATGGTGTGATAGAACCTGATGTTTCATACAACGCAAGATATTGTAGTTTTCAAAGAGAAGTATATTGTGGAAGCTTGGGGTGTTACATTATTCCCTACATAAAATAATTTCCTTATTGGAATTTTAATAATATTACTATATAATAAGTTTCAGGTGGTTCTTCATCATTCATTCATCAGGTTCCAACATTGCCTCTTCCATTTTATGGATTCTCTAAAAAAACTTTTAACAGGAATATCGTCTGGATTGTCAATGGTCGTTCTATGGTATTAAGGATCATGAATGGTGCTTCATATTAAGATAGATCAGGTTCGAGTTCCATTTCATCAAAGTTGAGTACATTCATTGAGCCATGCAAGTATTTTCACAATAGTGATATGTGGAAAACATCATGAACTTTGGAGAGAATTGAAGAAATTTCCAAATTCTAATTTACAACTCCAATTCGTTCTAGAATTTCGAAAGTTCCAATGTACCTGGGACTTAATTTAGCCTTCTTACGGAATTATAACACCCTTACATATAGATACCAACAATAAATCTTGATCTCCTACTTGAAATTCCAAATCCTTCCTTTGGTTATCATCATTTACCTTTTTCCTACTTTGAGATGATTTGATGTGGGTTTGGGTGATCTTCACGTTTTCTATTATTTCATAAACAAGTTCGGGTCCTACATGTTTTGTTCACGAACATCATCCCAAAAAGATGGTTTATGATATCTCTTTCTATATAACTCTTTATATGGTTCCATCTTAATACATGAATTAAAGCAATTGTACCTAAGGTAAGTAGTTATCCCACAGAACATAAAATTCAAGTGATCAAGATCTCAACATGTCTTCTATGGTTTGAATAGTCTTTTATGATTGTCCATCAGTTTGAGGGTGGTAGACAGTGCTCAAACGAAGTTATAATCTTAGGCATTCTAAAGACTTCTCCAAAATCTTGAGGCAAAATGTGGATCACGGTCAAAAACAATCAGTAGGGGTATACCATCAAGCCTTACAACCTCATTAATATATAGTCATGCAAAACGGTCATGTGGTAAATCTTCTCTCATAGTATGAATATGATTGTAATTGGTAAGATGATAATAAATGACCCATATTGCATCATTCCTTCTAGGATTCATTGGTATCCCCATGGCAAAGTCCATCCTAATATCATCCAATTTCCAATTTGGTATGGGAAGTGGTTTCAGGACTCCTCTAGGATGTTTATTTCTAGCCTTCACCTGTTGACAAACAATAAATCATGACACAGAAACAGCAATATCCCTCTCCATGTTTTCCTAAGAAAAATGTTTCTTCAAATATCTATACATATTAGTGCTGCCAAGGTTTATAGAATAATAGGATCAGTGAGCATTATTAAACAATTAAATTTTTAGATCTGGTATGTCAGGAGGACAATGTCTCTTCTCAAATTTAATAAATCCATTTTCATATATGAAGTCAACTAATCTCCCATCATTCACAACTTTACTTTTCATTTTAAACTCCTCATCGTCAGTTTGAGAACCATTTATTTTTTATAGTAAAGATGGTTTTGCAACCATTTGAAAAATTATTGTATTTCAGCTTCCATTATTATTCCCATACACATCATTACTAGATCCATGAACATAGGATCCCTATAAAGTCGCATATTGTTTAGAAATACATAACCATTTATTCTCAAAGAATCATCCGAGTTATTTTCCTTCCTTAGGTGGTAGTGTATCGTACAATAATAATCTTTGAGTAGTTCAAGTCATCAACTTTGCCTCTCTTTATTTCATTTGGTGAGAAAATATACTTCAAACTCTTTTGATCAGTATAAATCTCACATTTTCACCATAAAGATAGTTTCTCCATATCATTTGAGAAAATATTATAACTGCTAAATCAATATCATTAGTTGGATAGTTTTTTTCCAAAAGATTTAGCTATCATGGTGCATAGTCAAAAAACCAATCATTCTGCATAAAGACCCAAACCATTATTTTCATTGAAGCATCAATATAAATAACAAACCCATCATTACCCAATGGTAGAGTTAGGATAAGATCATTGAAAAATCTTCTCTTCAGTTCTTCAAAACATTCTTCACTCTTCTGTCCAAAAAAATTAACCCCTTTACATGTGATCTTGGTTAATGGGTTATCCAATCGAGAAAAATTCCGGTTGAAATGTCGATAGTAACCTTCTAGTCCAATAAAATTGTGTACATTATTTATACTTTTCAGTGTTGACCTTTCTATAAGGGGTTACTAATATGGGTTTTGAATGATAAATTAAGTCAATGGAAAAATCTATTTCTTGTTATTGAGGATTTTTAGGTAAATCTTCTAGAAACACATCAACATATTCATAAAAAATAGGTACATAATATATTTGTACATTACCTTCCACATCCATAGTTATTTCACTCTCTTCCACCCAAATAATTGAATTTAGTAGAGCTACTCGAGATGGATCTAGATATGATGTAGATGGTGATGTTTTTTCTCTAAAGATAAGGGATACCTTATAATCATCCAAAATTGTAACCTCATTCTTCTTACAATATATTTTCTCATCAAGGTCCAAAATCCAATCCATTCAAAGGATTATATAAAAATCAATAATGGGTATGATAATAAGATCTAAAGATAATGCACATTTATATGCACTAATGGTAAATGATTCAAAAAGAATTATTGGAATAATACTTCCCTTATGAGTTTTTAATGACAACTCGTTTGTCAAGTCAAATTGGAAATATCTATTTTTCTTGGGAAACTAAGATGATGTGAAATAATTTGATGATCTATAATAAAATAAAGGGATGGCTAAATATGGGGAAACAATTAAAGTTCCTACCACCATGTCATTTGGAACTTCATCATTATTAGTTATGATCGAATATGCTTGGCCTTTCTCCCTTGGAATTTTATGAGGTAATTTTCCTTGGTGCTTATGAAATTCATTGTAATAATGGCCAATTTCTCTATAATTGTAGAATTAAAAATTGACAGCCTCTATCTTTCCCTTGCAATCACGTGCTCGGTGGACTTTTTCACCACACTTGAAACAAACTCCCATTCCCTTTAGGAATTTTCTAGGGTGTTGCTTCCCAAATTTTCTTTAGGATGGAAATTCATTCTTACCTTTATTATCATTACTTACATTTCCATAGTGTTCAGGTGATCTCTTCTTCTCTTAATTTTCATTAAAGTCATAATACATGGATAATCCTTCTTGTTTCTTGATACCAAATGAGACTATATCTTTGTATGACGAGAAGAATTGTGAGACTATTCCTCGATGAAGAAGTAATTTTAAACCATCAAATAATTGATCAATCTTACTTTGTGGGTGACCTTTGTAATTTGTAGCATCACATAATAACCTTGTAAAATTAGACTCATACTTTGTGACATTCTAATACTCCTTTTTCCTTAGATACAGAAATTCCTTTTCCATATTCGCTCAATGCTCATGAGGGAAGAATTTTTCTAAGAAAATGTTTTTAAATGCCCTCCATTCCATTTTTTATACTTCTCCATTCAACATTGTGTTTTGAATTAATGTTCACCATTGATCTGCATCTCCAGTGAGGTGATAAAATCTCACGAAAACCTTTTCCCTTTTAATACTCACCAATTCAGAAAATACTTTCTCTATATAACATATCGAATGCTCAACTATAAATGGATTTGTAGTCCCATTTAATGTTGTAGTTTTTTCCTCATGATGTGGTATAACAATGATCTTACACATTGTGGATTAGGGTATTCCATACAGGTATGTTTATTATTCATAACTTGAGTGAGTAGTCCTAGTATGGTCATAAGCTATTCAACACTAGTTTTTTCATCACCAGGTCCACTATTATTATCTTTAGTTAGAGGTAAATCTTTACCAGGATTATGTGCATTGATACGATTTTCATTCCTTTCAATGCGAACTATTTCAAAAAAATTTCATACACTAGGTTAGTTTATGAATCACAATGCATAATTCCAAACATGTAAAACACTTAACATAAATTGAACATTTTATACATATAATCCATAATCAAAAAAAATTATTTGATTAATTATTTACTCATATATCCTTCATAATTGGTTGTAATGAAAATTTGAATTATCCTAAGATTATCCCTCAGGATTGTTAATGCAAAGAGTGTAGCAAGGTAAATTTTCATGTACCAAGATACCATAGTTCATGATCAAAACTCCTTGTCAGAGTTTTCACTCCTAGGTACATTTGTGCTAGAGCCACTGATTCCTGTTTGTATCTAGACATGTATGTATTTCATTTAAAAACCCACATAATATTTACACTACCAAATTTTTTGGATGTTCTTCTATACAAATCCTCAAAGTCTATCTTAGGGTAATTTTCTCTAATCAGACTTTATTTAAATCTAGTCTCTAATGATTTTACTATTCTTTCTATGATAACAACTATAATTACCAGACCGTAATTACCAAGATTTCGTGCACTATTACATAAAATTGGAATGATCACAAGAGATCAATTTTCAAAATAATGATTAGTTTAGTAGCCTTGTAAGTACAAGATACATACATAAGTTTTACATTACAACAAGAAATAAAAACCCACAATAGTGTGTACCCATGGGACACACTCATATCACATATCATATCCTTGAAAGTCAATCATAAAATACTTCTTCACAACCTGGGGAAAAAATTAATAAAGGGTTGAGCTCAGATGCTCTGTATCGACAAAAATATTGTGGAATCTATCATAAATAAGAATAAACATTTAAGGAAATTTATAGGACTAAAACACAAGTATTTTAAACTTAAAATTCAGCTTATTATATAAATGATAAATCCATTAATTCCAATTACATATTCACATGGATATTCTAATAGTCGAATAATAACATGTAATATCAATAGCTAATTTCATAATGGTGGAATTCATAATGATGGAAATCATAATCACATAGTCAAGGCCTAGTGCCATGACTACAAATTAGATTTTATCAAGGCCTTGTGCCAAGACACTAGTTTTTCTCATGGAATCCTACCGATGCATCGAGGAGTTATAGTGGACTCCACCCGTCACTTACTAAGTCCAATTCATTCCTCATATGAAATTTTTGACACATAATATAAACATTCATATTTAAAATAGCATACATATTGTTAATACTTTAACCATAAACCATGAATGGTATAAAGATAACTCATCCATAGTCAATCATATCTCAAAACCTTCATTATAATATGGATGATTGTATCATAATATATAAACATTAAAACACGTATAAAATCCATCAAAGAATGTTCATATAGAAGAAATGTAAACTATTTGATAGAAATATATATTTCTATTTTAAAATCATTAAAAAGTCACGTAATTATAAAATAAAATATTTATTTTAAAATAATTCTTATAATTTTGTAAGGGAAGCTTCAATGGTGTTATAGCGATGGGAAATAACATCACCCACCGTATAAGTTAAAAAACATTATTTCGTTAATTTTCTGAAAAGGTCATAAAGAACCTTGTTTTGAAAACAACTTATTGGTTACTTTAATTTTTTTATATAAAAATTAAAAAAAGTGTATTATTGAATTTAACCCATATTTAAAAAAATTGAATAAATGTTTTTAAATAAATTTTTATGAAACATGAATGTGGATAATAACGATGTCCCAGTAGATACATTCAAAAAAACAACTCTGGATAATAAGGAGATTGTAAAATTAACCCTTACCATGTAATTTTCCTTAGTCAACCACACTTTAACCTCATTTATAATAGATAAATCATTGTTATTAAATTATAAAAGAACGAAATACATAAATATGATATCATATATGATCTTTAAATAATTACTTGTTAATAATATTTCCGTAGTTTTATTGTTTCGGGTGTTAACTGACTCATTTTACATTATATGTTTTGTTACATAAGTCATGTTTTTTTGGATAGGACGTATATGATTTATATCCAGAATTATATTAAGTAGATAAAAATCATTTCAAATAATAAAATGTAAATTATTCATGATTGGTTATTATGGGGAATGAATATTATAGCATTTGTGGAGACGGTAATCCGTATATACGCGTGAGCGACAATATCATTCTATTGATGGTGAAATAATATGTAATCAGATGTTATATTATTTTTAAATAATCATTAACATGTTATATTAATTATGTAAATGAATTATACGTACTATTATTTTCTTGAAAATAATGTAGTGTTGAATAACAAACTGCACAACGACGTGGAGATGGTAAGATGTACGTACACACATATGGTGGGTTTTTCATTCATAGAATAGACAGAATAATGAATATTGTTGTATCATATTTATAATAATATCACATTATGTTGAATTAAATTGAGTTATTATTTTGGTATGGAAAAAAATGGAAGTATAAGTGGAAGAAGAAAAGAACTTTGAATGAGTGTATGCAATTATTACCACTTCTTCGGGTGCTTCATTTTGATTTGATCAAAAGGGCTTTATGCACTGGATTTATGATAAAATTAAGGCCTCTTGGATGAAGTGAGGTTAGTTTTGAAGTTTTTTGAGCAGTGTTTTGATGATCCAAATGGAATTGGATATGTGAAATTAATTTAAGGGGATATTCCCTTTTATAAATAAGTGAGGGTCACTTTTAGAAAAGATCGAAATATTATTTTATTATAAAATAATATTCACATTCTAGTGCATCCAAATGGATTTATTTCAATGATATGGTGGTTATAGGTCTAAATATTCTCATCCAATTTTTTTATGCACGTTTATGTCACCGTATTAACCATATGTTTTAAATTTAATTCTTAGTTAAATAGTTAACTTTTATGATGTCTTCTTTTATTTTTATACTACACGGTTAATAAACAAACTATAAAATGACAAGAGAACCTAAAGTGGTTAATTAATTACATATCTATCATTATATAAGTTCTTTTTCTGAACCATAAATTTTTATTAATATCATATCAATTAATTAAATTTTATTTGTTTTAAAAAGATCTTTTATTTCAATTTTGACACTATTTATTATTTGGTTTTTGTGAAAGCCAAAAAAAATTATTAATTCAAATAGAATACATTAAATAAACTCTAACATGTCATATTAACCTATAAAGTCAATTTAATTTTTCAAAAGACTCAATTAACATTTTTTTGATATTTATAATGTTAATTAGTTTAATCTCTCATTAATAATGTAATTACTTCCCCATGATTGTGTTATAAATTAATTTTGTTATATAATGTCTAAAACAATAAATAAAATAAAATGATATAATAAATGGTTTTATATTTCTAATTAATATTTATAGTACAATTTAAATTATGTACAAGCCTATATTAAAAATGGATTAGTTATTAAACATTGAATTTTACACTTTTAACTCCAGTTTAAATAAAATAATAATAAATGTTTTAATCTAATACACATGGATCAAAAGTGATAATACATTGTTACTAAGGCTTATTTTTGTCTAAAAACACTTATCAGTTAGAATTAGTACATGTGTTAAGGTAATTATAATATAATTTTATCCTTAATTTCCCTAATTACTTTTAACCATGTTAAGTAAAATTCAAATGTTACAATTCAGCAAATGTTATTTTCATCCTAACGAATAACATTTTAATTACTAATTTCGACCGTACCTCTTAGATTTTTGAAATTGAATTCATTGAAGTGTTAAAATTGTGTTTTATTCTTATTTTTAAATATACCAAGAAGGTGGGTAAAAGACGTTAAAAAGTTCAATAAAATTTATATATATCATCTTATTATAAAATGACTCCAATGAATTAAATTTAACTAATATATGTATTATGTAACTATTTTGAATTTAAAATAAATTTAAAGAAAAATAATTATTATTTAAATAAAATTCAGTTTTAAACAATAACGTAGTGTTTTTCACTAATTATCAAAAATTGAATGTTTTCAAAAAAATAAAACAAAATCATCCAAAGATAATTTGGATATTTCAAACACAAAAATTAAGTCCATTTTAAAAAATAAAATTTAAAAAATTTAAAAAATTGGGTTTAACTATTCAAAAGTGCTTTTTTAAACGTCTAGTTTGATTGGTCGTGATGTGCTAGTACTTTAAGTTGTATACAATGAAGGCTATTGTATTTTTCAAAGATAAGAGTAACGTGGATGCTCGGGGTGTTACACTATATATGGAAATCCTACCTTATTACATTAATATGTGATTTTAACTACTTCCCTATATGACCATGTGATAAAATCCTCTAACTAAACACTTTAAATAGTAACATCTCCGAAGAAAATAAGATTGAAAAATGGCTAGATTTAGAAATCATATTCTTATTATTTTACTCCTTGAACATAATAAAAATCCATTAACTCCACAACAACTAATTGTATTATTACAAAATCAATTATATATATTAAACTCTATCTATGATGATATTAACCATCATTATAACCATATTCCATAAAAAAATTAACTTTAATAGAACTATTTAAATTATTTTTATAGAAAGACATCATAAACTCCTATATGAAAAAAATTTATTCACATAAACTGAAATAATCATTTATAAACTAGTGATATTCAGATTTTATGGAAACTAAATGTAAATTTTATATTTTCCTTTATTATCATGTATCCTAACCTCTACAGGATTTTGTGTAATAAATAGCATAACTTTATACAATTATAATATTTTATTTATTACCATTTATCTTCTATATGATTAATAATACTCCCACTGGAATCATAGAACTTATATTAAATTTAAAATAGTTTACTAAGGATCACAAGAATATTTGGGAAGTAAATAACACTTATAACATTCCAGTCATTTTCATAAAAAATTAAACTATCGAATCTATGTATCGAATTGATTTTTATGTTTTTAGATAAACCCTCAATGATTGAAGATTAGATATTTTTATTATAAAAATAATACTAGACTCAAAATGTATCAAGGTGGTCTGAGGATGTGTAGCCTAATTCCATCCACACATAAAATTATCTTATAATAAAATAGTATTGATGATTTTCTGAATAAGTAGTTAACATCTTTACCTAAACAAAAAACTGATTCTAGAATGTTGGTCACATACTAGACTATCTTTTATTTCATGTACTACATACATTCACTAATAATTTTTAGATTGATTTCTCCTTCCTCAATCAGTTTTTCCATGTTATAACAATCAAGCCAATGATTACTATCATTCTATTCTAAGTCCAAGACAAGATTATTTATATTTAAATATTTAATTTCAATCATAATCCTAGGAACCTAGAATACAGGTATCACTTGAATTAGAGATTTCATGATTTTTTATTGTGATCTTTCATCTAGAGGATATGAAAGGAATCTTTCAATTACTGACTATTCTTATAATTCTATTAAAACTACCATCAAATTATTTTTTTAAAATTATTACATTTGATAACGGTGTACATATATAAAACATTGGAATGTTGTTTTTTTTGAAATATTCCAAGGTAGTTATAAATTTATTTTGAATGACTACCCATGATTTGTCAAATATAAAGATATTGCCCTTGGCTACACTGAAAAATTGAATACTTCTGTTAATATAATATTAGGGATTATATTTTCTTTAACCTCATATATTATCTCCTATTGGGTGTTTTGTTAGCATATTAGTGACAAAAAAATTTGAATTGTAAATGATTTTAGAATAAAATAAGTCAATTTTAAATTCATTTTATATTTATTTGAAAAAATATTATTACTTAGATATTTTCTATGAAATATATATTTAGCTGTAAATTTTAAGTAATATTAAATACTGGATTTATATTTTACATGAAATTATTTTTTCTTATGTATGTTTTTGAGATTCAGAAATTTTAATAATATTATGATATATATGAAATATAGAGGCTTATCAGATGATTAATTTATGTTCTGAAATAAATATACTGTTTGAACTTAGGAATATGATAAACAATGAAATTAATATAGAATCCAAAATTAAGATTATGATAATATATAAAAGTAATATTGTATCACAAATATATATTACATTATGCTATGAAAGTGATGTAGAGTTAGAAATATATATTAAAATAATCTATGGATGTAATCAGGAGATTTAAATCTAGATGACGATAAGTTATGGATGCAGTCTCCTGTCAAAACATTATATTATGATAATCTAAGAAATTAAAAAGTCTTCATAAATCACATTCAATATAAACTATGATAGTAATATAGAGTTATAACTATATATTTTTATAATTTATACAAATAATATAGAGTCATAGGTATATATGACATTATGATATGAAAAAACTAGAGTTTGAACCTGAGATTATGTTGAGTAGTAAAAGTAATATATATTTTGAGACTGAGATGATGATTTGAAATTAATAATAAATGTATACATGGGGTAGATTTTAACCACTTTTTAAAGATAAAAATTATTTTTTAGACTCGCCTAATACTTAGAATTGTGATTTAAGGGGGTATATGAGTAATTTTGATAAAAAAATCATATTAAATGATTATTTAATATTTTGAAATAAAATTACTATGAGTTTAATGGTTGAAACACATGAAATGAAGTTGAATCATAAATAATATGTGAAGTTTAACACATGAACTAAATCACACAAATACAAAAACACACACACACACACACTCATATGTGTCGTGATGTGTTTTTATGATTACAAAATGTATATTTTAACATTAAAAGATGTCAATATAAATGTTTTTTACATATATCTTATTTTATTTAATTGAATTATATATTTTAGAATGGAATAATGTAACACATGAAATAAATGGAAGAAAAATATTCTACTATAATGTTGTTAAACTTTAGAATACTATAATTGATATTTAAAACACATTAATATTGATATTGGTGGATTAAATTGTGTTCATAGATATTTAACACACAAATAAATAATTTTTTATGTTTATAATATGTGCATTAATTGTGTTTAGATTGATATCTGATGGGTTATTGTAATACTTGTTGTGAATTTTCATTTAAATTTATTTGAAAACTATGCATATTTTATATTTGTGAACATACTTCCACTCTCTCTCCTTCTTCACTCGGATTTGTAAAAAAAAAATTATAACCATATGTGTTTGCGTATTATTTTTAATAAATTACATTTTATTTGAATGACTATATCTTCCTTCCAACACTCAAGTTGAGCATCAAAACATGATAATAATGGTAATAGGTGTCATTCAAATAAAATTTTATCCGTAAAAAATTATCCAATTCTCTGAGTTATGGGATGTATACATTTATTTATAATATGGAAAATTATATTTGTGATTTATTTTAAAAAACACTAATACTTTTCAAGTACATTGACTCATTTATTATCAACAACTTTTAATGAATGAATGGGATCATCACTATTCACTTTTCATGATTGCCTCTTCAGAATTAGTGTTAGGAGATCTCAACATTTTCACACTTTTAGAAACCCACCAATTATGTTCCCAAGGACATCAATTCTTAAATATCTCTTTCATTTTTTAACTACCCATGTAAAACAATTCAATGTATATTCTCATTTTATCTCCTTGGGTTTGGTAGTGAATATTTATTATGGGGGTATTTATTATTTTTTATCATTATATTAGTAATAAAATGCACTTATCTCAAGATAGTGTTCGTTCTAGGGGAAGGGGTTTTAATTACACACATTCCATTTGTTTAATTAATTTTTAATGATTTTTTCTTTTGAGATATTATTACCCTTTCTGTATTTTAATTAAATGATTAATTATGTCTCTAGTTACTAAGTGGATTGATTGTCATTGATTTATTTCAACTAAAAATATGAATATCCTTGAAATTACATATAATGGGATAATTGATGTTTTTAATGATTTATATATTATTAAATTGATGATAATATTGAATGTATGTTTATGAATTTATTTAGCATCCCGTGTAAAATGGAATATATAATGGAAATGAATATGGCAGAATCTTTATGAATGGATATGGTAAATAGATGTAAATAATATTAGTTATTAAATTTTTATTTATTTTTTATGTGGTGATATATTTTTTTATAGAACTAAACTGATGATTTTATTTTATGTAAAAATTATCCCATGTTCCTTTTTGAAACTACGTGTATATATGAAAATTATTGTGGAGAATTGAAAATTTTTTATTGTTAAATGTTTATGTGTTGTAGTATTAGTTAATGTTATTATGCTATGAAATAAAAAATAGTATGTTGTTAATATTTTTATATAAATTCAAAATTAAGAAAATATTTTTTAATAGTGAGTATGAAGATAATACTAACATGTAAAATATAATCCAATTAATCTTTTTAACTATGTAGTTATATTTTTACATTGATTAATAAATTAAAATTTGGTAATTAGTAAATTAAATTGAAATAAGATTTATAATATATATTGGTTTATTTATTTATAATGGTTCTGGTTGTATAATAAACATTATTATCAATAATTTGTAAAGAATAATTTCTATAGTGAATGTAGAAAAAGTAACCATCTAGGTTAAGGTGAAAGAAATTATGTAATAAATAATTAACTAGATAAATAATTGAATTAAGAAAATGAATAACTAATGGTAACTATTCATTAATTTGACCGTTGATGTTATTTGAAAATATTTGAGAATAAATAATTAATAAAAAGATAAAAAGTATTTAAAGAAGGGAACATAGAGAATATTTATATTTTATTTATTTTTATAAAAAATGGTTTGAATAATTATCTTTCATTGTTGTTAGCATATCATAATTTGTATATTTTTATCACTATGATTTTACTATATGTGTTTGATTTTACTATATGTGGTTGGTTAGTTTTTTATAACCATTATTTATCTTTTAATGTGTGTGTGGTTTTTTTAGTCATTCATTATATGAATAGGTGTTTAACCTGATAATTATTTTATAGGTGGTATTATTTGGGATATAATGTACCATAGCTTGATTATCATATATTTACAAATGGGGTTAGTAATATTTACAGATTATAACAGGTGTATTCAATTATGGTTTCTATACCATAATGTTATCATGAACACATAACCTTTGTATGTGACTTATTAGATGCCTATATTTTATATAGTTATGTAATGGATTGATGTTCAGAATGAGTTGATAAATGATGAAATACATGGAGTTGTGGGATATGATGATTTGGTTTCATAGGATGCATGGATAGGATATTGTGACTTCATATGGTGTTGGAATCTGGTGATGTGGTTGAATGTGATACAGGTATTTGATAATGTATGATCAATGGGTGCATAAATATAGTGAGGTGGTTAAGTGGGATACATAGATGTGGTGATGTGGATTCATGAGATAGAGTTATGTGATTATGGAATAATCAGTGTTGGTTTTTATATAGGCTTTCATGATATCAATATAAATTTATCAAAGTGAGACTTGACATCTGTATTTTCTATTCATCATACATTCTAGGATATCCCCTTTATTATTAAAAATCCATTGTAATTATGATTATTTTGTTAGATTCTATAATCCATGGATATAGTATGTTAATAAATATTTAGATGTTGTTTTTAAGAATGAACTGTTGGTGACTATTTCATTCCTTACTATCTTTATAAATATCATTATCTTTCTTAAATTTTTTCATGCATGTGTATACCAACATTGTAGTTCTTATTTATGGGAGATTTCTTAGAAATTTCATCTTATTGATTACTCAGATGTTATCACCAATCCATATTTTTCTAACTTCTATTTTAGATCATATAAGGATATTAGAGATGTTGTCTGAGTATATTATATGGAGTCAAAGTATGGCATTGATTTTCTATGTTGAAATTTCATTCACATTTACATTATTAATATATGTTCTATAGTATTTATTTCTTATGGGATGCACTATATATTTTTATGAGATCAATTTGTATCTAATAAGTGGTTTATTATATTATCTTTATAGTTTAATGGGAAATACGTCACTTTATTGTGACGGGTTCTATTGATGATAGTCACTAACCTGGGGCCTATAGGAGGTGGGACTAAAGGGGGGTCAATCTCATCTCTTATATAAACATATAAGTGTTTTTTGTGTGGATGGTTGTGAAAAACTTGTCAAAAATATTTTGGGTGAGATATATGATGGATTTTTGGAATAAGAATAGGTGACGGCTTTATAATTACATCTTTGAAAAAATTTCATTTATCTTAACCAGTTTGGATTGTGGGGAACTGAATGTAACATAGATATTTAGGTCTCAGTATACACTATAAATGACCCTTAATGGTATTGATACATATTATCATATTGGTATCATGGTCCCATGTTATCCAATGGAAGGACAACAATATCCAGATGATAATAGTTAGAAAAAAATCAGATATTATAGAGTAAAATAACTTGGATGTATTCACTCATTATTTTCATAGGTTACCTTTTATTTTAATAATGATCTGGAAGGTCTGTTTTGTTTTTATTTTTCCTTTGATAAATTTACATCTTTAAGGATTGATGAATATTAAGTAATAAATCATTTAGATAATGTTAAAAATTCAAATTGGTTTTTTAAATTTAATCATTTATATGGTAGTATAATATTATTATTAAATCTTCCCTATAAGTAGGAATTTTCAATGGTAAAATTTATTAATAAAGTATTAATGAATGTTACTAATAAAATGTACTCTAGTTGAAATATTAACGATTAAATTCATAAATACATTCATGAGAAGTGAATCATGTCTAAAAGCATTTTTTACAATGGAAATATTTTTGAAATCATTATTGTTAAAAATTCATTAATGAATTATTTATTATGTTAATTTTTTTAAAATAAATTTTTCACCACAATCATATATTTCAATAATTTTTAAAAAAACATTTTATTTTAATGTATTTTATAAATTAGTGATTTAAATATATTATTAAAATTGAATAAAGATTTCAATGATTAATATATTAAATATAATATATTCGTGTTAACTAGTTGGATATCATTAATATTTTTATTTATACATGTTCTATAATTCTAATAAAATGGGTCTAATGATTCATATTTTAAATTTCAATTCAACGTGTGTAAAATATTTTTTGTGGACAACATGCCTTGAATTGTTAATTATAAGTATTATGATTGAATGGTAATTTATATAATATATTGATTTTTTTTACGTGTTTGGTATTAAATGTTCACAATCTTATATAATGGTTTAAATATCTTATTTTTCCAAAATTTTATGTTTGATCAATTATGAATCTTGAAAATAAAACATGCAAAAATTATACTTCTATTAAAAGTAATTATAAAATTTTATTGAATGAATTGATATGATTTTTTATTTTGTATTCTATAATATGGTTTCTAATTATAGAATAATTGAAATTTAATGTTCTATGTGTTCCATCAATGAAATTTCATCCACAAAAATAAAATTTAATATTGAAAAGACATGATATTAAAAAATGAATCAAATATGTGTTCTTGATTTTATAGTTGATAATTTATTAGCCATAGGTAATTATATGTGAAAAATATAAATAGGGAGTTATTATTGATATACACATATGGATTCTCTATTTTTTATGGAAGGATGGCGTGATGTGAATGAAAATATGTTTTGGGGTAGAAGTGATAGTTGGATTGAGGAAAAGGAATGTTATGGTGGTAATTAATTCTGGACCTTTTTGATATCATGTATCTCTATTACTTTACAAATTTTAGTTGATTATGTCCTAGTTAACATTTATTTATTTTTCAACCATTTCTAGATATATTGCATGGGATGATAGGATTTTTCCTGATCCTGTTTAATTGATGTTATTTCTTCTATAATCCACCACTTAATTAAATTTTATACATTCTAAAAAAATTATATTAGATGAATTCAAATAAAAATAAAAGAATTATATTTATGAACTTGATTATAGAGTCCAGTGTTGAAAGACACATTCTTATTTATGATTTACCTGATTTGATGAAAATGATGTTTTTGATTCTTGATATTCATTATTGTGGGTACTATGATATTAAATCCCTTGATGTGGTTCTAAAATTAATAACAAAAATGGGGTTAGTAGAAATGATTTTGGAATATGTTATAACATTATTGATTTCCTTGAAAATTGATTGGAAAAAATGGATGATACAACATGACTACTAAAATGTGTATGATATAGTAAATATTTAACTAGGAATGATATTTTACTCCTTTTATTTTTTTGGGGCACCATCAGTAGGGGTTTTTTGGGACCAATGTATCTCTTAGACTTTATATGAAATTTTAGAGAGTGATACATGTTATATAATTATTCTTCTACTCTTTTCATCTAAAATAACAATTTAAAAGGAGTCTGTAATGATTTAATTAAATCCAGATGAATGTATTTCCTTAACCAAATGTTATGATAAAATCCATGGAATTTGAATTTTAAATATTTTAATGGTGGTTGTTTCTTTAAAATGATAAACGTTTTCAACATGTTAAAATAATTACAAATTTTTTTCAATATTAAAACAAATAATAATTTTATAATTTAAAATGAAGAGACCTGAGTACTTTTTTATTAATTAATGGAATTATTTGATATAAATATTGAATAGACACTAAATTTTTTTCTGGTATTTTTTTAATAAATTCAAATATTATTTAATTAATTCAATTTTTATATTCAAACTATTCATCATTTTTGGTGTTTCAGATTTTGAACAATAGAAGAATCCAATTTGAGATTTACCATTACCTGGTTATTATGTATAGGTCCTTTCTCCATTGGTTTTAGTTTTAATTAACTATTATGATAATGATTAAAGATATATCTAGTGTATGTTCTGAATTTTCATAAACCCCTTCCTTTGTCTATTCATGGGTAGTGTTTCAGTCTTTGGGTGATCATAGTAATTATGGGAAATTGAGGTTGATGGTAAAAAATTATCTCAATTTTAGTTTTTTTAATGTTGGGGGTGAAGCCACATTTAATTATTAATGAAAGGACATATTTTTTCCTAGGTTGAGGGAGACCTATTACATAGCCTGAATCCCCAAGTCCAAGTTGCCTACATTAAAGGCTTAAAGGCCAAATTTTTGGGCCAAAGGGTCCTTCGGTAAATAATATTGCTACAGTATCTGGTCTGATATAGTTCCCTCACTGCTACAATTCTGACTACAATGCATCTCTCGATATAGTGTCACTGCTAATACAGTCTGGTCGATGCTACAATACTACTACTACAGTATCATGGGAATTCGTCCCTATCTAGATTTCATCTACTGTCATTTAGATTCCAGGTAGAAGCCTTTACTACTTGGTTATAAGAATGCTAGAAATCTCAATTTTAAATAGATTTGAAAATAGGTGTTATGTTTTTGTAAAATAGATTTTAACTATGTAAATTAAATTTCATTTAAATTTTAGGAAACATTGTGTATTAGAATTCTATTTTACATGAAAATATCATTTCCCATCTAATTAATCTAGATTTAATATTATTGAATATGTTATGATGTTAAATTAATTTGGATTAAAAAATAAATATTAATTTATGTTTTCAATGTTATCTAGAGTCAAAAATCACGATTGTGATATTCTATGAAACAAACCTACTGTCCCAACTGTTTATTATGAAATTATATGAAAGAAATATTGAATTAGAACTAAATATTAAATTTTGTTGAAATAATGATCTTTATATAGGAATATAGATTTAAATAACCTATGACAGTAATCAATATTTATAAATCTAGAAAAACAATAAGAAATGTAAGTAATATCCAATTATAAATAGAGATTACTTTAAATGGTTAAGGTTGTATAGAGTCATAAATATAGTTTATGATAATATATGAAATTAATATATAGTTTAAACACATGATTAAGAACACATATAAAATTTATCTTAAGTCAAAACTCAAGATTACATTAAGCTGTGATAAAATATAGTGTTTTAAATTGATGTAATGTTGATATGTTAAATTAATCTAGAGTTTGAGCATGATAGGAGGATCTAGCACAAACATAATATCATTTTTTATCATGAAATTACTATTAGTGTAATATTGAATCATATTAAAACATTACCATGTGAAATTTTCCCAATAACACATATAATATAGAATTATGATTTTGAGTGTAAATATAAGAATATTAAGAAAGAAATAATGGTAAATGAATTATTAATAATTTTAATTAATATTTTCATAATTTTAATTATTGAAAAACATAAAATAAAAAAGGCTACTTAATGAATTTTAATTGTGTAACACCTCATCCAAATTGTATATATATGTGTTTGTGTGTTTGTGTTCAATAATTTGTTTTAATTATTACAAATGTAACATTTGAATATTAAATCATGTGAATATGTTTGCTTTAAAATAAATAATTTATTTAATTTAAATAAATAAATTATTCTCCCAAATAGTAATATAATTCCATAATTAAATATAAGATAATGATTTATTTATTTATTCCTTCCCCTCGATCGTTATATAATGGTGATTGAGAAATTTTAAATATATACTATTTTTGTGAATTGTTGTATAATTGAGATTTTTAAGAATCCATATTATCCTTGTTTTTAACTGAACAATATGGAAATTAATTATGTTTAATTTGGGAATCAGTGAGTGGTTTCAGGACATTCCCAAAACCTTTATTTTAATATATGGGATAAAATTGTTTTCTTTTTATATTTAACTACCTTATAAAATCTCATATTATCCACCTATTTAATATAAAAAGACAATTGTAGATGATAATAATAATAATTTTCAAGAAACTCTATCATATTTAAATATCTATCACTTCCTTCTAACAATAATGTTGTACATCAAAGCAAGTTGGTGGAGGAAATCTGTGTTATTCATTAAGAATTTTATCAATATGATATTATTAATTTATTTAAGGGTTTTTATTTCTACCTTTATTCAACATATGGATTATCAAATACTTGATATGTTTTAAAACACCCAAATAATTTGTTAGTCCATTAACTTTTCAATTGTGATTCCCTAGTATTTGCATGACTGGGATCATCATCATTCACTTTTCTTTATATCCTCTTCAAAATTATTGTAGGGATACCACTTCATTCTATTTTTATCATACACATATCCACTATGTTACGCAGGCCATGATTTCATGAAAATCTATGATAATAGGTTTCATTACATTGTTCATACCACAAATATTAAATTATGTTCTAATTTTATCTCAATGGGTCCGATAGTGAATATTTAATCCAGGGGTAGTTATATTAATATTTATTTTATTTCAAATAACTTAAACTCATACTAGTATAGTTTTTTTCATGGTGTCAGGGGTCTATAATTACTCTCCTTTCTATTATATAATAAATGTTAAATTTATTTTTCAATATCAATATTTTAACTCCTTATATTTTTATCTAAAATGTTATATTATGTGTCTAATTGTTATATGGATTGATAGGGATTTATTTCATTCAATTGAAAAATATGAATATTCATGAAAATATTTTAAAAATATAAATAGACATTTTTATTATATCCTTATATTTAAATCAATGATAATATTTTATATGAAATGATGACATTTTATGACATCCCATGTGAAATGAGAAATATTATCGAAATGAATATGGAAGAATAATTATGGATTGAAACACTAAATATATGGTAAACATGATTCCTTATTATATTATTAATCATTATTCTTTTAATGATATATTTTTAAGAGAACTATATCAATGAAATTATATTATATTTTGACATCTCCATGATAATTAATGAAACTATTTTTAAGGATGAAAAATATATCAGAACAATTATAATATTTTATGGATAAATATTTATCATGTGTATCAATAGTTAATGATATTATTCTATATCAAAAATTAAAATAGTGATATGATTTATAACTAATTATAAAATTAAATGAATAGTTCTTAATAATGATTATGAATGAGAAGGTAACCTAAGATTTATAATGTGATTATATTTTTAAAGGTTGTAGTTACGTTTAAAAATTCCTTTAATAAATTGAAATGGTGTAGTAGATAAGATAAATGTAAATAATATATTAAAGTGTTTATTCATTTATTTTTTTATGTAGAATGAGGTTGTATAAAAATTATTATTATTGAGAAAGTGTAAATAAGTGTCTCTAGAATGAATTTTGATGGGGAAATAATCAATGGTAAATATTAATTAAACTGAAATAATTAATTATCTTGATAAATAAGTTAAGTGGGGAATTGAATATTTAATAGTAATTAATAGTCAATTTGAAGATAATAGTGATAATTAAATATTTGAAATTAAAATTTTATTTATTGGAGAATATATTTTATAATAATGGGCATTTACATAATCTTTATAGTTAATTTATATAGATATGTAATGGTGTGACTAGTTCACATCATATTTTATTAAATTATCTTATTATGTATTGTGTAAAAAAATTATTTTATTATTAGTTCTTTTTTAGTATTTTTTTCATTATTTATTGTCTATATTTTTTTTATTTGATTAAATTTTTCTATTTAAATATATCTTCCCTCTTTCTTATTATGTTAATAGTATTCCTTGTGATGAATTGGTTCATGGTTTAACAAAAATATATTGAAATATATGGGATATAATTAATGAAGGTTATGAATCATGTATTAAATTATATAAGTAATAGATTTATTTTAATATTTACTCATAACTTTTGGTTGTGGTGGATTTAAATTTTATATTATATATATCATTGTAATGGATCATAGTTCAATATAAAATTACTTAAAATGTGGTAACATGGTTTGTAGGGATATGATAATATGGTCACACGGGGTGAAGGGAAATGATTATGAGAATACATGATATGGATAGATGTGGCTGCATGGGATGCACAGATGTTACGATATGACTTCATAAGGTGTAATAATGTAGTGATGTTGTAGTAATGTATATAGGGATGTGATGATTTGTTTTCATGGTATATAATGATGTGATGATTGAATAATCAGTTCCAATTGAGATTTAATCATTACATTTTATCAAAATAACCTTACCATTTTGAGTCATGGAATTTTTATTTTCTTTTGATGTTTCATTCATGATTACCTTATTGGTTATTATAAATCCTCGGGAATCAGAGATCCTATTCTGATTGATAATAATGAATAGTACATGACTATTTGTAGCACCCCCGGTTTGAGGTATGTAACCTTTCTTCATGAATGTTTAGGTGTTTAAAGTGTATGGGATGGTTTGAGAAGAGGTTGGGAGAGTTTGGAATGGTTTTGGGTGAGTTTGGAGGCTTTTAAAGGGGTGCACGGTTTGAGAACGGCTATTGTAAACCGTGCAGATGCTCCAGGAACCATGTATGGGAGATAGTAGGCTTCTCCCAACCTGCGCACGGTTTGGTTTTCTAGATCTACACTTGTTGTGTGTAGACCTAGGGTTGTGGTTTCCTTTGATGTTAATATTAAGGATTGTGAATGTTAGGGAAAGGGATCTAGAGAGGTTTCAGTGGTGCGTTCGCCGGTTTTGACGTGCGGTGGCTTGTGGGCCATTTTTTCGGTAACCCTAATGGTAGGTGGATTCTCTCTCGACTACACTTGGATAGATCTAGTGTCTATATTATTCAATTATTATTTTTAGATTGAAATTAATTCTGTGTTGATGTGGGAATTTAGTTGGAAATCCATTTAGGGATTTTTGGGAGAAATGGGTATTGTGATGAAATGCTATTGTTGTGAATTTTAAAATGGGGTTTTTAAAATGGAATGTTATGATTGATTTGTGAAATTATTGGTGGGAATGGTATTCAATAAAAGGGTTGTTTTATTAAAATGGGGTTTTGGCACAAAAAATGGATTTCAACAAATGGGTGATTTAGTTAAGTGGATTTATATGCAATGGAATTTGGATGATTTCATGATGTTCTGACCTTGGTGGGTTGTATGCTTGGTTGTGATTGTTTCAAATGTTGTGCTGATGTGGGTGGGAAAGTCCCACTATAAACGGGTGATGGATAGTTGTTAGAAGTTCCACTATGTGTGTAGTGTTCGGGAGTGCTACTACTCGTGTATGGGTGAACGAGTTGGGTAGAAGTCCCACCATTTTGATTGCTTTTTTTGAATTGGTGTACGAGTTGGGAGGAAGTCCCACCGTTTTGATTGTTTGTTGTGCATTACATTAGAAGTTGGAATTGTCATTTAAGTGTGAAATGATGAAATGGCATGGGGCATGTTTGTTTGGATTTCCCTTGGTTACTTGGGTTGGGTGAGATGACTAGGTAAGGATGTGTCTTGGAATGGTGATGTTTGCAATTGTGATTACTTTATATAAATTGTTTTATATGAATGTGCTAACAGTTTTATCGTAGTGTCATGTGTAGGGAAGTCATTTGGGTAAATCCTACTGAGTGGTTTTACTCACCCCCTTCTTTGGCACTTTGGTGTCTTTGCAGATGTAGTATACCGGGATATGAGAAAAGGTAAGGCATCTCTATCTTTTAGCGGTGCCTCGTGATGCTTGGTGGTACATGGAGTTTGGAGCTAGAGTGGAGCTGTGGTGTTGTTGTGTCATGTGGTGTTTCTTGTTGAGTCATCCGCATAATACTCTGATGTTGTATTGGGTTGTGCTGACATGTATGATTATGGATTATCTAGTTGTCTTGGGTAATGTATGAGTTTGGTTTCGTTGACATGCATCATATAGTTTTTGTGGTTGGGTTTGTTTTGTCTGAAGGGAAAATTTTCCCCCAATTGTTCTTAGAGCCCTCGGCATTTATTTCCAGCCTTTGGCACATTGGGAATGTCACCTAAGGCCAAGTAACCCTCACTGCCTCCTCAAGCCATTGGGGTAGGGGCAGGGTGTTAGAAGTGGTATGATCTTGTTCGGTCCATTGGAGTTGATTCTCAGATTTGGATTTAACCTTCGTTCTTGGTTATTCCTTGAGCTGGGATGGTAGCAGGGCATAGGACTATCGGAACATGGAATGTATAGCCTAAAAGGACGTAGCTAACCCTTTTATGCTGAAATTCATGTTACCAGGGATTCGTGTACATAAGTGTTTTGGAGACACTTATAGGCATTGGATATCTCTTTGTTGTGGGTGTAGCCAATGAGATGAGCATGGCATGCATAGTAGAAATGACTTCCCTCTAGGATGCATATTTAATTGGGGTATAATGATTTATGATGTGATAAGAATATATGAAATTTTAAGGTGAATAAATTGGTATTTTGAAAATGGTTTGGTTTTCAAAATGGTAAAATATTGCACATGTGGACAAATGTGAACTGGTGGAATGCCTTGTTGTTATAGCAGTGTGTAATGTGGCGTGAAATGGGATTTCGTGATGTGTACGGAAGTGAGAATCATATTTGTTTATTTCTGTTTATCAAAATGGAACCGGGTAGACATCTTAGAGACCAGTTAGAGGAAGCTACCAAAAATGTGGTTCCACCTGAGCCCCAGGTGAACCAGCAATTGGCCCAAAGCATCATTCAGGATTTTCAAACAGTTCAATAAGGACTCCAACTAGACACACCTGTTACGTTATCTATCACAGTCTGAAATCCATGTAATGGAGGTATAGTTACCCTAATGAGAGGAGGTGTGAAACCCATCACTGAGAGAAAGAATAATATAGAAACCTTTTCTCAACAACAGAGAGTATGTCAAAGTCAGACCACTAGATTGTTAAAACTTCATTCGAGACCCAAGTGTAAATTGGGATGCTTTCAAGTGTGGTTCTGTAGGCCACCGGAAACGGGATTGTAAGGCATAACCTCGAGCCTGTCATAATTGTAAGAAGATGGGGCATCTTCAGCGTTATTGTCAGAATGCTCCAAGGTCGGGTGTGTGTGACACTCATCAGGGATCGTAGACTTCATATGCTTCGAAAAGACGTGGACAACAACACACCCCTCGTCAGCAGAGTAAAGTGGTTCATGTTGATTCTCGGAATACCACGATGCCTCAATAGAGCAATAAAGAGTACAGTGTGGGAAGAAACTTGTGTTTGGAGCTGAGTAGGTTATGGTGGATGATCAGTCGGGACCATCCATGGTGCGAGGTACTATTATTTTAAATTCTACCTTGCTGGAAGTGTTGTTTGATACCAGTGCTTCACACTCTTTTATTGTTGTACGTATAGTTGATTTGTTGGGTTTAAGGGTAGAAATGATGCCCTTAGTTTTGAAACTTCAAACTCCTCTGGGTCGAAGAGAGTGTCAAGCCTTCTTTTGTAGAGCATGTTGTTTTGTTGTGGGAAAGGTTGAGATAACCTGAAATATCTCAGTGCTTGAGATAGATGGGTATGATGTAATCCTAGGAATGGATTGGCTGGTGGTGTTTTAGACCAATATCGATTGTGATGCGCGAACAGTGGCTTTTATGACACACGACGGTGTCAGACATCTCTCTATAGGAGAGAGGCTTGAAGGGTAGAGTGCAACTGGTTTTTTGGCAGCAGTAGAGGGGACGTTATCGTATCGGTTCGCAGTGTTGTCATTGGAATTGATAGAGGGTGTTGGGAATATTTTTTTTCCCGTAGTGGTCGATCAGTTAATGGACGTTTTTCCCGAATAATTATCTGAGTTACCTCATGTAAGAGAATTGGACTTTACGATTGATCTCCTCCTGAGGACCAGTCCTATCTCACTTCCGTCTTACTAGATGACACCTTTAGAATTGAGGGAGTTGAAAGTATAGTTGGAAGTGTATAGATCAAAGGGTTTATCTATCCTAGCACGTCCCCATGGGCAGCGCTAGTGTTTTTTGTGAAAAATATGGATGAAACCTTGAGGATATGTCTGGATTATCATAAACTTAACCGAGTTACGATAAAGAATAATTATCCACTTCCACGCATTGATGACCTGTTTGATCAATTAAGGGGAGCTCAGTGGTTTTCAAAGATTGACTTACAATTAGGATATCACCAATTGAGAGTTAGGAAGGAGGATATTCCAATGACAACCATCAGAAGCAGATATGGCCACTATGAATATGTAGTCATGCCTTTTGGTCTAACTAATGCACTATCGGTCTTCATGGCTTTGATGAATCGAATATTTCAGAGATATCTAGATTCGTTTGTGGTAGAGTTTTTGGATGATATTCTTGTGTATTCAATGACAAGGGAGGTGCATTAACAGAACATGGTGATAGTGCTAGAGATCTTGCAAGATCATCGATTGTATGAAAAATTGTCAAAGTGTGACTTTTGGATACAAGAAGTCCGTTTTCCTGGTCATGTGATTTATGAAAGGGGAATTTCAGTGGATCCAGAAAAGATAGAGGAAAAGAAGATGGATGGAATATCTTCAGATGTTTGATTTTGACTAAATGTACACACCGGGTAAGGGAAATTCGGTGGTGGATGCATTAAGTATGAAATCATATGATCACGTTGTGAAACAGGCATCGGACCAGTGGCAGTTGATGTCATTCATTGCCGATATGTGGTTGGAATGTGAGGACCATGGTGATAGAGCGGTCTTCTTTCCGGTTACGTTGATTCCTGACTTGGTTGTCCTGGTTAGAGAGGCATAGATATCTGATCATGAATGTGTGACCATGGGGTCGAGACTCAATGGTGGGGAGACAATTGAGGGTTATAAATTTAATAAAGAATCTGTTTTGTGTTTCTGGAATCAGATAGTTGTATCAGCATCTTGTCAGGAGGACCTTCTCAGGGCATACCATCATTCTAGGTGGGTTGTCCACCCTGGAATTCAGAAGTTGTATATGGCGTTAAAAGCACAGTTCTGGTGGGTTGGAATGAAAAGAAGAGTGGTTGATTTCTTTTCACGATGCTTGACTTGCCATCAGGTCAAGGTAGAGCACCAGAGGCCAGCAGGAATGTTGCAGTCTTTACCAATCCCTATTTAGAAGTTGGAGTATAAAGAAATGGATTTTTTCACAGGTGTCCCACGAAGGGTCAGAAAACACGAAGCCATTTGGGTGATAGTGGATCAGCTAGCGAAGTCATCCCATTTCTTCCAAATTTGTGAATCTCATATGGTGGAGGATCTGTCCAAGATCTACATTCGGGAGGTGGTAAAGAGGCATGGCGTCCCAGTTTCGATCGTACCAGATAGAGATCCGAGGTTTACATCTCGTTTCAAGAAATCATTTTAGTAATCCCTTGGAACAAAGTTGACCATGAGTATAGAATATCACCCTCAGATTAATGGACATTCTGATAGGATGATACAAACCTTGGAAGATATGTTTCGGGCTTGTTTGATGGATTTTGGTGGCTCATGGGAGGAGCACCTTCCCTTGTTTGAATTCTCTTATAATAACAGTTATAAAGAATCCATACAGATGGCTCCGTTTGAAACATTGTATGGGAGACCGTGTTGTTCTCCACTATATTGGGTGGAAATGGGTGAGTCTTCAATGGTTGGATAGAGTCTTGTCTAGGAGACTATAGAAAAATCAATTTGATCAGGATAAGGATGGAGACGGCTCAAAGTTGTCCGAAATCGTATACGGATCATTGTCGACGACCGTTGTCATTCGAGGTGAGTGATCATATTTTCTTTAGGATTTCTCCTCAGTTCGGACATCGTTGGTTTGGGAAACATGGGAAGTTATCTTCGAGGTACATTAAGCCTTTTGTGATTGCAGGGTGGGTTGGTGAGGTGGCTTATCGGTTGTCTTTTCCACCTAGGTTCAATGCGGTACACAATGTATTCCATGTGTCGCAGCTGAAAAAGTACCAGCCGGATCCAAGCCATGTTATTCGATTGGATCAGGTTGAGTTAGAGCTGGATGCTTTGTTAGTGCACGTCCCAGTGCGAGTTGTGGATAGAAAAGAGAAAGTCTTTCCTAGTAAAATCATCAGTCCAGTTTGGGTTTTGTGGCAACATGGCCAGATCCAGGAAGAAACTGGGGAACAGGAGAAAGAAAAGGCAGATCAATGGCCCAAGTTCCTTCGGCAAAGGGCAGGGGCACTACTTTCTGGGGATGTAAATTCCGATGGGGGGAGAATTTAGCACCCCCGGTTTGAGGTATGTAACCTTTATTTGGGAATTTTTATGTGTTTAATGTGCATGGGATGTGTTGGGAAGAGGTTGGGAGATTTTGGAACGGTTTTGGATAAGTTTGGAGGATTTTAAAGGGGTGCACGGTTTGAGAACTTTTAGTGTAAACCGTGCAGATGCTCTAGGAACTGTGTAGGGGGAGACAGTAGGCTCCGCACAACCTGCACAAAATTTTCCAAATGGTGCGAGTAAACAGTGCGGACCCTGGCTCTCGAGGCAGTAGAGTGCGCACGGTTAGTGCACGGTTTGCTAAACCATGCAGGCTAAACCGTACGGCCACTTAAAAATAGGGTTTTTAAATCTGGGCTCACTCGGGATTGACCTATTTCACACCCCTCTTCCTACCACTCGTGCCTCAGTTGGGATTTTTGGGTTCTCAGGGGTTTTGGGTGAACTCCCACTCTTTATGGAAGGGTTTTGAAAGGATTCAAGGTGGTTTGGAGGTGATTAATTCTAGGTAAGTCTCTCCTCTTGTTTCCCTTGTGTTTTCTTCTAGATATACATCCCTCTATTTCTTGGTTTTCTAGATCTACACGTGTTGTGTGTAGAT
Source organism: Viscum album (assembly GCA_963277665.1). Lineage (NCBI taxonomy): Eukaryota > Viridiplantae > Streptophyta > Magnoliopsida > Santalales > Viscaceae > Viscum > Viscum album. The sequence continues at coordinate 12,817,128 of OY728156.1, forward strand.
CAATGGTTGGGGTTTCCTTGGATGTTAATATTAATGCTTGTGAATGTTAGGGAAAGGGATCTACAGCGGTTTCGGTGGTGCATTCTCCGGTTTTGAGGTGCGGTGGCATGTGGATCGTTTTTTCGGGAACCCTAAAGGTAGGTGGATTCTCTCTCAACTCCACTTGGTTAGATATAGTGGCTACATGATTCAATTAATTTTTTGCGATTGAAATTAATTGTTTGTTGATGTGCGAATTTGGTTGGAAATCCATTTGGGAATTTTTGGGAGAAATGGGTTTTGTGATGAAATGATATTGTTGTGAATTTTAAAATGGAGGTTTCAAAATAGAATGTTATGATTGATTTTTGAAATGATTGGTGCGAATGATATACAATAAAAAGGGTTGTTTTATTGAAATGGGGTTTTCGCATGGAAAATGGTTTTCAACAAATGGGTGATTTAGTGAAGTGGATTTATATGCAATGGAATCTGGTTGATTGCATGATGTTGTGACCTTGGTGGGTCGTATGCTTGGTTATGTTTGTTTGAAATTTTGTGCTGAAGTGGGTGGGAATTTCCCACTATAAATGGGTGATGGATAGTGGTCGGAAGTGATACTATGTGGGTAGTGGATGGAAGTGCTACTACTCGTGAATGGGTGAACGAGTTGGGTGGAAGTTCCACCATTTTGATTGCTTTGTTGTGAATGGGAGGACGTGTTGGGCAGATGTCCCACCTTTTTTATTGTTTTTTGTGCATTAATTTACATGTTGGAATTGTCGTGCAAGTGTGAAATGATGAAATGGCATGGGGCATGTTTTTTTGGATATCCCTAGGATACATGGGATGGGTGAGATGACAGGGTCAGGATGTGTTTTGGTATGGTGATGTTTGCAATTGTGATTACCTTATATAAATTGTTTTATATGAATGTGTTAATGGTTTTATCCTAGTTTCATGTGTAGGGAATACATTTGGGGAAATCCTACTTAGTTGTTTTACTCACCCCCTACTTTCGCACTTTGGTGTCTTTGTAGATGTAGTATACCAGGATATGGGAAAAGGTAAGGAATCTCCATCTTTTAGTGGTGCCTCGAGATTCTTGTTGGTGCATGGAGTTTGGACATGGATTGGAGCTGTGGTGGTGTTGTGGCTTGTGGTGTTTCTTGTTGATTCTTCTGCATAATACTCTGATATTGTATTGGGTTGTGCTAACATGTATGATTATGGATTACTTGGTTATCTTGGGTAATGTATGAGTTTGGTTTTTTTGACATGCATCATATAGTTTTTCTGGTTGGGTTTGTTTTGTCTCAAGGTAAAATCATTCCCCAATTGTTCTTGGAGCCCTCGACATTTATTTCCAGCCTTTGGTGCCTTGGGAACATTTCCTAAGGCCAAGTAACCCTCACCGCCTCCTCAAGCCAATGATGTAGGGGTGGGGAGTTACACTATTAGTTTGATTACAAGGATTATGAACACCATTTTTCTTCTTATATATGTTCATGCATGTCTATCTTGTAATATTATTTCTTATAGAAATATAATTTATTATAATTTAGATCATACTAAGTACTCCCATGTATACACCCCTGCCATGGTTTCTATGTGCTCTTCTAATAGTTTGAGAGTGATTGGAGTTTCTTTGCGGGTGTCCTGGATGTATTTGGAGGATGATTTATTGTTTTATGTGTCAATTTATAATTTAGTTTACATTTATTTATACATGGTATTTAGTAGACTTTGGGTTCTGTGAATAAATATATATTTTTATGAGAGTACATGGTTTTTGATAAGTGGTTTGTTCTATATTCCTTGGGATTTAGATGGTAATTACCCCCATTCGTGTAATTAATTCCCTCTATGCTAGCCACAAATATGGGGTATATAATAGGTTATAATTATGGGTTAGTATCATCTCTTCTCTATTTCCATGAGGGATATAATTTGTTCAATTTCATAAAATATAATCATTTAATAACTCTTTAAACCATTGAATTGAGATGCCTCTACCAATAATAAAGAATAGAATTCCATTTGTCAGAATTAATTGAGATATTATAATGAATGAATACTCACCTCTAATTGGATACACCATCATGCTTAATATCCCATGGTTTATATTACTACTAAAGATATCCTAATCCAATAAAAACAAAATCAAAGGGAGAGGATCTCTAGGTCATTGCCTGATAATAACCAAATGAAACTGAATCTTTTTCCATTGAGGGAGATCATACACCCGGTTAAGGAGTATTAATGAAATATTATTTCACAAATACTCACTGAGATGTCCCACCACCTTTGGACTCTCGTTTTAAATAAAATTTCCCTTCTATAAAAATCCATTTTGATATCTACTTTTACAATAATTGTTTACCAAATAATTACCTTTTTTATTTCCTCTATCATTTCTTATGTTAAGGTCATCACCCCCTAAATTCTTCTTCCATCGATGAATCTATCTTTTTATAGAAAAATTGATGAGGAATAGGGAGATAATTTTTTTTAGGATCACAATAAAATGTATTTGAAAAAATTTACATAAAAAATGAAATAAAACTAAAAAACCAGAAGGTTTGGCCACCTTGTGGATTAAAACTAGATCTATCATAAAAGATACTCTAGGGAATAAGACACATTTTGAGTAATATGGAGTTCATTTAATGACCACTTTTTTAATGTATTCCTATAATATAAGTTACACAAAAACCAAAATGTTATTAATACCTAGCCGATTATCCAGGATAAGACTACCAATAGCCTTCGTAGTCTCTTCTTTTTCAAAAATGGTTTTCATCAAGTTATTCTCCAACACATTAGTAGTTCAGAAACATTTTTCAAATAATTGATCATAAGATTCTTCCATTTGGGGGCCCACATTAAATCCTTGCGGGGGACCTAAGAGTAAATAAGTGAAATAGTAACCTTGAGAAGACTTATAATTTATACATCACTATTGTAATATCCATACTCATGTAACATATTATATTTTATAACAAACATTTTGCCCGTAGTCCATGCATGATATAATTTTTAATAGTTATCACCATCCCTTATCCATCGAGTGATAGATATTTTCATCAGGACCCTCTCCTCATCAATAAGATTAACTTCTATTTAACTTCATTTGTGGGGGAGGAGAATAAAATTATGACCATCCCATTGATAATGGACATGGCCACAAAGTTGAATGATCACAAATTGAATATATTCATTACTAAAACTATTGGACAAATGATTTCTCATCCAATAGAAAATATATATTTTCAATTTTTTTATTTTTTTATATAGATCCTCCCATACATTCCCTTTCATGGTAGAATTCCATGAAATTAAAACAATTTCATTGTATGAAATTTATTCAATACATCATTTTAAAAAAATTATGTTTAAATCAGTAGTCATCAAGAATTTCATCTATAGTAGTGGTGTTGAATGATCTGATAAGGTTAGAGGCATGTGGGAAATAGTAATATGTGAGAAGATAAATGTTTATTAAAAATAATATATTTAGAAGTAGTTAGATCATATTTTACATATTTAACCAAATAGTTTGATAAAAACGTTATACTACAAGTGGGTGATAGTCATATGTGAGAATAAAACTATTTATAAAAATTAATCTATTTATGAGTAGCAAGATCATATTCCATCATATTTAAACTAAGGTTTAGTAAAATAGTTATCCTAGATACATCAATTTTATACATTTCACCTTTTGAGAACATGTTATGGAAACCAATGAATCATAAACAATGTTGATATAATTAATCATGTCATTTTTTCATAATAAATCCATATAAATGAACAACATCTCTTATCATATATTATTAATGAGATTAAGATACACATCATATCCATTGATTCATCTAATATTGAAAAATTCCATTACATTCAAATCATTGATGTATACAGTCTTTCCTTCATCACATGCATGAAAATTACAATCTATAACAGTTCTTCACCTGATTTTAAACAACTATATATTTATACAATCGAAAAACACATAGTTGTTATCGCATACCCTTCATAACTTTGGAATCAATTATTATAACACTAACACCAAGAAATGCATTCCATATAGTTTCCCAAAACACATTAGGTATCTACAAAATTTAATCATATGAAATCATAACCCCTTATCCATTATAAAACCCTCAGGATTCAATAATAAAAAAGGCTATTTGGTGAAACGTTGTTAGACACTCTGGTTGTGAGTGTATTAACTAAAATCAAATCCTCTATTTACATTTTGTAGTATCAAATTTAAATATTTCAATATATATATGATTGTTCATTTATTTTTGTTACAATTATAATAACAGTGATTTTCATTGTGCTATATATATAGTAATTTCTATTGATTACACATTGTATAAAAATTTTATAGTAGTTCCCAACTAAAATATGAACCCAGAAATATTATGGCTATATTATTAAACATGTTTCATATGATATAGATACATAATAACAAAAGGACATATAATATTTTTGTATATAAGGTGTTATAGCTTATATGAAATGATAATTCTTCTCATAATGTTTGAAATTGTTGATTTTGAATATTTGACATCATGAGGACTGGACCATTGATAGTAATACCACATGTTATTACATTTGTTGGTTGAACCTACCAACATAAATGTGTATTAGTTTCATGAATATACATTATTATCAATTCAATACATTTATTTAATATGAATACCATTACATTAATTTTTTTTTGAATGTTGGATTGTGTCGGGTATGTCATTTTTGGTATGGTATTGATATAATGATTAGGAGAGTATTCATCACTTCCTAGTTTTAGAATATATTTCTTGGGCCTAATTGACCTCGAACGAAGTACCTTCACTAAATCCACAGACATTTTAGAATAAGTAAATTATATTAAGTAATGTATTTAAAAAAAATAAAGAGATAAACTATGGATGGTAAAAAAAAGTTATGCATATTGCTTTATGAGGTATAAAATGACAAAAATGTTATGTTACATAATGTGTGTTCGTGGGAGTTTTTTTCATTCATATGACTATATATTATTTCTTTAAGGGAATTAATGAGTTTCTAGTCTCTAATATAGGTTTTTGATTAGTACTTCTTTTTATCGAGATAAGGTCCCATGAAGTCACACACAATGTGTATTCCAAATTTTGGATTATTACAATGAATAAGTTTTTTGGAAATTAGGGACCCCTACTATGGGTTTTGGGTTATTTTTAAGTTTTATTGATCCCCATGATATAATTAAATTAAATATTATTTGTATACATTATAAAAAATTATATGTTTATTCAATTAATTTATTCCTAGGTTATGTAAATAAAAGTAATAATATTTTAATAATGAATATTATTTTTATTTTAAAGGTTTATTTAATATTTTCAAGATAATAAGTCTACTTAAGGATTCTATTTTTATCATGTGATATAATATATATATTATATGAATGTGTAAAAAAACTTAATTTTTTTAAAATGATTACTAGGTCATTACTATCAATTAAGTGGGTATTTAGAAGTGAAGTCATTTTTGTGGGGTGACATTGTTATTTTCAAATGTTTTTAGAAACATATAATAGTTGAGATAATCTCTCTATTTGGGAAATATTATTCCAACCAAATTTGGGAGCTCCTATCTCATAATAAACTTATAATAGTGACAAATGTATTTCATTATTCAAGATAATTCAATGCTCATCTTATGAGGTCAAAAAAATTCTTGTAGTGAACTTTGGTATGTTGATATTTTTGTCAATTATTAATTTTAGGACATGGATATCTATGATAAATTCACTAGAATATTTTTGGAGCATGTGTGTGTGATTTTGTGGGATATAGCATTAGTTTGATGAAAAACCATTATTAGTGACATGTAGATCATGCCTATATCTTCAAATTGAATAAAATAGTGGTTGAATTTATATTTGTCCTTAATTCATTCCTCATCGAATTATTTGGTATAAATTGAGCATTGTACATCACTATTTATATTTTAATTAAGTCATTTGGGTGAGAATTTTTTTTGGAATTCTCTTTTACATGCCTCTATTACATTGTTATATCCAATAAGTTGTATCATTTCAAAAATGTTCTAAATTAAATAGGGATTAAATTTATTTTGAATTATATTTGTAAAGGGATTATACATGGTCCAAACTCCATGAACCATTCATTGATTTGAGCACTTGTGTCCAACTTATGCCACCAACATTTTGAATCAGATTATCTTGACTCTTTAGGCTTTAAAATTTTATAAAATTACTATTTTATTGGTCTATAATGATGTTATTTGTCCATTATAGTGACCGAATGCTGATGTGTTTCAACTAATGAATGAATGTGGGTGAGCTCAGTATTGTGATCTATGGGAGGATATAGAGGTATTCGATGCACCTATGCAATAGATAAAAAAATGGAGTTCCATTTTATGCATCGGATTTATAAAAAAATTATTATATGTTGCTACCCACATTTCATATTTATTGTTCCAATGAAGGAACACATCTTTTTAATGACATAAACCTTTTCATATAGGAAATTATTTAAATATATATATATTTAATTGTTATATGGTGTAATTACACCTTGTTTTGAAGGCATCCATCTTGAGAACTCCATGATCTCTCGATGTAATATCCAGCTGAGTCATTCTCTATCTAACTATCCTAACCCCATTCATACCTAAATCAAGTTTAAATCCCCTCCTAGAGTTTTTTATCCTCATATAAGCATAAAACCTGTAAAAAAATATTTTAAATTTATTAAAAATTTATATGAAAATGAGACTAATAATTTAGGATTTAAAAATATATTTATAAATTTTAATTCATAATAAATTCCATCATGTATAAAAAAATGATACTATAAATTTAATTTGGAAGATATATTATATACCGAATAAGTGAGACTTTCTAATTCAATTTTGGATTTTTTTTTATTGCAATATTTAAAAACATATAATTTTTTAAATATTTAATTAAAAACATATATTATATGGATTGTATTTCTTTTTAATTATATGTATAAAGGAATTTATGACCTTATTTGATTATATTTAGTTGTACTTCCCATTATTTATACCCCCTCACCTATGTGTTATGATTTATGTAGTATGATGAAGAAGAATGGTGATGTGGACTACATTAAGACTTTCTGAATTACTTTAGAATAATTAGATAGATTAGACAGTTTGGGAATTACGACTCAGGTTGGAGATGACATAGAGAGTTACTCCTAGGGTTTTAGTTGATCCATTATCAACTAAATAGATGAAACAGTATTAAATACTCATTAATAGTGAAATTTTTTATATATTTATTCACGTTTTAGATAATTTTATGTACGTTTACTTTACAGTATCATGAGGAATAATAAAAAAACAAAGATAAAAGAAATGATAAATGGTGAATGTTTTATAATATTCATTGTTAAGTTATGTGTGTAATAAAATTAAATAATCATGTAAAAAGATAATTATTTCATTAACCAAGAAGAGTTAAAACCCTCAATTGTATATTATTTAAAATTCCCTCCATTATTTGACTTGGAACAAAACCAAATGTTTTTGGTGCACATAAACCCAAGTTGAGGAAGTGTATTGAGAATGGCTAAATGAAATTATTGTGGAGGTGGAATGACTTTACTAATGTTTGTAATAAATTATTTGTCACAGCTAACTTGTTGAAACTATAAAATAAAATATTGGATCAATTCATGGTTAAATTTATAGAAGGTTGAACGTTACAAAAAGTTTTACAGACTCATGAATTAAGGAAGTTGGAAGGTGAAAATACTACCTTAAAACTCTCAAAATAGTGGAATACGATCAAAATGTCATTGTAGAGTGGTTTTTTAGATTATTTCTATAAGAATACTCAAGAAAATGAATATTTTGAAAGTAGTAGTCAAAGGATCCTGTGATATGATAAAATAGATAGAGACACATTTAAGGATTAATTAATTTATAATGTATGTTGGTTATCAAGACAAAGTACTATTATTATACATTCACATGTTATTGATCAAATTTAAATCATCCCCAATTCAATTTCACATAGACAAATATTGGATAAACATAGTACATAGTTCAGGCATAACTTCCATAAGTGGTATATGTGGTTAAACATAGTACAATGTCAAGAGAGGAAGAAATATGTATAGTAATTACATTATCTAACTAATCACCCTATGGGTGTGGTAAAGGAAGATAATAAATAATCATAATCATCATATATATGGTACACTATATTTACAATTCATTTTAAGTCTTCTATGTGTAGTGGGATATTAAAAATGCATGAGGATAATTATTCATATAAAATATAATCCCATTTATTTGATATCAACCATTAAATATACTGATATGTTTGATATGTGTTTTCTAGTGTACTATATAGGTGTACTCTAGTTGAAGGAAAAAATTTAAGACCTCATGTACTAAAAAAATTTGATACATTGTTAATGTAGAGTCAATTTGATTTTAATTGAAATATGAACTCATAAATAATCTCATTTATTCCTCTTTACCAGCAATTTTCCCAAATTGTTTTTAATTATAATATGGATAAAATAAAAATTATTATCCAATAACTATTGGATTTGGTTCTTTAATAATATATGTGTATTAATAATACCAAATCATCAGTCTGTATGGTGAAAAGAGGATTAAGTGAAATGATAATGTGATAAAGGTAAGTCTAAGACAAAGGAATTGCTGCACTTCTGCTCCAAGAAGTCAAAGACAAAAATATACAATAATGGGTAAGAGGTAGTTTTATTTTCTTTTATAGAAAAGGTTTATTGGAAGTAGAATTTCATAGACTATAAGAGGAAGAAAGATATTTCTAATAAATTTGGTATATTTTTAATTAAATTTAATATATCAATATTAATGACTTGGGTGTTGGATATGGTATATGTCTCACACATTTTTTATACAAATATAAGAACCAAGTAGATTCTCGAGGATTTTAAAGGTAACAGATGTTATTATAGAATAAAATATTATTGGTCAAGTAGTATAATTTAATATATATTGACATCATAAAATCACTATTTTCCTTTTTTAAGTATTGAATTTTTTTATTTTGTCCCTTCGATTATGATAAACCAAATATTAATGTAAATTCAATACACTGTGGCTTATTTTAAAATTTAGAAATAATTTTTCTATCATGTAAAAGTATAACATATGTTGGAGGATAGAGAATCATAGAAATGGATTTTATATACTTGAAAATGATAAACTAGTCACAGAAATCAGTGAAAAATCTAGTGTGAATGACTCATATATTACCCACCAATAGTATGTAAAAATACTAATGTAAATGAAAATTATTTTCATAAACTAAATCATGCATGGTGTTTAGACTCTATTGATTGAAATTACATGTGTGTATATATCTCCTATTTATAGATAAAAATTCGCAAACCACCTTTCATTAAGATAGGAGTAAGAGCTACAAAAACATTGTAATTGGTTCATATTGATGTATGTGGTCAAATTATATTAGGTGAAATGGGTGGGTTTTCAAACATATGGAATTTTATTGATGACATAATTTGGTATGGATAAATATTTTTAATGAGGTATAAATCTAATTACTTTATGATTATTATGGAATAATAGAATGAAGTCAAAAAGTATCTAGATAATAATACTAATTAACACTACTTGGACCGAGGTGGATAATATCTAAACAAATATTTCATCAATCACATTCATGAATTTAGGATAGTCTCCCAAATCAGTGTTTCTTATTCACCTTGGTGGAAAGGTGTATGTAAAAGGCGGAATCATTACATGCTTCACATAGTAAGATAAATTATTATTTAGGAAACTTCAACATTGTCCTTTTTCTATATAAATTATAGAGCATGTATTATACAACGAATCAAGTACCAACAAAGGTAATATAAGAGATTACATATCAATGATCATATGGAATGAATCCCAATTTTTTACATATATTTTTATGGGGATGTGAGGCACGTTTCAAGAAAACATAGATTAATAAGATATAATTTCAATGCACAAAGTAATTATTTTAAGGTAATATTAGGGATGGTAAAGAATATTACCCATATAAACATCCATATTAACAATTTATTGTGTAATAACATTCTATATTTTGAAGGGAAAAATTTTATAATAGAAAAGTTGGATAAATATTGACTTTGATGATGTAGATACTATAGATGTACAAGAGTTGGTATAAGAAAAATATCCTAATGAGACATTATAATATGAATATTTTCCTAGTATAAAATTATTGTGTGGATCTCTAAGAGAGGTTAGAGAACTGGAGAGATGTAGGGATCATATCACTCAGTCAGTTAAGACATGACTCTTTTTGGATAATGTATATATAACCTATAGAGATGTAGTATATTAATTGAATTCTACTAAATTGAAAAAATCATTTCATTCTAGGTTGGAATAAATGTTCCAAGTTCTTGTTTTAATTTTGGTAGACCCTCCAACCTATTTAAAACTAGTTATATGTAAATTGGTATATAATACAAATATGGACATATATGGTCATATATGTACCTATAAAAAAATGAAAAACTATGAAGAGTTTTAGTCAAAATCTTTTCATCAATAATAATGAATTTTTTCACTAGTCGTAATCCCTAAATCTACAGGAATATTTCATGATATAATTTTTTTCTGTCATTGTTAAATTTGGAAAATGGATATCAAAACAGATTATCTAAATGGGATGTTTGTTATAGATGTATATATGATTAAAAATATAGATTTTTCCATATAAAAGATTGTATATTATGTATACTATCTTTAGATATACATTTATTGATTGAAAGAGTTGGAACAATCTTGTAATTCATACATTGATAAGCCCATAAGGAAATTTACTTCGGTCAAGAAATAAAGTGAGATATGGCTCTATATAAAGCTTAATAGAAATTTCATCATTTTACTAGAATGATATACTGATTATATATTAATTATGTGAAATAACATTCAAGTATTATAGTCTCTAAATACATGGTTAAATGAATTATTCTATAATAAAGGCATATGTCAAGTATTATACATCATATGGATCATTATAAATAGAGATATATCTCTGAGGTTGCTTGAAATAAATCAATATATATTTGATGATAAGGTAATCAAAAGTTTCAATATGTTAAATTACAAGATTAAATTGTAGCCAATGTAACATGGAATTAATCTATCTATGAAAAGATATCTAAAAACATGATAAGATATTGATATGATCCATAGAAACACTTTTGATTCGAACATGAATTGTGTTGTCCATTTTTATGTCGACCAATCAAAAGAAAAAAAACAATTTTAGTATAATCTCTATAATGAGAAACTAAGTCCCCTTGAGCTCAAAAAACTGCATTGAATAACCTATAGAATACATTGAAAAAGGGGTTGATCTAAATATTATAAAAACGGAATAAACATTAAGAGGAAGAATAACATGTTAGTCAATGGTATAACATGATATCATAAATGATAAGGATCATATGTAATAACATAGAATCAGAAATTAAATAACATGGTATCATAAGTTCATAGAAACATAAAAAATATGGTATAAAGATAAAATAATTATAATTATAGGACAATGATAAAACCTAGTACAATATCATGTGGTAGATAGAGTCTCATCATGAATTATGATTACTCCATAGTTCCATACAAAATGTCTCAAGAGAAAAAAAACATTTTCCAGTGAATTAGAGAAATATATGGGTGCACCCAACAAAATATGTTCACGATTTAGTGTTCCAAACAATGAAATATATTATAATTCATTGATATAAGTATTACCTATAGAAAGCAATGGGTCGCACAATAATGTCTAATATCATAATAAAAGGAACATTCATTAAAAGTTCAATAAGATTATGAAATTTATTATTATGGATATTAATATATGTTTACATAATAATATGTATCAAAATACGTTTTTTATTTGTGATTAAAAACTCAAAAAAATTATATTAAAGGATTACAGTATAGAAATTTTCCCTTAATTACGATTGATTTTAAAGATGGAATTTGAAAAATGAATAAATAGAATGTAATAACCCATAAAAGTAAAATATAATTATCAGTTATTATAGGTGAGAGTACTGTATAAATAATTTAAAATAAACTAACTACATAAAAGGGGGAATAAAAGTGATTTAGAGAGAGAATGGTCATAACCTGAAACAAAGGGTTGTTTTGAGAGATCCCTTACCTAAATTTTTTTATTGATTCACACATATGCGAACCAAATATGTAATAAAAATAGATTTATTAAACATGTATTACAAACCAAAATCATATATATTATACCATATATCAGTCTCTTATAACATATTACAATCAGTTTATTAATATTTCTTTATTAGAATCACTTTTCTATGTGGTAAATATTTCATTTTTAATGCATGTTTTTGTTCTGAACTCTCTACCTTTATAGATTTATCCTCATTGCATCATTTCTAGAATGTTAAAATTTATGTTAATATAATTTAGTGTTATTGTATATATTTATTTTAATTCATAATAGGTAGACATAAAAATGGAATACACCATTCACGGAGACGATAGGTTATATGTAAGAAGTAACTTTGTTTCTAGTATTGATGGATGAAACAAATGAATGATAAATAATAAATAAACAATATAGAATCATAATAGTATAATAAATAATATTTTTTTATTTAATACATCATTATAGCTATATATGATAGGTGGTTATGGAAAATTATTTACATCGGTTCACGAGACCACAATTTTCCATACAATGGAATGCCAATTTCATTTCCCATTTGATGGAAGAGGACATGGTTTTATTATATGAAATTTTCATAATAAAATCTATGTATATGGATGATACTATTTTTATTATTTTATAATGTTTGATGAGGATTTAATGAGGTATAAGAAAAATAAAAATAAAACATCTGATTAAAGACTATACCTCTTCTTCGAACAACTTCCTTTGCTTTATAACATAAAAAATCTACAATTGGTATTATTCACCATACAATACGTTTAGTGAATGGGTTGGGATGTCAAAAAGGGCTTATTTTTCTCATTTAATAATAAAAAGAACATGAATTTAAAATAAAACCAAAGAGGAGGTGACCTTTAATATGTGAGGGGAGGGGCACTCTTGGAATTAAAAATAATATTAAATTATTATAAATCCATTTTCCATGAAAAATGATCCAAAATATCATAATTATAATATATGAATAATTAGGTTCAAAATCATATCATCCATTTAAATTATAAAATGATTATAGTGGGAATTTACCCCTATCTAGTTGTTTTAGCCTCTGTAAACCCTTTTGACATATACTATGATAACAATGTTATTACACTTTATGGGGAAATATTGTTACTATAAAAGAAAAATTTTCTAATAAATAGAACATAGTTTATATTTTTAATCATATACCAATCAATTTTCATATTATATTATTTTTATAAATTTAAAATCATTTCATAAAATATAATTTAATATATATTTACATTAATTCCTTTTTTCAGACAATTCATTTAATTATATGTTGAAAACAACATGAAAATAATATAATTAGAATATAATACATTAAAAACTATAATTGGTTATATTTTTATTCAGAATTCAAGGGAAATAATATTTATTTCAAAATATTTTACTTTTAACATTTTTAAAATAAATTGTTATTTTAGTTTTATATGAATAAATATTATGTCAGTATTGCGTAAGCATTTAATGTATTTATTTTATCACTAAAAATAATAAATAAATTACCATGATAAAAAATAATTCATAACTCAGTTAATTATTATAGAACTAAACATTACATCGATTTATCCAAATATCCTAAAATTTATTGATAATAAAACCATGAGAAGGTCAATTTTTTCTTTTCTATAAACAAACTAATATAAAGGCAAAAATGAGTGAAATATGAAAAAATATTTCCATATTTTCAAAACATGGGTGAATATTGTATGAATTAAAAAATGTAATGTTTTATTATTATGTTTTAGTCCTTATCATAATATTTATAACATTAATTACCTAATTTACCATTACCATGGTGAAATTTGATTATTATGGTCACTATTCCTAATAACCAAAAATAAAAATGTCCTATTTAGAAAATCTATACCTCCTAATACCAAATATTTTATCAATTTTTCAGTATTAAATTACAATAAGTATAATAAATTAATATAACACAAATAGGAAAATATAATTAAAGAATGTTTTTTCAATAAAATTCCTTTTTACAAAAAAAATATTTTTATACAAAATTCTTGTTTAAAGTTAATTTAAAACAAAATAATTAATCTATGTTTAATAAAAATGATATAATTAAATTTTAAAACAATTTATAAAATATAATTTCACTTTATAAATAATTTACAAGAAAATAAAATCTTTAAGAAAACATATATTTTTCACTATTAATTGAAAAACTTAAAATTTTTAAGAAATTCAAAAATTTACACCATATGTTTATTTTTTATTTTATTATTTCATAAAGGAGTTTTTTTAAATCAAATTGATCGACGTTACATAAATAATTACAATATTTTCTCATAAAAAAACTTTTTTGACGAAAATGAATTTTTGAAGAATAAAATGAATTAACTTAAAAATGAGTGATTATTTATTATGTATATATTATTAAGTTTATATTGAGTATTTACTTTAAATATATATTTCATTATTTATTTTATACAATTCATGAAATTCAATTTAATAAATATTTCATGATTATTATATTTATATATTAATATTATATGGTACTTTTAAGCTCAGTTTTGAATATTGTATAAATTATCAGACATATTTTTCTTTTAAAATCTTGTATTATTACATTATTCCAACATAAAAAAATTACATTGAAATTTTATGGAATTATTAGGTTAGAAAGATGAGGGTACTTTTGATTCATGGATTCTTCCATTTCCTATATCTCCTCCTAGTAATTAAAGTTTAACTATATTAATTTAACTAGATGAGTTGTATTATTATGAATAAAATTATCTTTATGTCCCAATTTATTCAACATATTCTCAGTATATGGGAGATCATTCCCCATATATAGCACCATTTAATTTAGTAAATGTGGTTCGCCTGATATTCACATACTTGAGAGGAAAATGTGGAATATTTGGTATACATGAGTGGGTTTATGAGAGTTCTAGTCGAGAAAAAAAACTATAATGTGATTGAGATTGTCAAAGGTTGTGATCTAGCTATGAATTATTATACCCTTCTACCGAAATATCATGAAGCACTTTCTTGAAGATATGCAAAGAAAAAACTTATCTCTATCCTCAAATAACAAATCTCATCAACAAGTGTCTAAGAATATCTTGAATCGATTCTAAGTATCTGTTATGTATTACTGAATGATCTTGACCTTTTATATTATTTCATCAACCATTTCTTGTCCTAGAATCATTTTTTTCTTGGAATCATAATCCTAACACACAGGTAATTCAACCATCTCTAATGGCATATAAAAAAGGAAATTTATATTCTTAAGGTAGCATAAAGCCTTACCAGGGTTATCTTACTTGAGGAATATCGTAGTTGGCTCAATAACAAATTCAAATTCATCTAATAAAATTTTCATTATTTATATTATTTATAAATAAAACTGTATTTTGGTGTTTTTTAAAATGTGGATAAATAATGATATTCAGAATTTAAATCTAAATGCATATATAAGTAAATTGAAATTTTGGAAGAGACGACTTTATCCTATGGTTGGATAAATTCAGTTCATTAATTATTTACATGCTATTAAATTCAATTTGTTAATATATTTTTTGAAACCTAATTGATAAATTATTTTCATTGATTTATTTAGTGTTTCATTTTAGCATGCCTCTTGCACACCAAATCACATATCCTCTAATAGTCTAATAAGATAACACCTCAATAGGTAATGTTGTTACAAACAGACCCCACTTCACCATATTCTATTTCAGCCCTCATGGAAACCACAACTCCTACATATGATGTGCTTTCCAAATATAATATACCTAAGAACAATTAATCCAAAAAATGAATGAAATTGGTAATGATGTTGTGGTCGACAACCTTTAAACCCATGGAAAAATCACAGGCCCACCAAAAATAGATTTAAAATATTTTAAATTAAATCATGATAACAAAGAATGTTGTGAAACCTCCACCAAGTTCAATCCTCTGGTTATTCACTTTCCATAAAATAGGGAATAGATATCATGATGGAAATATGGAATAGAGAAAGATAATTAATTTTGGAAGTGAAATAATGATAGAAGAATAAAAGGAAACAATTTAATAAAAATATGATTTCTTATTTAATAATAAAAATAAAACAAAAAAATTTAAATTTAAATCCTAAATGGGTCTTGTAATCCTCTTCATGGTTTCCTTAATGGAATGGGATTGGTTGGAAATATTTGTAAAGGAGGTTCTATCATCCTTTTATAGAACAAATTTTACCGTCAAAATGTAATGCATGATAGACCCATTAAATGGACTAATGATCCATGGAACCCTTATATAATTTTGTATAATATTTTCTTTCTCATCTCACCACAAAAGTTTAGCACATTTGGCCTTGTGGAGAGAACATTATAGCCATTTCACTATGAGAATTTAATCATCCATGTCATGCTCTCCATATTCCATGTAACAGGTTTCCCATAATTTAATGTCCTTAAAAAATGTTTTTTGACGTTTTTATCCTTAATAAATGTTTTTAGTTATTTTCTTTATCCAGATCAATTTTGAATTTTATCTTCATTTGGATGTTAAAATACAATAAATAATATTATATTAAAAACCTTTTAGATCTGTAGTTTTCTAAGCATGTGTTTTGATCTTCTTTTAGACCTCTTATTTATTTATTGGGCTTGTGGTACAAAAGGATTTTGTATAGCACCTGATGTATAAAATCCTAAAAAAACATGATTTGTATTAGTGGATAAAATGATATTTTTTAAATATAGAAATAATTTAAAACTGTTAAAAATTCAAAATGGTCCATTTCTATGATTAAGCTCAAAATACCAATAAAATCCTTAAATCTTGAAATTTATATTAAAATAAAAAAGGGTGGGATTTAATAAAATTAAAATTAGAGATATAATAATTGAAAATATTTTCCCTATCAATTCTCCAATAGGTAAACTATGCTTTTACTGAAGCATAAAATCTCACAATGGAATTCTGTGGGAACCAATATTAACAATATTAGAATATCAAAACAATTAAATCAAACAAATTTCAATGGAAAATAAAATTTTCAAATTCCACATAAAATATAAATTTAATTTCCCATTTTTCAATGAAACAATCAAATAATTCATTTCACTTTTCACATTTGAAAAATGATGGAACTTTTCTTTTCATTCACTCATACTCTTTAGTTCATTATTAATAAACATACAGAATCATGATTTACCTCAAATGAATATTTTCTCTCATCTTTCATGATACAATTCAGGTTTGTTTAAGATAATATCACAATAAAATGATCTTTATCTATAATTTTGTAAGAGAACTACTTTCTATACTATGAAAAGGTAAATGACTCATAAAATTATGATGACATGTAATAAAGGTTACAATTACATAGAAGTTTATGGTTGTTATAATTTAATGATTTAAAAATTAAGGCTCTAGGAGGAGGTTTATCCCTTAAAAAAAATTTATGATATAAAAAATAAAAGTTTATTTAAATTATTTCTTTTAATGTATCAACTCTCACATCACCTAAACTCAAAAGATAGTTATGGTTAAATTATGAAAAATAAATGATTCTTTCACCCTCTTGAATTGGTTTTTTTTAAATAATTTTTTCCCATATTTTCATTTTTTTTAATATATAATTGATACAAATCTCAAAACAATCACCTAACCACATAAGATAAAAATCATTGGTCTTTTAATCTGTATTTTGTTTTCTAAATCACAAAAAAAAATTATTTATTTTATTTATTTGTAGTTTTTATTCAAGAGGAAAAAATAAAGAGTCAAATAAATTTATCAAATAACCATTATCATTACCAAAATATCACCCCCACAATTCTTCCATAAAATGTAGATCATCACTTAAATGATGATTGTATTTACCCAAACACATCAATAATAAAATATCATGCAGACACCAAGAGTAGTGTAATAATGGAAAACAATTACTTGAAACATGGATAATCCCTATAATGATTATTAATGGCCTCTATTTTCAAAATATAGGTTTGTGTGAAGGTGATATTTAAGGCCATGTTGTTTTCATAATATGTAACAATCATTTTAAATGTTTTTTTTCAAATTCATTACTTTTATAAGTTCCAATACATGTTCTATTAGGTGGATGTCCAAATATCTCTCAATAAATATAATCAAGATCATGATAAAAGTACATGATATTGAAATACTCTTAGTAATGGGACATATGGTTTAAGAAAATCACTCATGGAATGATTAATACTAAAAAATCTATTAACAAGAGTTTCAGAAATAAAAAACATGAAAAATATTTGGGAAATTTAACTTATATGCCTCAACTAATTCCCTCATATCATGAGTTATCATTTCAATAACCGTGCTTCATTTTAATAATCCAATTATCTATTTTATTCATTCAATTTAATTAAAATTCAAATATAAAACATTACATCACTAGTTTCTTAAGAAACTCATATCTCTTTGACATGTTATGTAATGTATGAATTCAAGAATTAGCATCAACTTTTTCACATTAAATCTCAAATAATGATTTAAAAAAAGTATGGATTTAAAAAGATATAAATTTATAAGTGAACTGCCTTTTTAAAAAATGTTTAGTCTTCTTTCTTATGTGGATATTTGTGGCTTCCTTGTTCGATGATGAACCTAAAAAATAAAATTACTAGATTTGTAACAAGGATCAATTCAATAAATATCAAAAAATTAAGATGGACTGGGTTATACTCTAGACTAATTCCAAATACTAAATTTGAGATATAAATTCATATGATTGAAAAATGAAAGTATGAGAAAGAAATTAAAGGATAGATCTTATTACGATTCCCTAAAAATGCCTTAAATTTTTACTGCCTCTAAAATGGTAGGGAAATATGTTATCCTTAATATGTCGGTGGATGATGCTTCATGGACATGAACCACTACATGTGGATTTTTCTATCACCCACTTCTTTTTTCTTGAGGTAAGATCTATGAATAGAGTATACCAGATCCTCCCCCTTCATAATTAATTATAGCTTTAATGTTGAGGGAAGGATGAAGTAGAGATTATGCACCTATTAGTTCCTACTTGTGAAACCTCTTCCTATGATAGATGCATGAGATGAATGATAAAAGGGAAACTAAACAGGTATATATACAAGAGTAAAATTTTAAATTTAAAAAAATTATTTTCCACCTTTTATAGAAGTATAATATTTTATAAATTATAGAGGATCAACAACATGGATCTCTTCATGATGGGGCTCCTCAAATTCATATTCATAAAAATAAAATATCTCCATATATTCCTCAACAGATTCACATCTACGTTATTATTTTTCCTCCATGTCATAGAAAACATTGTCTGATTTTTTGTATTATCAAAACAATAATATGTGATTCACAATTCAGAGTCTATAATATTAGACTAGATAGAGTCAAATAATGGTTCAACCCCCTTTGTATGTTTAGTTTTAAAAAATGCCTTAGTGGTATGTGAATCTAAAAGTATATTCTCTGATGATGAAGGTAGGTAGTCAGGAAACCTCATTTTCACTTCAAATTCCACCACTGGGGGGTATCTTCCCTCACTGATGATATCTATTATTCTCTGTAGGGTTTAGGGGGATCTATAAAATCCTAACATTCATTCAAGAATCCATCATGTTCTTGTTGATCACCCACTTGTAGCTCATCCTGTAGGTCTTCCACCTTTTCCAATTGAGGTTAGATAGGTGTCTTATCTTTAGATTCGTGTTCATACTCTGGTTCATGTTCTCCTAATGATTATTACATAAATGAAATCTAGTTTATTTTGGAGACATCAGACCTTTAAATCGTGATCTTGAATATCATGCAATTTCTTTTTTTATAAATTGATTCTATAAATATTCAGGAGAAGTATTTTAAAAAAATTTGGGAGGAATCTAAATGTACTCTTCTTGTTCCTTGACCTCTTCTTAATGGAATTTTTAGAATTACACCAATAATACATTGAGATATCAGGTGAATCCTTCAACGACTAGTTTCCCGATGGCCTCCTTGAGATTCTAAATGAGGTCCTTTAATTTCTCTTATTTGAAAATTTGGATATATTATCCCTTAATTTTCCTAATCCATAAGGCAACACCATCTTCTCATGACCAGGAAGCTTACTCTACTGGATATTTCACCTTAGATTATTTTCTCCCTAATAATTATAAATATAATCATATGACAAACATCATGGAAGTATTTTTCATTAAAAAATAACAATAAATTACTCTAAATGTGGAAATAGAAATAGTAAATGAATAACTCATTGGATCCCTAGCAACAATTATAGTTTTTATGCACGCCTGGCGTAACACATGGGAAACAAAATCTTATATTCATAATGTCGCATAGAGGATGACCAGGGTCGTCTCACATGAGGAGCATTATAGTTTGTTCAATCACTAATTCTAATTGACCTAATCTTATTGTAATTGTTTTTTTAATTATTTTTGAAAAATATTGTGTTTGGGGGTTTTGTAAAATGTGAAAAAATAATGCAACTTATAATATAAATCTAAATGAATATGTGAAAAATATAAAATTAAGGGAAAAAGGTCTTGATCCCAGTGTTGGACAACACGAGTTAATTCATTATGTATTTGTTTTTTATATTCAATTTTATAAATTATTTGGTGAAAAATCATTAATGAGTGAATTTTCATTGATAAAATGAGTGTATGATTTTAGAATGCATCCAACACACCAAACCACAAATCCTCTAATAGTCAAATAAGACGACACTTAAACCGAAAATGTTATTCCAAAAGACCCAAATTCTTTGTATATCGTTTCAACCCTTATAGAAACCCAAACTCCACCTTATGAATGGTTTCTCTAAGAAAATAGAGTTAATAATTATTTATCAAATAAAAGTAATGAAATTGGAAATGATTTCATGGTGGATGACTGCCTCACCTGTGCAATACTCTTGTATCCATGCCATTTAGATTTAATATATTTTAATTTGAAGTGGAATAACAAATAACATCATAAACATTCCTTACAGTTAAAACCTCGAGTTAGCCACATATCATATAAAAGTTAAGATAGATCATGATGGATTGAATGAAAAGTAAAAGATAATTAATCCTAGAATAGAAAAAATTATGGAAAACAAACCAAAAAACATTAAAAAAATATGAAAGCATGTTACATGGGAAAAATATATCTAAAATAAAAACAAAAGATAATATAAATCATAAATTTATATTGGACTCATCTCTTTGGTTCCATGGATTGAATGAGGTGGATTAGAATGATTTGGGAAGGAGGGGACTCCTCTTTTTATATGACATATTTTACCTTTGATATTCATCGTGTTTTAGACTGATTAAATGTACAATTAAGCATGGAACCCTGTATGAAAATCATTCCACATTGTCTTTCTCATCACTCATAAATATTTCAGTGTTTTTTTCCTTTTGGAGTGAGTGTTATGGTAATTTCACTATGATAATTAGATCTCCCTAGATAGCCTCTCCATATTCTAGGTAACTAGTTTCTCATGATTTAATGGCATTACAAATGGATAATTTACCCATATAATCCTTGATAATTTATTTTTTTAAATTCATTATCTAGATATATTTCAAAATTTATGATTCATTGGGACATTCAAATTCATGAAATATGGTCATAGTTGAAAGCTCCAGGATATATGAGTAGTTTTCTATGCCTTGGTTGTGAGCTTCTTTGGGGCCAACAATTGATGGATGAGACTATGGTCTGAAAGGGTAAAATGTTAACATAACTGTATTGAATCCTATAAATAAATAATTAAATGATATAGATAGGGGTGAAACTTTTATGGTAGAAATAAGGAAATAATTTGAAATTGTTAAAAATCCATAAATTGTCAATTTTTTACAATTCATCTAAAAATACTACTAAATTCAAAAAATCTGGAAATTTCACTTAAAATACCACATTTGTGGGATTTGAAACATTAAAATTCAATGTTAAATTATTGAAAACATTTTCTCTATTTATAGGTGTTCTCCATGTCCTCCCATAAATAACTTTATACGGCTCCATTTGGATCCTTAAGTAAATTCTACTGTTTCATGAGAACTCATCCATAAAAATATGTCTATCCCCTCATACATTTATATTTATCAAGCATTATCTCAACATGTATTTTAGTTTCTAGATAGTATTCTTTTATTAGAAATCTATTTGAGTAATTAATTCTTACTAATTTTCTGCTTAGTATTTAGAATATATTGTAGACTCTTCTAGAACATGATGAAAAATATCATATCTCAATCAAACACAATCGATATTGGGGTTACTTAAAAACTCAAAACCTCTTAGATATATATCCTAGAAAGTTGAATAAGTGAAAATTCATCTTGAATTTCAATAATTTTTTCAGTTATTTAATGATTAAGCATAACAAACAATATTGCATTTTTATTTTTATGTCATTTAAACATTAGTGACAACGTCCATGGTGATGTTTTCCGATTTCCAAATAGGTATGGGTAATTGATAAATGATTTAATTGTAACTTTTCCTCTTTTCAATCCCCAATTTTTTAACATACACATTATTATAAATTATGTGATCTCCCCCTTCATTTAGTCCCTCTAATAGTTACCTCATTTGTATTGATACATCTACTTTTTCCCAATGTGGATACATAAGGTTGAGTGATTTTCATTATTTCACTTATCTATATTTATCCAAATATTTATATGGTAAATATTGTTTTGAACAAAATCTTACATCACCTTATTCAATAATTTTGAACTTTTGGGATTACCACAATATTATAGATTCCACCTTCTTCTATATTTCCACATCATTTATTTAGGAATCTTTTATATTCTAGAGAAGGGATGGTTGATTAATCATTCGAAAAAGGAATGAAGGTTTTCCTCCAATTAATATACATTTTCCATAATCAAATCTAATAATATTCATTATTTTATGTTAATATCCTGATATTTCAATTTATATTTTATGATATTATGATCCGTATATTTTTTACCGCTCTCCCAATAGAGGTAATACAACAAGCTTTTCAATACAAAGATCGGTGAAACCAACCCAAATCATGGGTAGGATATATTTTCTTAGGAAACATCAATAATCTTGGGGTTTATTCTATATCTTATTCATTTTTTAGTAGTAAACATCTGAAACCCTTCTTTGAATCATTGATATATACCTTGAAATGTTCCCCACATATGAGATTTGGGGGAAATACTGTATTTATAATCCTTTTTTTCAATTCCTTATTCATCTCTTCACATTCACAAGTCAGAAAAAACATTAATCCCCTATGAGTTTTTTAGTTTTTCAGACATTAAATTATGATAGGTTTCACAAAAATAATCTATAGTACCCATCTAGTCCAGGGAAAATATATATATCTATTACATATTTTCGGCTTGGAATATTCACAATTTCATTTTCCTTGAAAGGGTAGATAGATATCTTATTTTTCATGATATCATTCCTCATGAATGATAATTACTTCATCCATAACACGTAGTTACTATACATTTATTATATATTTTATTTTCATGAAGTCTTTATAATAGTATCCAAATAATTTTCATTCTCCTCCTTTATTTTGAAGTATGTCATCATGTCATATATAATGTCTAAAAACATTTAAAGTAATATAAAAATAACCTATTAATTAAGAACTTAAATATTTTTGGAGAATTAATGATCTTGAAGGGAATCACTGTGAAATCATAGTTTCTAGACATTGTTTTATAGGTATTTTTGAAAATATTATCCTTATTTTCTTTTAATGATTATTATCTTAGCAGAATGTCCACCTTAGAGAAATATCGGGCCCTTCATATCTTATCCAACAAGTTTTCAATCTATTGAAGGGGATAAGTTTTCTTTATTATGATTTCATTGAGTTCATGATAATCATTATAGAGGACCATTTACACCTCATTATTCTTGATGAAGAGAATTCGAACGCCCCACAGTAAAGAAATCATGCATATAAAACCCTTTTCCTGATTCTCTTATAAATTCTTTTTCAATTCCTCCTACACAATAATGACTATTTTTTTAATAGTCCTTGGTATGGTTAGATATCTAGTTATAAGATTTATTTAGAATTAT
Source organism: Viscum album (assembly GCA_963277665.1). NCBI lineage: Eukaryota > Viridiplantae > Streptophyta > Magnoliopsida > Santalales > Viscaceae > Viscum > Viscum album. Next base: position 12,841,459 of record OY728156.1, read on the forward strand.
TCCACTCATTAATGAGTATGTCTTGGAAACTCTTCATGTATTTCTCTATATAATTCCAAATAATTGGGAAATATTCATGAATTATTATCTCATTTCTCTCGACATTTTTACCTATCTATACTTGTTCATAAGTAAATATTATCAATGATTAAGAAGAAGACTCCAAATAGGATTCCAACTTCTCATTACACTTATAATGAATCAAAATATGACTTTCACTACCGGAAACCCACTTTATACCTATAGTTTAAACACATGGGTATAGCCCCTAAACCCTTGGCCATATTCTATACACATGGTCTTAAGAACTATAGCATATAAAGGTGTTGGTATATAATTATACACATGGTTTTTATAGAATCCATGGGAATAGGTCCTAGAGATTCTATCACTCCCAATGTTTAAAAACCCATGGGTATAGTATATCCCATCAAAAAATATATACCCATATTTCTCCAAAATGGAGTAATCAAAGTTTTCTGCATTTGGTAGTAGTGGTTGCAACACCTCTTCCACAAGCTTCTAAACTTTTAAATAAAATATAACAGATAGTAAGATTTTAATGCAATAAATTTTCTTATATTTAACATTCAATAAACTTATTATATTAATTATCAAAACATATAAAATACTATATCATATATATACTTTCATCTGAGAAATTAATTCAAGTAATTATACAACATCCAAAAGTATCCTTCATAATACGTAAAAAATAGAGGGGTTTAATATCTCCCCCGTCACAAATATCTTTAGTCTAATCACTATTAGCAACATCACTGTCACCATAATCAACATCCACATCACTAATAAAATCTTCTTCAACAGAAATTGCATTATCTGGACTAGAAAAATCAATAACATCATAATCTCCACCACCATCTGTTCCACTGACAATATGAACCACATTGGAATCACTCTGGGAATAATTTAAGTAGTTTATTGATTACATATATGAATCAATTGATGTATCATCCTATGATGGATATGATTGACTGATAACTAACCAATATTTCAATAAGTTTTCAATGATCATATTACTTATTTTATGCTCTCATTTACATAGTTTATGCTTCTATAAAACTATTTTTCTCTCTCAAATGAATTTATAATAGCACATTTTAACTAGGGAGTCTCAGAGACTTTAGAGGTTCCTGATTAGTACCAACAAATATAATGGATGATGTTTTTCCCTGATTGATATTGGACAATCCCCTTGTAACATCCCAGGTAAATAAAGAATATGATATTTTCATATTTATTAATATTGGTAAATTAAATATTAATATAACTCTAAAAAGGGTGATATGTTCTATGGCATACTCAACACACAAAAATGGGTTTCTCCGAAATCCCGTGTTGCACACAATTTCAAGTCATACTAAGAAATATATAATAATATAATATTATTTTAAATGGTAGTTAACACATAACTGTTGTATTGGTGAGAATAAACAGAACAAAATACAAAATGATTATAAAATTTTGTCAAATGTTTTTACATCTATCCAATAAAAGTTAGAATCTTTAAATGTTAATGAATCCAATTATAAGCATTAATACTCTAATATTCATGAAAAGCACTATTTACCAACTTTTTATGGGGATCCATTTTTAAATATAGTTTTTTTCACTTTTATATGTTCTATTTGACAAAATAATATTATTCTCTATATTTGGTACATCAAAATTTACTTTAAATGAAATTTTGTTATTTTTCTAATAATGTTCATTTTGTAATGGATAAAAAAATACATCATTTTAATTCAAAACTACCTTTCAATATAATTTATTTATATTGACTGATTATCATTTTCATTGGTTTTAATGTTTAATTGGATTATAGTTTCAACTTTCTATAAAATTTTGACCATTGGAAATAATTTCATGTCACATCCAGACTTTCCACTATGTCATGTTTCGAATTTATATTTTCATCTTATAATTTTATTTGTTTCTGATTTTTATTATTCTTTTGATATGAAATAGGGGCTGATCCCGACTGGGGTTTTTCTCTGATAAATGAGGATTTTAGCCTCAACAAAGTTTTAGTGCGCCGTTGTCAAAGACGTGCGGCCTCGCCTAGGTCACTGCGCAGCCTCGCTCGATTCCCCAATCGCCTACCCAACGTGAAACTAATTAAATAAAAGGAATTAATAATAAATAAATAAAAATATATGAGTTTTTTAGGGCTTTTTATAATGCGACGCATGGTCGAAGCATAATTTTGAAGTCGTGCGGCTCCGCCAGGGTCGTCGTATGACCCTGCTCGATGGTCAAAAAACAAAATAAATGAATCAATAATAATAACGAAATAAAATTAATGTGTGGAAAAAATGACTTGAAAGATTTGTTAATAATATTGAAAATATTGTTTTTAATTATTGTAAGAATATTTTAGTATTTTTGGTTATTATTATTATTACATCCTTGGATAATAATTAATTTGAGGGTATAATTATTATTTTTTGAAATAAAATTTTATTAAGTTTATTATTGTGTAGTTTATGGTTTAGTTTATTCTGTTTCTTATTATTTTATTTTTATTATTATTTTCATTATTAAAATTTTGAATCGTATTGTTATTTTTATCTTCCATTTTTTCTATTTGTTTTTTCTCTCTTAGGGCTCGCGCCACCCCTGCCTTGTAGGCTGAAGGCTGCCACCCATACCTCCATCTCTTCTTCTTCGTCGCACCCCCCTTACTGATGCCCAGACATGCCACACCTCTTCCTCTGTCTTGGAATCCCTCTGGATCCACCGCCCCCCCACCCTTGAGCCACTCGACCACCCTAGCATCCGCCCATGGAACCCTCGTGCCACACCTCACCTCCCTCAGCCTCCTCCCACGTTCAGCCTGTTCCGGTAGCACGACCTTGCCAGACCGCACCCTTGCTTCCTCGTCGCATCGTTGCACAAATCCCCCCTATCCGTGCCTCTCGTTGCATCCTCCCACTTCCTGCGCTATGACCCACCAGCGCACCCCCCTTGGCATGCTATGTTTTCCATCCCGATCAGTCAGCCATCTCAAGCCGCACCCCATGGAAACCGGCTACCACCGAGCAACAACACCTTTTCCATATGACCATTTTTTGGCACAAAACACCTCTGTTGGCCTCTTTAGCCTCGAGCAGCCCTTGGATATGCACCACCCGACCTCCTGAACACCAGAAGTAGCCTTCATTCCCCTTCGCCGCAAGTGCGGACCACTCGGGTAATCTATTCCTTCATCTTTCTAGGGTTTAGGTCATGCTCGGTTTTGGCTTTGGTGACTCCAGCTTTTAAGGGTGTTAGTTTTATCTTTCTATTTTGATTTTATTTGGTTTCAATTTATGTTTAAGGGTTTAATTTATGTTTTAAGTGCTATGAGTTGCACATGATTGGAGTTCTTCATCAAGGTTTGGAAGTCTTCATCGCTCGAGGTTAGTGTCTCCACATTTTAAAAATTATTTAATGAATTCATTTTCTTACATTGATAGTATATAATTTTCATTGGTTAATTCTTTTGGGTGCGGTCTTTGATTCTTTGAAATATTCCATGTGTTAGATTTATTTGGAATTATTTCATATGGGTGGGTGCGTTCATTGGTTGAAAACTTATCATTAGTCAATTGTTAGTGTTTAATAATGTTTGCAGTTAGCATTTAATTTGTGAAAGTGGTGCTAATTGTGTTCAACATAGCATATTGTGTTCATGGTTGTAGGTGAAGGTGTGTAATAGTTGAGTAGGTTGTTTCTATGGAAACCTATGTGAGTTTTGTTCTAGTGTTTTTATAAACATTGTTTTTGTTTTGTGAAAATGTGCAAAGTGCAATATTTATGTTTTAGTGTTTTTATAAAGTTTGTGTTTGTTTTGGGAAAATGTGGAAAGTGTGAAATTTGTGTTCTTGATGTGGCATTTGGTGTGTTTGGTTATGAAAGATGTTTGACTTGGTTTTGTGTGTTAAAGTTGTGTTATGTTTCTTTTTAAATAATTTTTTTTAAAAAAAATTAATATGTTTTAATAATATTTATTAATGATAAAAATTTATTATGTTTTTAATAAACAATTACTAGCAATGGAGAAATTGTTTTAATTGAGTTGGGTAAAGTATTTTGTCATGTGTACTTTGTCAAATGGTTTTCTGTGTGTGTGAAAGTGTGGTGGTGGGTTTATGTAACACCTTGTTTTTTTATTTGTCTGAGTTTGACATGAAATGTGAAATTGGAACATTTTGAGCACAAAATGGGAAGCTTGGGTACTAGGTGGGAGGACTAGATCTAGCGTTCTAGTGATTCAGAAGTGGCTCTAGCCGGATTTCACATATGTGGTTTGACAATTACAACACTGAAAAACATTGGATGATGATTGGAGAACACTAGGTTATGGATGTGTTTCCCTACTAGTGGCTAGTGCACGAGAACGTATTTTTTTTGTGGTTCATATACTTCTATTCACCGAGACTCGATATTCTAAGGTCCTATTCCTTTTACAAGTACCTATAGGTTATCTCCCAATTTTTGTGCTCCTGGACTACTATAAACTCACCGTCAGCATATGGTGTAGCTTTTGGGTGCTTCTTAACTGTTTAGGTTTTTCATGAATGCAAGGTTATTTTTGTTTAATTATTAATGTCCTTTTATTTGAATGTGGTTTCTTAATAGAAACTATTTCTTTAAAATTGTGGAAGCTTTGGTGTCATTTCATTTATTTAGCCTTAAATTTTTTTGGTCATTTAATGTTTACACGTGGAACATTTATATTGGGTGAAGTCCTACTAGGCTTCTTTCTCACACCCTGCATACACATTCGGGTGTATGTAGACCTTGTTTCTTTTGGTTTTCAGGTTGTTGATATCATGATCAGTGATGGTGGTTCATATGTTTTTGGTCTTCACGTGCAGGTTGTTGTTAGTATCTTGGGGATGCATCTTCTTGTGTCATGGGGAGGTTGGTATCGAAGTTTAGTTTTCTATCCTTGTTGTGCACTTGGGGTTTTTAATTGAATTGTAGACTTTAAACATTTTTATAGTTTAAAGGCATGTTTTGTTGTCTGTCTCCTGTTTTAGTTTGTTTATCTTGTTTGTTGTTTTTTATCTCTTATTTTGGGTAAATCATTCCCATGAAATGTTTTGATACCCAGGCATTTGTGCCAGCACGTGGGGATCAGGAACGCCCCTCGGGCCTTTGCACGAACCGGGTCAGGCGTCCGTCGGATGACGACCCAGCCTGGTACGTGACAAAATGGTATCAGTGGGAGGTTTACTCTTAGGGTAATTTTCCATTGGGATAGAGTCATGGTGGATTCGAGTAAAGTTTGTTGGAATCTGACATCCTGGCTATGAGTAAGGTGTCTAGCCAGCACACCTCGTGGTAGGACTCGAGTTACCGAAGTAAGTTGGGGTTTGTTTGAATCTTTGGTGCTCGCGGTTAATCATGTCTAAGGTAAATGAAAAGGAAGTAGATTCAGTGGTCCTAGTGAGCTCGTAGGGTCTGGAAATCCTTGTGGAGCTGGGGAAAGTTTCCAAAAATACTCTTCATGGCCACAGGCGTGATTGGCATATGGGCCCTAATACTGAGTAGATGTGTCTACATTGTAATATTGATATGTAATGAAATAGTTATGGACTATTTCTCTAAATCTCTAATCATAAAAAGATTCTCAATGTGAATTATCAACATAACTCAGGATAATGTAATGTTTATGGTTGGGGCCTTATAGTTGGTAACAGAGGTCGGTTTAGGAAAATATTGGAGATAGGGTATTGATAAATTAATATAGATTAATTAATTTTTATTACAACTGAAATGATATCACATTTAAAGATTACCATGTTTCTCCTATTAATATAGTTCTATGTTTAGATTTGTTTTTTGTAGAGGAAACATAGAAACTCTCATGAGAAGGTATATGAAGGTTAATGACATTCTAAATCAGCATCCTGATATGGTCGGAATTATAATTGAATTGTTTTTTGCAGTGACAGATCAGTTGACGTGGGTGATAAATGGTGGTTGTATTTATTGATGATATTTAGTTTTATTCCAAAAAGTAAATAGGAACATGAAATTCATTTAAGGGTTTTCTTTAAAACGTTAAAATACAAGAACCTATAATGTAAATTCAGCATGTGTGAGTTTTGGATACAAAAAATTTCATTCCTTTCTCACATTATTTCAAAAAATTGCATAACAGCTGATCCTTCTAAATCAAAAGTTTTTAAAGAATGAAAAACGCCCTCAAATATAACTAAGATCAATAGTTTTCATTTTTTAGCAGGTTATTACCAGATGTTTGTTGGAATTTTTTCACAGTTATCTAGCCCACTGACTAAGCTAACTCTAAATGGTGTTAAGTTCATTTGGGCATAAATAATATGATGATTGTTTTCAAGAATTGAAAAGAAGATTGGTGAATGCTTCAGTTTTGGCACTATCTTCTAGATATGGTGAGGTTTTTATCTATAGTTATGCTTGGTTGAAAGTACATTGTTATGTCCTAATGCAGAATGATCAGGTAATTATTTATGCTTTACATTAGTTGAAACTTCATGAGTTAAATTACCCTTCACATGATTTGTAATTAGATGCTATTGTTTTTAAAACTAAAATTTTTGTGGCATCATATATATGGAGTATAAATTGAAATATATTATGACCAAAAAATTTGTTGTATATACTCACTAAAAAATTATTTACATGAGATGGAGGAAATAGATCTAATTAATCAAGGATTATGATTAAACAATTCATTTCCATCTAGTAATGGATTATTAAGTGGCTGATACTTTGAATCGAAAAAATAATTATACATTAGTTTTTTTACATTGGGAATAAGAACCATTGATAAAATATTTGTTGAATTTTGGAATAGAATTTGTTTGTGATGAAAGTTACACTGTTTTGTTTCAGGTGTCATGGAAATCAGCTCTATCAGGCAGAATTAAGAAAGCACAGAAGTAAAACAGTGAGTTCTAGAAAAAGGTAGAGTTGGTTCCGAAGTGTATGTTTCCTGAATTTAAAATTGTTAAAGATCTGGTTTTTTCGTTGGGAATAGAATATGTGTTAATAGTTATTCAATGTTGAAGAAAGAGTTATTATGTGAAGATCATAGTTCTCTGTTTTTAGTTTATCCCAGCAATACTAAAATATATATAGATTTTTAGGAGTATTACTAGATGGATGGATTCAAAAGAGATATTTTTGACTTTACTATGAAGTGTTTGAATTGACCACATGTGTAAGAAGAGCAGAAGATATCCAAAGGGATGCTTCATCCATTACCAGTGCCAGAGAAGAAATGAGAAAATGTGTCCATGGATTTTTTTCATGGTATTACCAAATAATTTTTGATGTAATAATGGAATATGGGTTATTTTTTATAGATTGACTAAATCTAATAATTTTATTCTTATTTAAGATACATTTTCTCTTGATCAACATTCTCGATTTTATGTTAAAGAGATTGTTAGGTTTCATGGAGTTCCCATATCCATTTTATTTGGTCGTGATCCCATGATTACTTCTAACTTTTTAAAAGGCCTTCACAATTCATTGGGTACTGAATTAAATTTTAGTACAACTTTTCATCCTCAATCAGATGGGCAGTCAGAAAGAATAATTCAGAAATTGGAAGATATTTTACGTGCTTTATCAATTGATTATGAGGGACATTGGGACCAACATCTTTCTATGCATGAATTTTATTATAATAAAATTTTTCATTCTTGTATATAGATGGATTCATTTGAGGAATTATATGGAAAGCGGTGTGGAACTTCATCTTTTTGGGATGAAGTTGGTGAAAGGACGCTGAAAGGACCAGAATTTATAGAAGATATTATAGATAATATTTTGTTGATATAGAAACACATAAGAATAGATTAGATTAGAAATTAACATTATGCGAATTACAGGAGTAAGGATCTTTTTTTGAGTTAGGTGATCATGTATTTCTCAATGATTCTCTAGGAAAATTATTGATGTGTTTTGGTAAGAAGGAAAAGATGATTCTGAGGTCCATTATACATTATGAAATATTAAAAAAAGTTAGATCAGTTGCATATAGAGTTACTTTCCCTCCTTATTTATCCCAGGAACATAATGCTTTTCTTTTTTCAATGTTGAAAAATTTTATATTAGATCCATATCATGATTTGAGACCATAGGTAGTTCGGTTGGAAGAGAATCACTCATATGAGGAACAGCCAATTCAGATTCTTAACTGAAGAGAGAAAGTGTTGAGGAATAAAGTAATTCCTCAGGTAATGGTTTTTTTTAAAACCCTATAGTTGAAGATTCAAAGTGGGATTCAGAATATGTTATGAGGTATAAATACCCACACTTATTTGAAAAGTGAATATAATTGCGAGGACACAATTTCCAAAATTGGGAATGATGTACATCTTAGTTAAATAAAGAATATGATATTTTCAAATTTATTAATATTAGTGAAATAAATATTAATTTTACAATAAAGGGGATTTCATGATTGATGGAATACCTCACATGAAACAATGGGTTTCTCCAAAATCTCATGTAGGACACAATGTTGACTCATACTCAAAAATATATATAATAATATATTATTATTTTAATTGGTAGTTAAAACCTAACCAATGTAATGTAAAAATGAATGTAAGTAACTAAAATATGATTATAATTATTTTTTAAAATGTTTTCTAACTTATCTAATAAAAATTTATAAACTTATAAGTGAATGAATCCAATTTAAACATAAATACTCTAATATTCAAAATATGGTCGATTTATCACTTTTTAATTGAGAACCCTTTTTAAATCTAGTTTTTCTAACATTTATATGTTCAATTTTTTTAAAAATAATATTCTTATTTAGAATAGGGACAAATAACAATACTTTGGATGAAATTTTTGTATTTTTCTGATAATGACCTTTTTTAATGAATAGTGAAAATTACTGCATTTTAATTCAAAACTGCCTTTTAATATAATTTATTTATATGGATAGATGATATTTTTAATCAGTTTTAAAGTGTAATTAGGTTAAATTTTTACCATTTAATCCAATTTTTTTCATTGGAAGTAATTTCACTTGGAAATTGAACAAAAACAAGTGTCAATATTTTGATAGTTATTATTTCTTAAAAACAGGTTTTTTGGTTTTGCAACCAGAATTAATTTTAAATTATGTACTACAACTTATGTGTTTTTAATTTAGAAAAATGGATCCATATTGGTAATCATGAGGTCCAAATTCTATAAATAGGAATCTTTTTTTTGTATACATTATGAATAGTAACTTCAATAATATTTTATGTACCATGGTTAAAAGGTAAATCTGGTAAATAAGGGTAAAAATGTTATTATAATAATATTAAACTATACTAAATTTTATCCAAATCCCATTGGATGACATATTTCCAATCATAGGTATCCATGGGAAGATTTTGGTACCCCATGGAGACACTTGTTAGTTAAAATGACACTTTAAAAAAATTAATTTATAGTTAAGGAAAATATAACATAAACATATATCTCCTAGTAAAAAAAATTTAATAATGGGTTATTTAAGTGATATTTTAGTCTATAAAAATTAATCAGAAATTTTAAAGGATTTCCTAAATCATGGTATTTTATTTATAATTTTTAGTCCTCATATAAGTAAATTTATTTATGAATCGATGGTGATGTAATGATTACCTCATTAATGAATGTTCTAAATAAATGAGATTATAAATATTAAATGAAATTTATTTTGAAACATTTTATTTCATAAAATAATTTTAGGTGTTAGTATAAATTTTTGTATTTGAATTAATTTAATTTTTTTGAAATAATCTAATTGTTATTGTTTTTTTAATAGTCTTGATATGAATAGTTTATAAATTGACATAAATGAGTTTTTAAATAAATAAATATTTTATTAAATAATAGAATAGTCCTAAAAATACTATATTCCTCCAAATTACATATATGATGTTACTATATTCCTTAATGATAAATTTTTTGGTTCCTTGGAATTTTATAGTAAAAATATTAACCATATTGTATGAATATACAAGAGGGAATTGTAAAAGTTATATCAATTAACTAAAGCTTAAAGAAAAAAGTAAGGTTACTTTTATGCCCTAAACTTGTCTAAAACTAATTTGCTAAAACTATTTTGAAAACTAATTACCTTATCTTAGAATAAAATTTTTTGGGGCCTTTTTAAATCGAAATTCAGTTTATAATAAAATAATATTTTCAAACATTGCTTAAGAGCCCCTCCTCCCCTGATAAAACACCAAAACCTATAACCCTTACTCACACCTCTCAAGCCCCCTCGGATCGTCCAAAAACTACCCAAAAACACCCCCAACATACATATCTTCCATCTAGGATCCTTAAATTAGGCATAAGGCACATGAATAAATCCTTTTGTATCAAACAAAAGTGAGTTACGCAATTTAATTGAAATATCTTTTTTCATGTTCTTTTCTTTTATTTTCCTTCTCTAACCCCCTAATAGCTATTTATTCAATACTTTTATTACAACACCAGTATCCTAAATATACAATGATTTTGTTATGATAATTATTATAACTACACATCCACACACCTCCATCTAATGGATATGAATATATTGTTTCTATGGATGGTGAACTACTATCTCACGAAACGATTGTTGTTCAATTATCTCATACTGCATCTTATGGTGGCCATTAAAATGAAACTCTATTTATATGTGATATTAATTATATTTATTATATCTCTATACTTATTTAATTTTAATTAATGACATAACTTTATGATTTTCATGTTGTATAAATAAGATAATTTAATTTTTGGAAGTGTGGACTACCGTCCACTCGAAGTAATATTACCCATTCATACCATACATAGAACATATAAAGGATAGTTTTAGTGAACTTATGTAATGTATGTAAAATATGATATTATACTGGAATAGTAATCTAACTATGTATCATTTTTTTTTCATTCAATTAATTATGAAATTGAAATGAAAGTAGAGTTCATCCATATGTTCGGCTTACCGACACCATGAATGATGCATTTCATTTCTTATCTCCAAATGTTATGTAATGTTATAAATACCTACTTACATAGATGATATATATGATATATAAGATATCTAAATCATGAATATAATTCTCGAGGTAATTTACTTTTGACCACATTGACAACGTGTAATAATAAGAATTTTATTTATACTGAAGTTCCAAATATAGGGAAAATGAATATTATTAACATAAATGATTGTGATATGTTTATTACGTGGTTATAAGTAATATTAAAGGAATAATAATCTTGACAATGTTTCTCAATCAAATATAAATAAACTTTAGTTTATTATTCTGGAGTGTAAAGAACAAAGGAGTTATGTCAGACACGAGGTAAGGGAACTTCTTAACCCAATTTCCATTCTTTGAGTTCAACATCTGCTTCTTGATTATTTTGTGCTATGATATGTGATAAATAACATTCCATGTCCTATATTGTATTTGTATTTTAATTATGTGTACCTAGAGTGAATACACATAATTGATCTATTATATTCACAAAATGATATCTGTAAGGGGCTACGTCTCAATCTTCTTTTATTGAGGCATATCTTGATATTGTGATCATTTATTATCCTATAATTTTATATAAAACCCTTTGACATATTATTTAATTAATATACTTATTATCATGATATTATATGCTTTTTTGATATATTATATAATTTTTTTTATTCAAGTGTTTCTCAAGTGTTACGAGACTCTTTCACTAAAACTCCATTTTAAAAGTTTTGAAGATTTATTTTTCTAAATACTTATCATTAGTTTCCATTCTGTTAAAATGATATTAAGGATTTATTTATATGGATATTAATGTTTTAAAATTTTAATTCCTTTAAAATTTTCTAAGTGGTATGGGACACTTTGATTCAAAAATATTCTTTTTAATTAATTTAAATGTGTCTTTTAAATTTGATTGATTATGTCAATATCATGAAATGATATATTTTGATGGTAATTTGTAAATATTATCTTTATTTTATGATTGGTTTATGTGTTATTATTATGTTATAGTTCTTGGAAACTGTTTACTTATACAGTTGGTTCTGTGATAAACCTACGGTGGGTGAGCCCAAGATAGCTCTCCAATTGATTGGGTAATGTAATGAAGGAAAATGATATTGTTTCTCCTAAGAGATTTAGGGAATATATTTTTATGGGTATTCCAAATTAATCTCCCTATTTAACTATGAAAGGTACAATGTCTATTTGTTATGGATTCCAAAAGTTACCTTTATGATTTTTGATTACCGTGTTCTATTCATAAATATTATTATTTCATGAGGCATGTTAAAGATCTTATGTATTGTATGTAATGATATACTAATGTTTTATTTCATTATTTTATAACCCATAACCCTTATTGAGCTTTTTATTCTCATCCCATGTTTTTGAAATATTTATCACAGGATATATGGTAGGGTAAGAGAAAGTAAGAATTCAAGAAGATTTATATTAAGAAAATAATTCTTGTTTTCTTTTAGGTGTTTCTTTGTTTTGAAAAAACTGGATACTGAGTAAAATTATCTATATTGTAATATTGAGATGTAGTGTAATAGTTATGGCCTAATTCTCTAAAACACTAAAACTAAAAACATCCCCAATGTGAATTCTTTACTCATCTCATTATTATGTAATGTTTAAGGCTGGGGCCTAACAAACATAGTTCTCCTAACCTAATACCTAACTCAATTGATGAACTTGTAATCATTTTTATCATCTAGGGCCTCCAAGGTATAATTTTGAAAATATAAACAATATATTTAATTATGAATTTAAAATAAATATTTGAAATATAAATAAAAATACTTATGATATTTTATTGTGTTTTTTCATTTACAACACACCTATTGTAACGACCCAAAGTTTCATTAATGGAAAATCACTCTTGATCCAGTTAAATGTCTCTTTATAAAAAATGTATTTATAAGATGTCAACTTCTTTTGTTTTATGATAAGATTTGTGACCGTTACTTTTATAGTGGTTGAACAATGATCACATGATTAGTATAAATATAAGGCTTTAACGAACCCTATTTTACTCAGACAAAGGAAGCGATGGCCTCATCCAGTAGAATTGACCCATATAAAGACCATTTGTCTGATCTTGGAAAAGAGGTGGTGTCTTCAAGCTTCTCCCTTGACCAAGCCCATGCTGAGCTTCATTATGTCATGCTCGAACGAGACCGTCTATGGGAAAAGTGGAAGTTGATAGAGATTACCACTCGAGCGATGTTATCCGAGCCACCCCAAGAGTCTGTCACCATCGCACACCTTACCCTTAGGTTTTATGCGGATGTTTTAAGGGGTTATGTAACAAATAATTATTACTACATTCATGTACATTATTTTTTTTATAATAATGAATATAATTTTAAATCATTTTTGATACATTGTTAATAGTTTTTAAAGTACAAATGGTGTTTTTAGTTATTATTTAATTAAGAAATCTATTTTATTAAATTAAGAGAATTTTTGAATTAAATAATATTTTAATAAAATAATAATATTATTATTAAATTAATTTTTATTAAATATAAATGATCTTATAAATTTATGAATGCAATTAAAATTTTTATTAAGGTTTGAAAGCCATTTCGGTCAAAACCCGTGAATTTTCGATAAATGTTGGTCTTTATTTAAAAAGTGAAAATTAACATATTTAGAATTTTTTTGGATAAAATAAATTTCATTTTTGGAATCAGGACATCGAAATTATCCAACGGTGAATTTTTCATAATTTTCTGAGACAGTCAAATTTTTGGGTAAAAATTAAATACCATTTAATTATATAATGTGGTTTATGACATCATAATGACCCAATGGTGATGTAATAAAATACCATAATCCTTATGTTCAGCCAATATATGTTTTATCATTAAAATAATGTGATTTTTGGTTTGTTTGACTTACTTTTCAAAGCATTAATGAACCCCTCAAAACTTATTCAACACTTTTCCTTTTTAAATTAATTTTCATGGGAGTGTGACTCACCTCCACATAAGCAACCCTAATTTTTTAATAAGTTCAGACCTTGGAATTGTAAAATATTTTTCCCCCTTTCCTTTTCCAGAAACCATGGGCAAATACCCTGGGATGGTTTGTGGTTTGGATTAGTTTAATATAAGTGGTCCCAAATCTAAATAACAAATAATTCTCTCACCTTTCCTATGTAAACCCACCCAAGATCCCACATCCTCCTCAGTAAAATCCTTTGGAGTTCGTCCAACCTCTTCCCTACCCTCTCTATAATCCTCCCAAGGTTCCCCAGGCTCCCATGAAGCCTCTCACCAGCCTCTCTCTAGCCTTAGGAAGCACACTTCCAAGTGAGGGTTTTTTTCCTTTCTCATCTTCATCAATTTTCTTTAAGTTGGTTTTGCCTTTTAATTTCAATTATGAATGTTGGGGTATGGTTTCGCACCTCCCCCATACTGCCCTATTATTGTTTGAATAATGGGAGACTCATTTTTCACTCATTAAATGCCTCCCATGTACACACATTACTATGCCAAAATTCCGAAAGGAACTTCTCTCTCTTCTTTAACATTCAAACAATAATTTTGTATCATGAATCTAAATTCCATTAAAATTGTTTGGACATGTATTTATATGTCCCCCTTACTTTACATTTCATGTAAATATTATGAGACACCCTTTCTCTCTCATCAAACCTTTTTTATGAATTCTAATGTCACACCGTTACGCTGCCGAAATCGCACCGATTTTCTAAGCCAATGCCATTGTGTAGTGAATACCATGCCCATTTCTTCGTCAAGGGTATTCACCTTTATTCACATTTACTTATTGTTTATAATGTTTCATGTATGAATTCCACATTTATTTATCATGGAATAAATGATTACGTTTTATGAATCCATGTTTTATGATCCATGTGGCACACTTATGCATGAAATGAAATGTTTAAGAAGGGTGCGCCATTATAGCGCTCCAATGCATTGGGTAAAGTATAGTATCATGATACGTCAGGTGCAATGAGTGTTGACTCATGATAATTAAAGTGCAACGAGTGTTTACTCGTGCTTCATGTACAATGAGGGTTTACTCATGCTCCATGTGCAACGAGCCACAGCTCATGCTAATTCAATGTTAAGTGTTGTTGCTACATTTCCATGTTATGATTATCATGTTTATCATTCCTTTATGTTCATGTTTCTCTTATGCTCTATTGACATTCCTATTTCCTAACAGGTATTGTACTCCTCATGTTATTTCATGTGTACTCCCTTACTGGGCTTTATAGCTCACCCTTTTCTTATGCATGTCCTCAGGTTTTCCCATGCAATGCTAAGTACGAGGGAATGTAGTGGTCATGTAAAATAATTTTTCATTAAAGATGTTGTATTTCATGATTTATGTTTTTATCTAATGATACTAAGCCCCAAAGACACTAATCCTCTCGATCTTCTTTGTTGTTTCAAGCGATGTTTTATGTAATAAATCATGTTTAAGTTGTAATAAAAAACAGGGTTGTCATAGTTGGTATCAGAGGATAGGTTTAGTGCTTTTTGGGATTAGGAAACCATAGTAAAGCCTTTGATACAAGACTAAGTATAATAAAAACATCCCTATGTTATGGTAAATACTAAGTAATTGGTTTATCAAACAAATATATCCATGTCTGGATACGAGCAGGTAGAGGCGGCTCTGGCATAGATGTATCCTAGGGGTAAAACCCAAAAACACCGCTTTGATCTAGACTCGAATGGGAACTTGTGCATGACAATGGGCCTTGCTGCACTCTTGGTTACGACACTCCCGGGTGATATGTTTTGATAAATTCACAAGCTTAGTATGAACCCTTATTAAGGGAATTAAAAAAAATACACCTACGAATATTTGTTAGAAAGTAGACCATGAAAATACAAGATTGAATCCTATAGACTCGTGAGTTAAGGAATGAAAGTTTATTTATAAGTCATCAAATTTTGTCATTGGATTACCCTTTATGTGTTACCCCTAACTTTCATTTTATTCCATCAAATGGCCGGTAATAGGAGGACTCGGGCTAACAACCGTTTTGAAGATCAGAGTGATGATGGTACTAATGTGATGCCCAATCCAATGGGAGCGGGAATCGAAAACTTTGTCACGCTTCTCTCTTAGCTAACCCAAGTTTTGAATAGAAACATGGGTCAAGATGAACATTAAACCCCCCCCCCCTATGAAATAACAAGTTGCTATCGAGAGCTTCATGAGACAAAGGCCTCCTACTTTTAGTGGATCATCTGATCCCACGATCTCTGAACAATGGATCAACTCCATTGAAAAGATCTTGCTCATCCTTCAATGTTCTGAACAATTAACGGTTCTCCTGGCGGCTTATCGTATGGAGGGTGAAGATGATCAATGGTGTAAATTGATCAAAAATACGACGCCTGAGGAGGAGATCGAGTCTTTGGAATGGGAGGAATTGGTGAAGATGTTTTTCGATAAATATTTTCCGTGCACCCTCCGTCTTAAGATGGAAAGTGACTTCCTTTCCCTCTAGAAAAAAGATGAAGAATATGTGGGAGCGTACAAGGAAAACATCACAAGTCTTGCACAATACGCTTTCGGCTTTGTCGTTACCCCCGAATGCAAGGTTGACCGCTTTTTTGGTGGGATGAAACATAGCTTGCGGAAATCATTAGTGATCCATGACTTCGAAAACTATGAGGAAATTGTCTAATGTGTCCTCAAGGTCGAAATAGAGATCAGGGAATCTCATGGGTATCATGGGGACAAGAAGTGTAAGGTGGACTTCAATTATGGTGGTCCGATTGTTAAATCCAAGGGTGCCAAGAAGTTCCAGCACCCCACTTTCCAAAAGTGCGAAAAGAAGAACCCGAGAAATTGTCTTAAGGGGAAAAGAAAATGCTTCAGGTGTGGAAGAGAATGGCACCTAGCAATTAACTGTTGGAAAGAAGGACTCGCGGCTGCGGCAGAGGAGAGGAACACTCCGTTCGAACCTCAACGCATTGTTTAATGGTACAAATGCAGAGAACCGGGTCATTTTGGAAATCAGATCCCTAATCCAAGGGTTATCAGAGGCAACCAAAAACCTCCAAGACAGCAAGGAAGATCTTTTTCCATCACTTCTACTTAAGTGAAGCCCGACAACGATGTGGTGACAGGTATGCTAGTTATTCTGTCAAGAATAGCGAACATACTTTTTGATTCATGTTCTACGCATTATTTTATATCTCGAATGTTTAGTAGAACAATCCTACCACCACCAAAAATCTTGGAAGTAAAGATATCAGTGAGTATGGAAAATGGGGCAATCATTGCATCCCATGAATATAAGTCCTACCCTATTATAATCTGTGGATTGAATTTCCTAGCGAACCTCATCATACTTCCTTTGGTGGAATTTGATGCAATTCCTGGCATGGATTGGTTTTCCTTATTTAGAGCCAACATAAACTGTCGGGAGAGGGAAATCACACTCCATATGGAGAATCAACCCCCGATTCTTTATAAGTGTCATGAGGAAGATAAATATCCTTTAGCTCTATCATCTCAAACATGGATATTACTACCCTATGATCACGCGTATCTGGCTCATATGATTGAGTCCAAAGAAGAAACCATCCTTGAAGAAATGCATATTGTGAGGGAATTCGTGGAAGTGTTTCCCAAGGAACTTCTTAGTCTTCCTCCTAGAAGAGATGTTGAGTTCTCAATGGAACATATACTTGGGGAATTACCAATATCCAAGAATCCATATAGAATGGTTGTTGTTGAGCTTGAAGAGCTGAAGAAACAACTATAGGAGAATCTGGATAAAGGGTTTATACGCCCAAGTGCTTCACCATGGGGTGCACCAGTCCTCTTCGTCAAGAATAAGGATGGGTCAATGCGGCTCTGCATCGATTATCGTGAACTTAACAAAATCACGATAAAGAACAAGTATCCTCTCCCAAGAATCGATGGCTTGTTTGATTAGCTGCGTGGAGCCCAATACTTCTCCAAGGTGGACTTGTGGTCGGGATATTATCAAGTAAGGGTGATGAAGGAAGATATCCCCAAGACTGCTTTTCATACAAGATATGGGCACTATGAATTCATTATAATGCCTTTCGGACTCACCAATGATCCAGAAATATTCATGGACTTGATGAATAGAGTCTTTAGATATTATCTTGAAAATTTTGTGGTAGTCTTTATAGATGATATTTAAATATACTCCAAAACCAAGGAGGACCATGAGGAGCATTTAAGAACTGTACTAGAGACTTTGCACAAGGACAAGCTCTATGAAAAGTACAGCAAGTGTGAGTTCTGGTTGAAGGAGGTCTCATTCCTGGGCCATATCATCACAAGTAGTGGAATATCTGCGGATCCCTCCAAAACAAATGCAATTGAGGGATGGCCGAGGCCAACATCGGTAACTGATATCTGTAGCTTCTTGGGGTTAGCTGGATATTATCGATGATTTGTGAGGGGTTTCTCACGATTTTCCAACCCTCTTACCAAGCTAACTCGAAAGGGAGTAAAGTTTTATTAGAGTGATGAATGCAAAGAAAGCTTCAAGGAGTTGAAAAGGAGGCTTATCACTGCACCCGTGCTCACTTTACCCACAAGTGGGGAGCTTTTTGTGGTATTCCGTGATTCTTTGAAGAAGGTCTTAGGATGTGTGCTGATGAATAATGATAAAGTGATATCCTATGACTCAAGGAAGTTAAAAATCCATGAGAAAAACTATCCAATTCATGATCTAGAGTTGGATTTTGTGATCTTTGCCTTGAAAATATGGCGGCATTATCTCTATGGAGAGAAATGTGAGATATATACTGACCACAAGAGTCTTAAAAATATATTCACACAGAAAGAGATTAATATGCGCCAGAGAAGATGGATAGATCTCATTAAGGATTATGACTGTTCAATACATTACCACCCTGGGAAAGCGAACAAGGTGGCAGATGCCCTAATTAGAAAGGATCCAGCGATTCTAACAATGATGAAAATTGAGAAGGATCCAATCTTCTTAGACTTGATGAAGATGGATGCGGGAATCATAAAGAATGGAACATAATCAATCCATTCACAAATGATTTCTCAACAGTCTCCTTTGGAAAGGTTAAAGGATGCTCAAAAGGATGATGTGGGAATTCATGAAAAAGTGGAAGCTATCAAAAAGGGAAAATCCTCGGTGTTTAATGTTAATGAGGAAGGAATTGTGTGGTTTGGGAAAAGACTATGTGTTCCATCATGTCCGGAGCTGAAGAAGGAACATTTAGATGATACACATAGTTCAAATTTCTCTATTCTCCTAGGGAGCACAACGATGTATCAAGATCTCCAAGAAAACTTTTGGTGGGATAATATGAAGAAGGAGATTGCTGAATATACATCAAAGTGCCTGGTGTGTCAGCAAGTGAAGTCAGAGAGGCAGAAGTCTAAGGGGATGATGAAACCATTGCCCATACCAGAATTGAAATGGAAGAAAATCACCATGGAATTTGTCACCGGACTTCCAAGGACATCCAAAGGAAACAATGCAATCTGTGTTGTTGTGGATCATCTTACAAAGACTGCACACTTCATTGCTATTCGAGAGGATTTCTCATCGGATCAACTGGCGCGGTTATATATCAGGGAAGTGGTAAGTTATCATGGAGTAACACTATCTATTGTGTCCGACCGAGATCCATGATTCACCTCTAAGTTTTGGACGAGTCTTCAACATGCTCGGAATACTGAACTGAACTTTAGTACGACCTATCATCCTCAAACAGATGGCTAATCAGAGAGGACTATCCAAACAATTGAGGATATGTTGAGAGCATGCTCAATGGACTTTAAAGGAGGATGTGATCAACATCTTCGTCTGGTTGAGTTCTCTTATAATAATAGTTTCCACTCGAGTATCCAAATGGCACCATATGAAGCCCTTTATGGGAAAAGGTGCAGAACACCGACATGATGGGATGAGATCGGTGAACGTAAGCTGTTTGGACCAGAAATGGTCGAAGAAATGGTGGTGAAGGTGAAAACCATTCAGCAGCATATCAAGGCATCTCAGATTTGACAGAAGAGTTATGCAGATAATCGTCGACGAACCCTTGAGATTAACATTGGAGACATGGTGTTTGTATGCATATCTTCGTGGAAGAAGGTCATGAGGTTTGGAAAGAAAGGTAAGTTAAGTCCAAGGTACATTTCCCCCTTCCAGATTCTTGACCATGTTGGGGCTATGGCCTATCGACTAGCACTTCCACATACTATAGCCAAGGTTCATGATGTCTTTCATGTATCCCTCTTAAGGAATTACATACCGGGCCCTTAACATGTACTCTCTTCCAAAGTAGTACGATTGGAAGATTATATTTCTTATGAGGAGCAACTAGTGAAGATCTTAGAAAGTAGATAAAAAGATCTACGAAATAAGACAATTCCCCTCGTCAAGGTGTTGTGGAGAAACCACAAGTTTGAAGAAGCAACTTGGGAGTCGGAGGATATGATGAAGCTGTGTTACCCACATTTGTTTTAGTGTGGGAAAAGGAAAATTTCGAGAGCGAAATTTCTTAAGGGGGGAATATTGTAACGACCCAAAGTTTCATTAATGGAAAATCCCTCTTGATCCAATTCAATGTCTCTTTATTAAAAAATGTTTTTATAAGATGTCAACTTCTTTGGTTTTATGATAAGAGTTTAGACCGTTACTTTTATAGTCGTTGAATAGTGATAACATGATTAGTATAAATATAAGGCTTTAACAAACCCAATTTTACTCAGAAAATGGAAGTGATGGCCTCATCCAGTAGAATTGCCCCATATGAAGCCCATTTGTCGGAACTCGGAAAAGAGGTGGAATCTTTGGGCTTATCCCTTGGCCAAGCCCAAGCAGAGCTTCATTATGTCAAGCTCGAATGAGACCGTCTATGGGAAAAGTGGAAGTTGAGAGATATTACCACTCGAGCGATGTTATCCGAGCCACCCCAAGAGTCTGTCACCATCGCAGACCGTACCCTTAGGTCTTATGCGGGTGTTTTAAGGGGTTATGTAACAAATAAGTACTACTTTCATGTACATTTTTTTTATAATAATGAATATAATTTCTAGTCATTTTTTATACATTGTAAATAGTTTTTAAAGTACAAATGGCGTTTTTAGTTATTATTTAATTAAGAAATATATTTTATTAAATTAAGGGGTTTGTGAATTAAATAATATTTTAATAAAATAATATTATTATTAAATTAATTATTATTAAATATAAATGATCTTATAAATTTATGAATGCAATTAAAATTTTTATTAAGGTTTGAAAGCCATTTCTGTCAAAACTCGTGAATTTTCGATAAATGTTGGTTTTTATTTTAAAAGTTAAAATTAACATATTTAGAATTTTTTTAGATAAAATAAATTTAATTTCTGGAATCAGGACTTCGATATTATCCAATGGTGAATTTTTCATAATTTTCTGAGACAGTCAAATTTTTGGGTAAAAATTAAATACCATTTAATTATATAAAGTGTTTTATGACATCATAATGACCCAATGGTGATGTAATAAAATACAATATTCCTTATGTTCGGCCAATATATGTTTTATCATTAATATAATGTTATTTTGGGTTTGTTTGATTTACTTTTCAAAGCATTAATGAACCCCTCAAAACTTATTCAACACTTTGCCTTTTTAAATTATTTTCCATGGGAGTATGACTCACCTCCACATAAGCAACCATAATTTTTTAATAAGTTCGGACCTTGGCCTTGTAAAATATTATTTTCCTATTTCCTTTTCCAGAAACCATGGTCAAAAACAATGGTATGGTTTGTGGTTTGGATTAGTTTATATAAGGGGTCCCAAACCTAAATAATAAATAATTCTCTCACCTTTCATATATAAACACACCCAAGGTCCCACTTAATCCTCACTAAAATCCTTTTGAGTTCGTCCAACCTCTGCCCTACCCTCTATATAATCCTCCCA
Source organism: Viscum album (assembly GCA_963277665.1). NCBI lineage: Eukaryota > Viridiplantae > Streptophyta > Magnoliopsida > Santalales > Viscaceae > Viscum > Viscum album. The sequence goes on from OY728156.1 coordinate 12,863,431, forward strand.
AGGTGCCCCATGCTCCCAAGAGGCCTCTCACAAGCCTCTCTCTAGCCTTTGGAAGCACACTTCTAAGTAAGGGTTTTTTTTCCTTTCTCATTTTCATCATTTTTCTTTAAGTTGTTTTTCCCTTTTAATTTTAATTATGAATGTTGGGATATGGTTTTGCACCTCCCCAATACATCCCTCTTATTGTTTTAATGATGGGAGACCCCTTTCTCTCTCATTAAATGCCTCCCATGTACACCCGTTACTATGCCGAAATTCCGAAAGGAACTTCTCTCTCTTCTTTTACATTCAAACAATACTTTTGTATCCTGAATCTAAATTCCATTACAATTGTTTATACATGTATATATATGACAAATTTATGGTCCATTTCATGTAAATATTATGAGACACCCTTTCTCTCTCATCAAACTTTTTTTATGAATTCTTATGTCACGCCGTTATGCTGCCGAAATCGCACCGATTTTCTAAGCCAATGCCATTGTGTAGTGAATACCATGCCCATTTCTCCATCAAAGGTATTCACCTTTTTTCACATTTACTTATTTTTTATAATGTTTCATGTATTAATTAAACATTTCTTTATCTTGGAATAAATGATTATGTTTTATGAATCCATGTTTTATGATCCATGTGGCACACTTATGCATGAAATGAAATATTTAAGAAGGGTACGCCCTTATAGTGCTCCAATGCATTGGGTAAAGTATAGTATCATGATACGTCAAATGAAATGAGTGTTGACTCATGATAATTCAAGGGAAATGAGGGTTTACTCGTGCTTCATGTGCAATGATGGTTTACTCATGCTCCATGTGCAATTAGCCACAGATCATGCTAATTCAATGTTAAGTGTTGTTGCCACATTTTCATGTTATGATTATCATGCTTTATCATGCCTTTATGTTCATGTTTCTATTATGCTCTATTGACATACCTATTTCCTAAAATGTATTGTACTCCTCAATTTTTTCCATAAAGATGTTGTATTTCATGTTTCATGTTTTTATGTAATGATCCTAATCCCCAAAGACACTAAACCGCTCGATCTTCTTTGTTGTATTAATTGAAGTTTTATGTAATAAAGCATGTTTAAGTTGTAATAACAAAAAGGGTTGTCATACCTATAATTTTTCTTCCAACTTGAGAAAAAAGAATTTTTTTAGGCACATGGAATTGGATTCCCAATACCACTTGTTTCAAATGAAATTGTTTATTATAATTATGTTTATAATATAAACCATTTATAATCTTGAATAAAAATAATAGGTAATATCATTCAAATGAATGTGCAATTCATAAATTCAATCATGTCATGGACATTGATGAAAAATTCATAACTAAATTATAATCCAAAACACTGACTACTTTTATATACTCCTTATAAAAATTCCATAAATATCATTTATTATTTGGTGCTTATAGTGGAAATAAAATCTATGTGTACACTACCAAAATTTATTGAAAATGAATATTACTATAGTATAAAAATAATAAAGAGGCCTTCTAAATGACAAGAGGCAATAAAGGTTCCTGGAAGAAGAATAATAATGATTTGAAAAAGAATAAATCTTAATATAATACAAATAATATATTCATAATTTTAAGTAATAATTAAAATAAACATATTTTATATTTAAGACAATATGTAACTTATAAATTTTAATACGGATATAGGAACAATGAGGTTGAAAAAGGATATAATATTTAATGTTTACATTTTAAATAATCAAAAGAAGGGGTATGCTAAGTAATCTATGATATGTACACTATATCAAATTTTCAAGGGGATATTTTCACATTAAAATATCATTATATATCATGTTTTTAAATATTTTATCTTATTTTTTAGTTATTTATGAAAATATATATTGTATCATGTTTAAAATTAATGTTTATATGGTATATAATAATTATTAAATAGAATAATATGACATTATTTAGATATTTCCAATATCAAAAATTAATAATAATAAAAAATACAAGAAAATATATATAGCTAAATAATAAGTGATACAAATGTTGATATTATTTGTATTCATATTATAGTACCTAGTGGATATAATGATCAGGGATTATAGTGACTCCCTATGTGTGAAGATATTCCATTGAAATATTTTTATTTTTTATTTTTCCAAACAATTACTAAAAAAATCAATTAAATAATAAGAATTAAATTATATATGAAAACTATTAATTATTTGGAATACCTCAAACTCATCAGTCATCTAATATGCCATCATTTCTTGATATTAAATTTTGGACAAGCATGTAATATAGGTATACCATATAAATGAAAACCAAATATACTACCCCAACTAACATATAACTCATTTTTGTATGATCTCTATAACTCCCCAAGATCCATCAACCATGCAACCGTAGAAGCTTCTATATCAAGAATGGTAAAACATATCTACAACTAACATGTTAGTTGATATAAATAAATTTCTAATATAGATATAAATTTATAAAAAAAATTATATATATATGTGCACAAGATTTTTCTTTGATGTCATTGCCATGATTTATCCATGAGATCGGTTGCACAGAAATGATATCATCATACTTGGATAATGTGGCCATGAATATTTTAAACCTCCTATAAGTTTTACCTATCATCTTATTTTCTTCATTTTAATCTATCATTTCTTGTCTTTTCTGATTCCAAGCATCCCACATATGGGTTCCCCCATATATCCTAAATAAAGATCCTTGTGATTAAGTTAAAAGAGAGAAAAAATATTTAAGTCACAGTACATCATGAAAAAATGAATTGATATAATTTATAACAATTATAACAACAAAATCCTTATATTAAATTCTCAATAGGCTCTAGTGGATCAGTGGATTTCCTAGATCAGTATCCTATAAAAGATGTCTTTGTTCCAATGAATTCACTAGGTGTTCTACATGCACCTGAGTGGGAGATGTAAGAATAAAATCATTATATCCTTGATAGATAAAAGGAAATATAGTCAATGTATACACAGAAATATATGGGTAGTATGGATGGGGATACATCAATAGATATGGAAATGGTTATGGAGGAACCATCCCTACTAGCCGGGTAGACATGCTATGGAAAGAAGAGTCCTAATAAGATGGTGGTGGAGAAATGGGTGGGAATATCCCTTCATGCGATTTAGATATATTATTAGAAGGAGAGGATAAATGTAATGATTATTAAGGAATGGGTAGAAACATCCTACAGGTGGTGTGGACCTGGTATGGTAAGATTAGGCTAAATGAGATGATAATGGATGTATGGGTTGGAACAACCCTATATGCTCAATAAAAGGATGGTAAGGTGTGATAGATGTAGTGTTTCCTATAGGATAAGGTTTAGAAAACATAAGACGGGTGGTCTGTCTAGGTATAAGTGCATCCCCACTTGAACCCATGCCGGTAGGATGAGGAGGAATCAAATCTGGTGCTACTGAATATCCCTCAAAAAATTTGATAATGAATTTAAAATTGAAATTATATGAAATATAGAAGAAAAATATTAAAATTATTTTATTAACAATGGTAATTATACGAGCAAACCCAAAATCATGCATCTATTTATCAATATAAAATAATTGCATCTCACGAATTTCATTCATAATATAAATAATAATGAAATGAAAAAAAATTAAAAATCACGTATACAACATAGATTGAAAATAATTCATAATAAATTTCTTTACAAGTTTTACTAACAATATTCTAAACCGAACATATATTTTTTTAATCACTTTTTCACCCAATTTTTTGAATTGAAATAGATCTAATTAAATGATACCAAACCAGTCTATATTGAAAAATAAATATCATTTCAAAATGAAACCATATTAATGTAACTAAATTAATATACACTTCTGAAACACTTGTTAAGGTAAACTGAATGAATTATGAGAATATCTGATTTCTTCTAAATATTACAAACCACTATATCAAATTCAATATAAACCCGCAAGATGGGAAAATTTGAGTCAAAAATTGAAATATTTTGTTCAAACACCGTTTAGGACATGAATGTTTTCAATTCCTTCCACATATTTATGAAAATATATCCTTGGATTACATCATTATTGGCATCATAATTAGGTCTCAAGTGATCTCAAATATAAAAAAATTATTTTTTATTGATGATATCATCTATGGTTCATTAGTATCTTGTAATTGAATCATGTTGATAACTCTGAAACCACAATTATAAATAAATATACCATGTTGCATCATTCAGTTAAACTATTTACATTTCATAATAGTGACTCGACAATGAGATTAGTAATAAAATATCAATATTTATCAACATGTCGGTAATAATACCCACCTTCATATAGAAGTTGACTATATGATTCACTGGAATAATATTCTATTGTAGTACAAAACATTACTCCATCATGATGTGTTCTCATATTCACCGCTCGATCTTTTATAAAAAATGGTAACCATTGTTTACTAAATATTTGATTCTATAACCAAAAAATTGGGTCCAAAATCCAACACTATTAATTATTGTAAAAAAGTTTAAATTGGTAATATTAATTCCAAAAATGATTATGAAAACAAAAACAAATGTATATATATTTTTTTTGATAATTAATGTAATTGTTATTACTTTGATTACAAACAAGAAGGAAATATGTGGCTATGTAATAACTCCCACCTTCTCAAAGGTAATGATAGATGAACTGTTCATAAAATTTGTAAATGTTACCTATATAAAATGATATAAAATTCAATTTTATAAATTAAATTTCACAATTTGAGATAACATATAAGTAACCAAATTAATTACAGGATATACTCATTAGGAAAACTATTTTTAAATAATACTATGTGGTGATCCATAATCTCCTCTTCAAAGATTATTGTAGGAAATGTACATGAAATAATAATTCTTCCTATTATGGGAATAGAAATAAATGATGGATCAATTTACCTATAAAAATCATCTTCATTTCACATTTTTAGTTATGTCTTATTATCATATCATAAAAATAAATTGAATATAAATCCATACATTCTGGTGTCAGGCAACCTCTCACAAGTGAACCTTTATAATAATTGTTCATTCAAATGTATTTTTTCATTATGTACGTATTTATTTATTTTGGATACATCCACTGAAAATAAACAAGTTCCCCAAGAAGTTTTATTATTATAAACTGTTAAATTAACCCGTGCAGGTGAAAAATGATGGAAGAAATTTTTTCTATCTCACGCAAAATTAATTGCACCTCATGATTCATTTTTATCAAGAATTACTTGGATAACCATTAATCTGAAAGGTCTAAAATAATTTGGCACTAGATAATTACTATCACCCTTACTATATTCTATTAAAAAATCTAAATTGATATTGGAATCAATTCATAAAGAAGAATTTGATGATCACAACTTTTTATATAATTTAGTTCCAAATCACATATATTGACTTTTTAATATATGTTTCTTGAATAGCCATTAAGAACGTTGATATTTTCTAATACAAATCAAAATTTATTTTTATCAAACAATGTAATCACCTAATAATCACACGGAACATTAAATTTGTTTTCACCGATACACATAGGGTGAATTTCTTATCAAATTCCCTAATCCATTATGTCCCGATGAGATCGAAAGTCAAATTCAGTCTTCCCCTTTATATTTAGAAGAAGTGAAGGAAAAAATTAATATATTATTTTCTCATTGTTCATTACATCAAAATAATTATTTAATAAATTATTAGACCAACATGGAAACTCAAAAATGATACTTCTCTTTTTTCCAATTGTATGTGGCTTCAGTTTCAACATTATTCCTTGTTTCAGATTTCATCTAGTCATTTCATAAGGAAAAAATTAAATATTTAAATTCATTAATCATGGATATTTTTTACATTCATTGAGGTTTTTGTTAAGTGTCAATAGTATTCTTGAACCTTTAGTGATTCCTCCTGTATTGATGATCCATTTTCAAGAATCATCAATGCCCCCATGAAATTGAAACTACAATGATATTTAAATTTTATAAATCATGTATTATTCTTACAAATAAGACAATCTAATTTTCAATTTATGCTCTAACCATACATCATTTCATAGGTAGAGAAATCATTTATAGTCCATGAAAGGGCTATACATATCTGATATATATTGTTTGAGTAAGAATCAAATATGTGAACACATATATGCCAAATCTTCCTTAACTATATTATTGAAGGATTCAAGTAGACTTCTATATCAATATAAGGACCAGAAGGTATAGCTATCATCATAAATAAGAAGGATAAATGATTTTTCATACTCATCAGCAATGGATGATTATAAACATGAATAAAAAGTTCATGTGTAATGAGAATTAATAATCCTACAAAACTTATTAAAAGTATTATACGATAAACCCAAACTACAATTATGCACCTTGGATGAATAATCTGAATGTTGTGAATCAAATTCTCACCATGATAATTAATATTCATGATAAACCTACTCATGATTACCTTTAATTATATTAGCATCATTCCATCACATATTGGATAATATTTATACATACATGTATAGATTTTGAATTCATGGAATTAAGGAAAAGTTACATATTACATTCTATGGTACATGAGATGGGTGTTCTATCAGCATTTCCTATCCATCAAGTTACACCACATTATTTATAGTTATTAAGGTCATTTATGTCCACCAAAATTAAACTGTATCCTTTCAGAAAAGAATGAAATTTATTAGTAAAAAATCCAAGATGTGTAATTATGTTTTATACCTTATAATGATTTAAGGGAATGTATGAACCATCAGAAAGAATGTACTTCAAAAAGATAATAATTTAATCAATGTGTGTATTAAAAATTCCACGCATGGTTTTTCCATGATATAACCACATTATAAATTATAACTTCATATTTTTAGTACATTGTTTATATACTTGATCTCTCGCATCATATATTAAATTTTTAACTCTCTAAACATAATTATCTTCAGTATTTTACACATGTGTATTGATATCATTGCCTTCATTCACTATCATACTACCTTGAATTTGATGATTCACAAATGAAAAACAATCAAATATTAAATTCTCTATACAACTTATTCCATTTCATTTATTGAAAAATATAATGTGTTTCTGGTAACTCAATGGTGATACCAAACATAACAATTTTCTTGAAATAAATATTTTTTTTATATGACATCTCACTTCTTCCCAACTTAACCATGGTCTTCCTACACAATCAGGGTATGGAAAATGTATAAAACCTTTATCTAAGACATTTCTAAATGAAAAATATAATTAAATTAAAAATTATTTTGAAACTCATTTGAAATATGATCGGTATGATACAACCATATTCGATCCATTCTATTATTATAAAGGAATGATATTTTCCAATGAAAAACGAAAAATTAATTAAAGAATTCATTATAACCAATTTTAATATGAAATTCATGAAATAAAACATGTAGCTATAAAAACAATGAATAAGAGAAATAACATATTATATATGCAGTTCCTACAAATAATGAATCAGTGTGGGTATCCATGAAAATTTAAAATTCACTATCATGGTGGATAAATTTAATAACTTTCAGACTAAAATAAATATTTTTCCATTCCAATAACTTATATTTCAATTAAAAAATCTGGTATATCTATCCCTATACTCGATTTGATCTACCACATGGATTATATTTAATTCATCATAAATAATGGATTGGAACAAGTTCCATGAACATCGATTTACATAATGGAAAGGATTTACCCTATGTAGAAATAAATCTATAAATATCCATTAGGTAACCTAAGATGAAAACCTCACATATTTTCATTAATATATATGTAATAAAGGGATTATAAATAAAAAAAATTCAAACCTAGAATAATAAAATAGTGAAATATTAAATATATTATAAATTTAATGTCAAAAAATATAAAAAATTTCACTATCATTTAAATATATTTCAATATTATATAAATCATCCAAAATAATGGAAAATGGATTCTTGAAGGGAAAGTGTCTAGAAAACTAAACATTTAAAAATAATATAAAGTATTAGTGAAGTCAAACTATGTTTACCCTTATACATTTGAACATTATGCATGTACTATACATTATCTCATTGAAACATGAAAAATACTTTCAATACCCATTTTCTCAAGAAAGATATTTTTCAATACATTTGTGAAATGAGAATATGTATACATACCCACAAATTTTGGATAAAGGTAGTCATAAATGATTCCCTTTACTATTCCAAAAAAATTTATATGCAAACTCTAGGAAGAAAGTTGAAATTATGTTTTTAAATTCATATAAGAAAATAATCCATTTCATTATATTAAGTAAAATTAAAAAAAATATATCATATAAACCATGTTTACTAAAAATTCATATTTACTGTAATATATGTATAATTAAAATATTTCTATTAGATAATTTATTCCAAAAATTCATTGTATGTTAACGGATGGAAAAAAGAGTGGATTTAAATGATCCATTTATTCAATAAGTAAAGTAAATGTATTCTTATAACCAAAAAATGATCTTAAAATAGAACTAAGGAAAATGTATAAAATCAACATAATTTTAAGAAAACATTAAATTTCAATAACTAAATTTATTTATGTGATATCTGTAAAATAAATTATTATCAAAATATAAATGAGTAACATTGTTTTTCCAATTTTTAATGTTAATGAAAATGTTTATATACTTTTAATATATATGTAATAAGATAATCATAAGACTCATACTAGTTTTCTTCAGATTTTTCATCAAATGAAAATTAAAATACTTGACCACATGGAAATTGATCTCTATCCTTATTATTGTTTTTAAAGAAACATGGAACAATTTACATGAAAATACATTTAGTGCTCCGACACACAAGATGTTGTTGAACTACCACCTGATACTATAATGTGGCGACAAGGAAGAAGAGGGTGATTAACTCCTTTTTAGCACATGGTTCATAAGCACTTTGAGGAATGGAATTTGAAGTGTACGCATTTGGTGCACCTTAGTGAAGGCGCCTCACCTTGTCTACGACATGGAACACCAGACTCACCTCACAACACCCAATTCTAGGTATTACTAGGGGGTGCCTTTGACATCCAAGATCATTATTTATATATATTTTTAATAATTATAATTTTCTTAAAAATTATCTACATGTTCGAATAGATAAGTCTCTTATACATAAAATGTATTTACTTATACATAAGAAACTGATCCTATACAACACATTGAGAAAATATTATTCAATGTTAAAACCATTATTAATGAAATAATTATATAAAAAATAAATAATTTATAAGAATAAATAAACTACTATAGTTAATAAAACATGGGATTTTGTTTAACAAAAAATTATTAATAAGATTAATTTATAGTTTTTCAATTTTTCAATTTTTTTATTTTTATAAAAAAATCATATTAAATTGACGGTATGTAATAATAGAAGAGATTAATATATTAATTTAACTAAATTCAGCAATTTTAACCTTCAATATATGAGTCCCATTTGATATCATAGTTTAAATTTTTTCACTTTTCATGTATATTCACAATCTCGAATGGTCTTGAAATTAATAAATAATAATGGTGACCCAAGTATTGAGACATAAATTTATTCAAATATTGGATAATTTACAATAAAATATTCCAAATTGGTTGAAAACTAGGTTATAGTGATCAAATAAAACATTTTGGAACTTTTTCCCCAGAAAAGGAATAAACTAAAATGATAAAACATATCTCTATAATTTAAAACACTTAAAAATATGAAAAAACACTAGAAAAAAATAAGTTTTACAATATTAAAAAATAAGTCCCAACACATGTGTCGACTCAATGTATATTTATTAAATTGAATCAAACCCCTATAAATTAAGGAATACAACCAACAATATAAGAGGATGAAAGGAAATCATACCTCTCAAAGATCGTAACAAAAAAAATATTCACAAATAGAGGAAGAACAACATATGATAGGTATGATGTCACATGGGGGACACAAAAATAGTCTCAGTAAATAAGTGGTGTCCAATACTTCATAGGGAGGGGATAGAGATGAAAAATATCTTTGAGTATGGGATGGAGGAATCTAAAATTTTCTTGAGGGGAGGGGATGCAAGGATGTACAGGAGGGATTAGCGTTATAATGAGGATGAGGGGATGATAATACCGAAGGTTCCTTCATATGTAAAGGACAATAAATTAAGTTTTTAAAAACAAATTGGCATATATTAACCTATAAAAATGGTTTTTAAAAACCATGGGTATATTATTTGTATGAAAATCAATACCCACATTTTCTATAAACTGTGGCTATATATTCGTTACAATAGTGTCAATTTATAATAGTGTTGGGATTTGAAGAGTAATATCCCTCTCTTGATAGTTGATGTTTAATTTATGTATGGAAAATCAATTGATTTCCAATATATAATTAAACTCTACCAAATTAATTAAGATTAATTTTTCTATAAGATTTATTTGACAATCATTAAAAGTTAAGAAGTTATATACTTAAGATGAATCAATTGTTAATTTTTTAAAAATTGATTGCTCAACCCCAATGTTTTGTGGTGTCATTTGAATAGTAATATGAACTTACATGGTATGAAATAATGTGTTGAACAATAATAAAAATAAATGTTATAATTTTATAAATGAATTAGTTGCAAACATTTCACTAAATTGTTATCAGGGTCAACCTCAGTATAAGTGATAACATATTAATTTACATTATCACTAGGCTGTGGAGGTTGTTTTCCTTTATATCCTTTGATAACGCTTGTTCTAATGAATTATCTTTAATTTTTCATGTGTTTCTTCTAGTTTAAACAATACATCATTGGCTTAGGGTTGATCTAATCTATCATTTCATCAATTTTGTTACTGAGTTTCTTTATATTTATTCATTGTTTATTAACTTGTGTCCCTTATTTTTTTAACATTAATCATCCCCTCATTTTCTACATATAGTTTTCTTGATTCTTCTTCCCAAAATTTTTATCATATTACATGTTGTTTTTTCATTCATCTATGATATTTATCTATTGATTATACCAAATAATAATCCATTTGATGCTTTTTATCTTCAAACCCAAGAGTCTACTGATAGTCTCTAATCTCCATCTCATCCTTCAATCCAAAAAACACAATCTATCCATATCATTAAAATTATAAAATAAAAATATATTCCCTTGCACTCACTATTAATCCAATAAAAATATTTTTCACCATAATTTTAGTGATGATTATGAAGACCGAGGTGTAACCTGTAAACCCTGTGAAGATTACCATTGATTCCCCAAATATATCATATTCCATTTTAAACTAGCATAAGGAACTACATCTTTATTTTAAGAGAGATGGTATTAGAGAAATATATATTTAAAAATATTTTTTTTGAATTCATAACATTCCATTGAATCAGTATTCTCTTAGGAATTTGTGTTTTTGAGTGGCATCCATCACTAAAATGTTTCTCCCTATATGTTATTAATGTCCAACACAATTTTCTCATGTTCTGAATATTGGAAGAATAATATTATATTATCAATGAATTTAATACTTTGTTCAATAAATATTTGATCTAAAGATCAACTATATTTTGGAGGCCTTTTCACATAAAACATGGCTGCAACATTATCTTTCTTAGTTTATGATGGATGTTAAGTATGATTCATGTTACCATTCATATCATCAGTCATATGATCTTGTAATAACATTAATTTCACATATTCCACTCGCATAAGGACTGGAATATCATTTTTAAAATAATCACATTCCTTATCTTTTTTTTGTTGGAACAGTTTTTCACATTCCCTTCGATTATCTATGAAATGTTAAAAATTGGGAATACATTAAAAAAATACAAATCGAAAACTTATATACATGGAAAAATATAATATAAATTATGTTTATAAACAAAATTATGTGCACCTAGGTTTTAATATTCACTATACATTGTATTTTTTTAATATATCGTAACTAACAATATATCCATGTTATTTATAGTTCCTTATAACACATTTTTAAACATGTTAAATCATATCCACCAGGAATGTTAAACCAGTTGTTGGGAAACACCACTTTAACATATACCAGGGTTGTCCAAGTTAATAAAAAATTCACAATTTTAGAGTTATGACCCCAAGGTATAACTATACTACTACAACTTACACTTTTAGTATACATACTGGAATATAATTTCATAAACCACTCAATCTATACTTCACCAACATTCCATGATATTTTAGTAAACATTAACATATCCCAAGGGTTCTCGCAAAATTATTTTAGTAAAAATATCAATAAATCGCTATAAATTTCCTATGATACCAACTATAGTAACCCCATAACTTTACACATATTATTAACTTACTTTTAATATAAACATCCATTACATAAAAAACAAGGATTAAAAGGACTAGTTTATATAGATGACTGTGTAAATAAAGCATCAACAAGAAAAATAATATATTTTAATTTAATATTTACTATGAGATCAAAATTTACTTTTACCTCCTAAAGTTCCATGGGATAACCCAAGGGAGACAAATAAATAATGGGAGAACTAAAAATTCTAGAAAGGGAATAAACATGATAAGTATATATGATATGTGAGTCAAAGTTTTTATATGATATCATAAAAGAAACGTATCATGATTAAATACATGTAATAATAAAATAAATAAAATTTTATTATATAATCATGTAAAAATGGTTAATTTTGAAGAGAAATAAAACATGAATTAATCATAAGTCAAGTATAACGTCCAAGACAACTTCACATGGTTAATAGATTCTTATCATGGATTATGTTTACTCCCAAATCCCATACATAAAATCTCATGAAAAAAATTACCCAATAAATTGTAGATATATCTGAGAACACCCATAACAAAATATTTAGTATTATATGTACCAAATAATTAATTCACTCATAAAACCTAATCATAAGGATTCCACAAAGAAAGAAATGGGTTTCATAATCATTCCTTATATCAAAATCAATGGAAATTTAATAATGATTAATAAGATAATATGTAGTTAATTATTATGGATGTTAAAATCTAAGCACAGAATCAAAGGTCTCATAATTTGGTTTTAATTTGGGAATAAATACATTAAGTGATCGTTACATGAAATTATTAAAATATAGAAATGTTCTCCCTAATCTAGTTTTATTTTAATAAATTTTTATTTGAAAATAGGACTTATGACATGTATTAATCCATAAAAATAATGAATAATGTGCAAGGTGTATTTATAAAGGACATATAAACACGATTTAGAATCCATCCATGACATAAACGGGAGATATAAATGGAGTTATATAGTGAATTGTCACAACCTGGAGAGAAAGACTGGTTTAGAGAGATCCCTTAACTTATGTCACATATTCTTTTATACATATTAGAATTATATGTACAATAAATATATATTAATTATATGTGTATTAAAACCCATAATTATATATATATATGTTATAATATATGGTCTTCTTTTAACTTATCTACATCCATTTATTGAAAATTATTTTTCAAAATCATTATTTGTTGATAAGTGCTTTGTTTTTCATTCATGTTCTGGTTTGGAAGTCTCAATACCTATACATTGATCAATATTCCATCATTTATTGATTCATAACCACGCTAATAATATCATAAAAATTCATTATATCTATATATATATATTCTCATCCATGGTAATCAGTGATAAAAATTTAATTAAATCTTTCATAAAGAGGGTTAGACGTATGCACACATGAATGCTGATTACATTTTTTATAGATTGAAAAAAAAGAAACAAAACCATAATTAGATTTTATAAAATAACAATAATATCACATATAACATATATAGTTATTATATTCATCAATATAACCATCTTTTATAGGTAGTGAGGGAAAATGACTTACATCAATTAGAAAAGTGGTAGAATGTTGTACAAATGAATTGTGATTTTGTTTCCCATTTCATATAAGAGGGGATGTATAAATGTGATGAAATTATAATTATAATATCTAAACATTTGTAAAATTATTTTTTTATTATTTAATAATGGTTTAAGAATAATTTAAATAGTTAGAACAATAAGTAAAACTAAAACATCCAGTTAAAGTCTATACATATACTTTAGAAAACATCTTTTTCTCTGTAGTAGAAACCCTCTATGGCTTGTATTATAAAAAAAACAACCTATATAAAATGGGGAGTTATTTCAAGAATAATTTTGGCATGGTATTTGATTATCTAAAATTATTTTAACTATAATGAATGTAGGAGAATATGTTCCCCTTTATTGGTGTAGGGAGGAGAACTCTTCGAATTACATAAAATATAAAATTGATATAAATTTATTGTCCTGGAAAATGATCCAATATAAAATAATATTACTATAGGATGGTGTTACATAGTTATCATATACATATAATAATAATTGTTTATGTTTATATTGTGTTTTAACCCTTCTAATTTTTTACCTGTATTTACCCTTTTGGATTATTACCACGGTAATGATAATTCTAATATTTGTGGTTAAATATATTTACAATAAATGGGAAATTAATCCATAAAAGGAATAGAGTGGATATTTCTAAACATATATCAATAAAATTATAGAATATATGATTTTATGATATTTTAGTTCATTTAATAAAACATTCTATTATAAAAAAAATATTTTTTTGATTATTATAACTATTAATTTATTTTTAATAAGAAAGTAATATAAAAATAATGGTATTAAAATATAATATATTTATTACTATATAATATTTTATTCCTATCAAATAAAATCATGTGACATAATAATTCATCAAAATTATATTACTTTTAAATTTTTTAAAATAAGTTATTTATTTTCTCTATTAATTGAATAATTATTTTCTCAGCATTTCATAATCATTTAAGTTAATTATTTAATCACTAAAAGTTAGAAATAAATATACGTTATAATAAATATTTTATATTTTATATAAACAATACATAACCTAAAATATATTTTGTTTAACAACATGAAAAAAATTGAGAGATAACAAAACATAGAGACTGTCATTTTTTACTTTTCATTAAATAAAATAATATAAAGGTCAAAATAAAATAAATATCACTCAATGTTGAATTTTTTTTAAACATTAAACATATTGTCAAGGTAAACTCACAAAATATTATAATAGAATCTTATATAGTTATGTTTTTGTCTATAACCAATTATTTTTATCCCTAATTATTGAATTTACCCTTACAGTGTGGACAATAAATTAATATAGTTACTCATCATAATGAATAAATATAAAAGTGATTTATTTTTCCAAATTTGGTCTTCTTCATTCCAAATATACAATATAATTTTCAGTTTTGAATTTCAGAATGCGGTAAAATTTGATTTATGATTAAAACACAAAATGAAATGACAATTAAATATTTAGAAAAATGAAAGTTAAGTATAAAAATATATTTATAGTAAAATCTAGTATAAAATCCATTAAAAATATCATAATTATATTTTTTAACTAAAATTAACTAATAAGATGTTAAATCTAAAAAAATATATAATTTTACTTAATAAGTTATCTAAAAGCATATACTGTTTCTAATAAAAATCTGTATTTTTCACTATTTATTAATAAAATCAATATTTTATAATAAATATTAAAATTTCACCATAAGATAATTTTGGGGTCATTATTTCAAAAATATATCATTTTTTAACTGTATTTACCCTTTTTGATTATTACCTTGTAAATTATATTTCTAATATTTGTGGTTCAATATATTTACAAAAAATGGAAAATTAATCCAAAAAAGGAACATAATGGATATTTCTAAACTTATATCAATATAATTATAGAATATATGATTTTATAAGATTTTAAATCATTTAATAAAACATTGTTTTATAAAAAATAATATTTTTTTCATTATTATAACTATTTATTTAATTTCAATTTTAAAATAATATGAAAATAATGGTATTCAAATATAATATACTTAGTACTATATAATATTTTATTCATATCAAAAAAACATGTGACATAATAATTCATCAAAATTATATTACATTTAAAATAATTTAAATAAGTTATTTATTTTCTCTATTAATTGAATAACTATTTTCTCAGCATTTCCCAATCTTTTATGTTAATTATTTCATCACTAAAAATTAGAAATAAATAAAAATTATTACCAATATTTTATATTTTAGATAAACCTCACATAACCTAAAATATCTTTTATTTAACAACATGGAAAAAATTCAGAGATAACAAAACAAAGAGAATGTCATTTTTGACTTTTCTTTAAATAAAATAATATAAAGGTCAAAATCAAATAAATATCACACCATGTTGAGTTTTTTTTTGAAAAAATTCTATATATGGTCAATGTAAACTCATAAAATTGTATAATAGAATCTGTTACTGTCATTTTTTAGTCTAAATACAATTATTTTTAACCATAATTACTTAATTTACCCTTATAGTGCAGACAATAATTTTTAAATAGTTACTCATCATGATGAATCGAAATAAAAGTGGTTTATTTTTTCAAATTTGGTCCTCTTGATTCCCAATATACAATATAATTTTCAATATTCAATTTCAAAATGTGGTAAAAACTGATTTATGATTAAAACAAAAAATGCAATGACCACTAAATATTTAGATAAATGAATTTTAAGTATAAAATTATATTTATAGAAAATTATAGTATAAAATACATTAAAAGGATTGTAAATATATTTTTTTTACAAAAATTCACTAATAATATTTTAAATCTAATAAGATATATAATTTTACTTAACATGTTCTTTAAAAGAATATACAGTTTCTAATAAAAATTTGTATTTTTCACTCTCTATTAATAAAATCAATATTTTCTAATAAATATTAAAATTTCACCATAAGATATTTTTGGGGTCATTATTTCAAAAAAAAATTATCATTTTTATATGACATGATATATTCAATTTCCATAAATTATATAAAATATTTTATCACCAAAGGCCATAAAAATAATTATTGATGAAAAATTATTTTTTAAGAATAAAATGCATTTGTCAAAAACTGAGTGATTATTTAATAAGAAGTTATCAATACATTTATATTGAGTTTTAAAAAAAATATTTAATAAATTATTTAATTCTATTCATTCCCTCAAATTTAATGACAAGGTTTTAGCTCTCTTATTTGACTAATGATATTTCACGGTTCATTTATGTTCGGTGTTTCATGTTCTATATGCTATCAGACATAGCAATATTAAAGTATTATGTTTTTAAAATTGATACATAAAAATAATATATTGTTACTTTATAGAGTATATAAGGGGAAGTTAGTATGATTATACACTGCTTCTTGCTTCTAGAAAGAGAATAACAATATAAAATCATAGTTAGGATATGTCTTCTTTCTAAGTGGTATTGTAGTGAGCAGTAGAATCTCTATACAACTCATGTGCAATAATTTTATATCATAATCCAATTATATAATGACATATAATTTAAATATTAAACCAATTTGGATATAAAAATTTGTTTTAGATATTGATTTTGTGACTACAACTGAATATTTTATTGCATTTTGTTGTGATAGTTCTATAGTGATAGTACTTTAGAAATAGCCCATGTTTCATCTGAGATAAAGTGGTACACATTGATAATGTCAACAAATTAAGAGACCAATTCCCATGTTCATAGATAGGAATATTCAATTTCACAAAATAAAAGTGGTGTTTCAATCTATGAGTATACCCTTATGATATCATATACAGGTGATCACTAAATGTGTGATTATTTTAAATAAGTCCAAATTCATATAAACCCTGAACACATGATACAAACTCACATAAACCCTGAACACATACATTGTAAGTTTCATATCTTGATGAATTTTACTTAGATATGTGATTCTTACTTAGTATAGTACCAAATAGGATAATGTTGAATACCACCAGAATAAAGACAAATCTCATTAGAATAATGATTCTCAAGTGAGATCTTGTAGGTTGAGAGATGTTTGTACTTGGATCAAGTAAAAGAGGGAGTATTGTGAGTGAGTACCCTAGACCCTACACATATATTATCATTTATTATCATGTGATAGATAAAATTTAATATGGGAATTATTTTTCCCCCATAATTGTAATATTTCCATATCTAATGTTATACATATGGTAATATCCTTAGATTATACCAATTATCTATATCTTATAGTAATTTTTAGCTATAATAATAACCTTCAGGTAGTACGGATGTATACATAAACTTATATCCAATTCTCTAGATACATAAAACTAATATAGAATAGACTGTGAATTTGTATCATGTGTTCAGGGTTTATATGAATTTGGACTTATTTTAAATAATCACACATTTAGTGATCACTTGTATATGATATCATAAGGGTATACTCATAGATTGAAACACCACTTTTATTTTGTGAAATTTAATATTCATATCTATGAACATGGGAATTGGTCTCTTAATTTGTTGACATTATCAATGTGTACCACTTTATCTCAATCATTTGTTCAATATTAAAACATTGGAATTTATATTTCAAGTGTGGTATCTTATGTTGGGTATGTCATTTGATTGATTAAATCAATTGAATTATCAATACTAGATATTTCACTTCCCAGTTATTGAATACATATCTCAAAAAAATTATAGGATACATGAAGCTTTGATAAATCAATTTTTATGGTAGAAGATGGTAAATATATTGAATGAGGTCATTTAAAGAGTAAATAAAGAATGCACGGTTGGTGACTCAAGTTACACACATTCTTTATGAGTTATATCATTTCAAAGAGATTATATTACATGCTGGGTGTTTATATTATTGGTTTTCATTTTTAGGAAAATAATATATCTCTTTAGGGGTTCGGATGAGTTTCAGGACTCTGCTCCAGGACTGTGAATAGTGCTCACTTCTTTCATGATAAATTCATACAATATCACACTATGAGAAATTTTGAATGTCTAGACTATTATAATTAATATAATTATAGTATGTGGTGGGGACCATCATTGGTTACTGGTAATTTCTATGTTTAAATGATTTCGTATATATAAATATATAAATTATTTTTTGAGTTAAGGATAATAATTGTCAAATTTATTTACTCGTTATATTCTTTATTTTTTAAACGAATACTGTGAATAAAATATGTTTTGTAGATATCATCAAGACATTTATAGGTATTTTATTATCTTTAATAAAACCATGATATTTATTATTGAAACACCCAAATGATTTTTTATCAGGATTGGATTATGTAAATGGGTTTGAAATATTATTCTTCAAGAAACAATCACTAATGATGAGCTAATCTCACAAGTTTCTTCAAATCAAATGGGGTGACGATTTAGGTTCATTTTTTTAATTAATACTTTCAAAATAGGATCCCCATGTTGAAACATAGAATTACACATCCCTGAGAATACATTGTTACTTCATTTCATTAATTATTTTATTTGAAATTCTTTTTTCATGTTTCCACTATTTATTGATTACCAACATCACCAAAAAAATATTATTTCTTTTGGTTTGAACCTTTACTCAAATGTACTATCAATATATCTCTACAAAACAAAATTACATTCCTATTTTCTCAATAATCAACACTTATGAATATTGATTAAAATTTAGCTGAATTCATTCATCTTGTTAGAAACTTTTCATACATGATAAAATGATAAAATACCTAACCCAAACAAGCCTTAACATTTCATGGAATCTAATGCCTATGAAACCCAAATCTAATCAATATATGCTTCATTATAATCTATATTCTCATTCTTAACAACATTAATATTTGGTTATATGGAAACATTTTATTATAACACGTAGAACAATAGTTTTTCTAATAATAATTTCATAAGTTTTAAATTTTAGGAGTTACCAACAATAAGATTATCATTCCAATGAATTAACACTAAAGATAGGTTTCATTATGATGATGTTATTATCTATATAAAAAGTTATTATCGTGTGAATATTATGTTTTATTGCCATATGATAATGCATTTTACCAAATGAGATCCCCCTAAAATAACAACTAATAATTTATACATTATATCTATTAGTATCCCAATATCCATATTTCAAACAACCATGAGTCCAATTTAGTGTAAAATAATAACATAAAAATTTAGAGATGGAATCATCCCAATCATTTTATATGTTATTATTTTATATTTGAGAAAATAAGTCATTGTCGGATCCATTTAATGGATAAACACAACTCTATTCCTATGGTATCCTATATTTTTGGGTTCCCCAACATTTTCTAACACAAAAATAAACAATGCTATTTGGTTAACTATATTTACATTATATCTATTTCAAAAATTATTTATTCTAGATAATCCATGGGAACCCACATTTAGCAGAAACAAACGAGTTGGACATTAAAGGTGTTTGCATGTGCTAATTTGAAAAAAAATATAACAATTAATATATTCAAGGGCTGGGATTTTGTATTATTATCACATTTTATTACCTTTATGTATGATTTCTTCTAACGATTTAGTCTATAATCCTATTACCTCCTCTATATCATCATGTTTAATCTATATTGGTGAGTAACTCGATACAAAATTTAAAGCCTCAAATAATCACATAAAAAATCATAATATATTCACACATATCCAAATCCATATCATAAATATGCTATATGTAATCATTGGTAAAATTATTGAAATTATATGAAATTATAAATTTCAACATGAGTAATCTCGAAGACATAAATAATAAAACCCCACCATTCTATAATATGGAATTATCCTCCAAGATAGTGAGAAGCTCAACCCAAAGCCCCTGTATGTGGGGATAGTCTACTCAAGATATAATCCAATTCATCATAACATCATAATGTAATATGTAAAAATTAAATTCAAAAAATAAATATTCTGGATCAAAACATTAATTACCAATTGAGTTCGAGGTATGTGAAAGATAATCATTATGTGATTATTCCTATCATGTAATGTAAGGCTGTCCAATTTATAAAAATAATTTTACACAATTTGAAATAATGAAAAAAAAATTATATTCATAAGTTCTAAACATTTAATAAATATAAAAAATCTATGGAATAATATTTATATAAATGGTTATTTTAAAATTTTGGACATATGAAAATAATTTTTGAACAATTTGGAAATAAATTATAAATATAAAAATTTTATAATTACTAATTTTTTATTATGGACCTCTTCCTGGTACTTGAATATAAACACATCATAAAAATTCTATAATATTAGATTTCTATATTATTAATTATTTTCTATTTTACATTAATATATGATATTTTTGGAATTGTTAACTTTTTATAATCAAATCTTCATTTTGTTAATATTTTACAAACACATAACATTTTTTAAACATTTTACTAAAACATTCATCAAATTATTTCTCAAAGGATTAAATAATATTCCTAATAAGGCTTAATTTTAAATTAAAACATTCAATTTAATTATGAAAATATAATAATTAAATAAAAACTAGTATTATTTCATCATAGTTTCATAATTTATTAATAATTTAAAAATTACATTGTATGATTTTTAAATTAACACTTCATTTAGAATCTATACAAAATGATATATTATTTTATAAAAGTTGTTATAAAATTAATAATTATTATTAATATATATTTATTAAATAATATTTCATGAATATTTATTGATCAACTACAACCTCTTCCAAACTAAATAATTTAAAATCTCTTAATAAATTATTAATTATACCAAAATATTTTTTTATTATGTATTGAAGATTTTAAAAAAAATTATTCAATAATTAAATATTAAATAAATATAAAACATCTCAAACTAATCAGAATTTTTGATTAAATCCTTATTGTAGGATATTATAAATAATAAAATATTATCAATGTTATTCATATTCTATTAATTATAATCATGTAGTATCTTAAAATACACCTTAGTTCATGAGAATTTTATTTTACAATACACATTTCATTATCATTATGATATGATGATCTATTTTTTAAAACATGGATAGTAAATCATATTCAATGATCTATGGGAGGGGGTTGTAAAATTTGAGTAAAGAAAATGTAAATGATTAAATTTCTATCATGGATTATAATACCTTATAGTATAAGTTGTTTTACTATTCCTATATAAAATTTTATTATTTCACATTTTATGACTATCAAATGATATAAAATATGAATTTGATATAATTCATTCCACACATGATGTTACAAAATTTAAGAACATGGTATGTATTGAATCCTTTTCTAGAATTAATAAAGGACTATTATCTCTTAATATATAAAATTAAAGTGATCAAAGATAAATTAAAAAATCATACATGCTTAGATTAATAAAATATTTATAACTAGAAATGATGAACTTATTTAAAACATATAATCCCCCATATAAGCCACTGAAAAAACATAAAACACCATTAAATATGATTAACCATTATCACTAAATTGTAAGATGAATTCTTCTGCCTCTATAGTTATCTATTGGATTCTTCTAATCACACATCATATGTGAATATTCCTTTTTTCCTTCATAGTGTTCTAGCACCTAGAGAATAAAAAAATTAAATATCATAGGATATCCAGTTATCAATGGGGAATTAGGATAAAATATAATATAACTATTGAATCCAAAGAAAATAGGGTTTATATAGATCATGAGGACAATCTACAGTGATTCATGTATTATATCTTCTTTCACAATAAATGAGTTAATTTATTTCATAGTTCATACATCACATGCATGAATGTAAATCACTCCCACATGTCACATCTCATGTAATGATTTCTTAATGATTAAATTTGTGGTGTTATGATAATAATTTTTAACACTTTATCATTCAATAGCTCATATTAGTATCAAAGCCTTTACAAAATAACTATAATTAATTATTTACTGTGAGGAATTAGTATATAACTTATTTAGGTACTCTTTATTACACATTCAATCATAGATTCTTATTCCAGTGGGTTTCATGAAAGTAGTGTAATGCCGTCATTTTATCTATCATGCCTTTCAAATCATGAGTTATATAATATGATTTTCCTATAATAATACCCTATAAAAAGAAATAAATTCATACCAAATGATTTCCCACTTTCTTTATACAGATTCTACATTTACATCATATTCAAATGATTTTTAGGATTTTTATGGAATAGCACTTTCAGAAACATTTGTATCGATACTATTTGGAAAATTCATCATTAATTTATTCACAATATTAAAACCTTATAAAGTCCCTCCAAATAATATATTAATTTTTTTTAACATAATTTAAAGTAGTAATGTCATAAATAATGATTTTCTCATCATCCATTCTCTAATCATCAAACATCATTCTAAAAATTTGTAGTATTTCTTTGTTAACCTTCACTCCCCCCCAAATAAGCTCAATTTTATCCGAAATTTATTTTTATGTTGGATCCCGATAAGTTTTTTGTTGACATTATCTGAAAAATAAATAAGGATATAATTTCTACCTTTTTCATTGGCTTCATAATTTCTCTTATCTTTAAAATTAATGTGAGCATCTATCTTTATAAGTAGAAATCCCACAATAACTACATCTAAAATTTATATTCTAAGAGACAGAAGATAATGGATTATCTTATTCTATAAATCAAAAATGTTATTTCTATTTAATTATAGAACTCATATGTTATTAGATTAATTATATTTATTTATCTGGGACTTCTTTTTATATTAGATCATTCATGGGAGAACTATATTATCTCTTACAGTACTTGAAGTTACCTGGGGAAATTAAAAACTTTAAAGGGAAAAGGGTTTAAAATTTAATTCTTTATTATATTTTTTTAAACCAAACTATATGTTTAATTTAGATCCCAACACTATATTATTAAATTATATCACATTAAAATATTCATGTAGAAAAAATAGAAATGAACATGAGTAATTTTTACAAGGATCAATTTTAATGTGAGAGTCCAATTTTTCCATGATTGGTTTGAGTTTTAGGAATTTTATTTACACTATAAATCATAGTGATATCAGGTAAATGTTTTCTTAAGAAATTATTTATATATAATATCTTTAAATTAGTTTTTATAAGATAATATAGTGGAAACTTCCCAAAGGGTTCTTTAATATTTCCCCCACTATTTTGATGTATCTCTAAAAATAATATGGTCATCTGGTGATTTGGAATTTATTTGAGCTTTGTATAATTCAAAAAATGTCCTCAATAAGCTTCATTGGGTAGTTCTTTTAAATTATCTTATTGCCTAATTGTTTTTTCTAATAATATTCTATTTTCTTCAAGTCATCACATCGAGATATTCAATAGGATCGCATTTCCTTACTCACATATATTTTCTAAAAATTATATTGTCCAAAAATTCACACATTATGCGGATATTATGTATTTAAATCTAAAATTTATAAAATATATAAATTTAAATTTTCTTGTGTCATAATTTTTCTATTATTCTTGACATGACATATAGTATGGGGGTCTCACTTTATTCTATTAAAATTTCATGAATGTATTTATTGTAAACCTAATATGTATTATCTCCTATCCTTTTTGTTAACAAAACTAAATCTATCATGAATCTACATTTAAGGAACCATTGTTTGTAGCAATGTCTCCTCAACAAATAATTACACATTTCTTAATCTTAATATAAATACACATATATTTAACTAATTCATTCAATTATTGTATATTTCATGATTTCCGTCATGCTACTTCTCATTCACAATATTATCAAGACATAAATTTCATGAAAAGTCCCAAACATGAAAAAGACCATAGATATTCATAAATCCATGATTGGAAATATTTTTTTATCATGTATTTATTGTTACAACCTCCTATAGATGAATATGATCAAATATTTTTTCAAATATCACCCAACCTAAAGTCTACAAATCACTATATAATAATAAAAAACAGAGTGAACGCTTCTCAAAATCATCACATTCTCTCCACCCTCTCTATATAAGGATCCACATGTTTTTATCCATGATTATCTTCTGATCATTCCTTATCACATTTGAAGAACACAATGATTTTAACACTAAATTTCCAACTCTAAAAAATACTTTAATATAGGTTCAAAAATAAATCTCTATATAATGACCACCTTATTTTAACAAAAAATAAATTATTCATAATCTTTTATATAATCCCATATAAAAATGATATTTTATTTATGTAGTCATTCATAACAAGTCCATGTGCGATCTTAGTTGATTATTTTAGGCATATATATCATGCTAGTTGAATTGTGATTCTTAATTTTCCTATGTGAGATACCATAAACATGAAAACCCTAAACAGGAGAGGAAAATGAAAATATAAATTATCACTCCATAAAAAAATGTACATTTTTTAATATTTGTAATATACCTAGGCCTTTTTATCCCAAATAAATTTTCAATATGGGAGGATGATTTTTCATTACATTGGTTGCTCTAAAGGAATTCATTGAACTCTAGTGGTGCCATTTATCAATGTGAACACTACTCCATGAACCCACCACATATAGTGGATATCTAATAGTGATAAATCATGCTTTCCTCCAATATAACATATTTCACCCTCAATATATTTATATTTTATCTTGTTCATTTTCCTATATAGAGAGTATGATTCTCAATGGGGTATCTTGAGGATTGGAAAACATTTTGTGACTTTGTGTATATTTTCATTTTCCATTGAAAATAATTTTTATATATGTTAAGAAAATTGTAATATTTTTTCCTTCAGGAATAAGTATTTCTCCTTAAATATTGGTCATTTTTTTGTTAAATATCAATTAAAAAATCATCTGATATAAATATTGTTGCTAATTTGGATTGGTCTGGTTAGTTATTCTAGGTGTAACATCTAATTTTCATTTCCTACACAATGTAGGTTGTAGCTTCTTGCTTCAATCATAGATCAACCAACACATATTGACATATTTTTAACGATGGTAGAATTTTTTATTGGTAACAAATACATCATAGTCATGGGCTCTCCATCATCAATCCCACACCATCTTCTCTTTATTGGGTGGGTCTTCATCTCATTTTTCTTCATTGTTCAATGAATGTTGTGTATCTTCCACTTCAATATAGCATTCATTAAGAGATTAAAGATTAAAGGATTATAATAAAAAATTAATATTACGAATCAAAGGATAATATATACTCTATTTTCTTATGACATGAAAATATTTTAATCAAAATCTAGGTTCTACTCATAGATTTCAATGAGTTCATTAGTCTAGCATACAAGTAGTGGATGTTGGAGGTCCTCAATGTGATAAAATAATAACTCTTTTCCATCATTGGATTGTCTCGCCCCATTAATCAACCATGTATGTAACTAAATAGTTCACTAATTGTTGGGGTAAATAAATTATAGAATCCGATTAAAAATTAAATTAATAAAAATCAATGAAATAATTAAAATCATATAAAATAATATTTATAAACTTAATCATGGCCCCAATAAATATGATAAGTAGTAACGACACCAAAATTTTATAGATGTATTTCATTCAACATTATTATTTCTAATCTTTTAATAATGAAATTAGGGATCCTAAATTCGGGCCATATCTCAAATATCTTATTCATTTTCTCACTATTTTAAATAACTTATTAATGGTTATTATTTTTTATGTTTAATAAAATAATGGGAGAAGGAGTTTTATTGAGGTATTTAGATGCGGATAAAAATTAATGGAGTGGTAAAAACCTTGAAAAGTGATAGTGATAATGGGTAATAATCATATAGTCATAAGAGATCCCTTTGAGATTTTATTTGTAATTTATCACATTAAAATAGAATCTCAAAATCAATTTGTGGTATACTCTCCTCCTAGACATGTAATGAAAATAAAGAAACATGGAAGGTATACCTTGTATGTTAATCAAAACTCTTCCATAATTGTAAGGTCAGTGTAAACCTCAACTGAGATTGTAACACCTTCTTATGAATCGGGATCCATCAAACATTGTTTAATACTCATCTATACCCAAGATAATTATTTGATTAAAAATCCAAGAGAAGGAATGTAGAAATTATGATATTATAAAATAATTGAGCTATGCCTGTGAGAAATTTCAATGGAAATAACAAAATATCACCCTCACAATCTCACATTCCACTACAAAAATGAATCAAAATACGTAAATGTAATTGTTAACACTCAAACGACAAAACCTCAAAAAACATTTAATACCATTATTATTAATCCTAAATTTAGGATTTATAAATGATAACATTTGGGAAACATGAATAAATAAAATGAAATATAATGAAACTACTATATTAAAATTTATAAAAATTGAAATTACAGTATAGAGCTGAAAAATCCAATTATAAAATTGTTTATGAGATTATCTATTTACAAGGGATATGCGGGTGAAATTTATATGTACTTCATATACTCCTCCCATGAATAAATGTTTTCCACATGTTACCAAATTATGTAGATGGTTCATCTATGATGACTAATCCCTGACTATTATTTACCTCATTGGTTATTCACTAATATTTCTCATGTCATTGTTTCACAAATGAAATCCACATAATTAAGGCCTTTAAACGATTTAATGTAATATGACTGATCCTTCTTCCCAATTTCTACATTGAGTTTTTTGTTGAGATAAAATATCATAGTTTTTTAGGTGTTTTTAAATATTTTTCGATTTATATATATTGTTCTATCCAAATGGTGGATGTTATAACCATCGGGGTCCATATAATACTCTTGTGTAAATGAACAAAGGTAAAATGTGTGTGGTAGAGGGTGTGGTTCTCAGGGAAGGATATTGTATGCTATGTATCATTTTACCTCACCAAACCAATTTTATATGTCATGGTTAGAGAACAAACTTATGTTTTTCAAGAAAATCATTAGGATATCCATTTTATGTTGTATTTTTCAATAAAATCATGGTTGTGGTGTAGGTCTTGGATGAAGTTATGGTTGTTGTCCCTTGTAATTTGAAATGGTTTATTCCACCGAATTCTTTAATTGATATAAATTAATGTGTTGTATTTTGGTAATTAAACCATGTTTCGTAATTGTGATGGGATGGTTAATTAATTATTCACCATATTTCTTATAATTAATCCATTAGATTCTTCTTACCTCAAGGTGATTTGTGTTTATAGTAGATTTCTAGAAAAAAAGGTTGATTAGATGTATGAAATTCATCTAAGACCCATTTTATTCCATTTTGGATCGATCATTCCTTTCATTTGATCAATCTATGTCATCTATTCCTCAACCTTTTCAAGTGAATATGGTTTGATACATTGTAGTGGGATCCTTTTGGTGAGTATTCCTTTGATCATCTGAGTTATTCATTACTATTAAATGATCTTGGAATAATGATTTTATGGCTTCAAATATGGTACAGTGTGTAATTTATCAAAGTTATTCTTAGCTTTTTCATAAAAAATTATTTCTTGAGGTTCGTTGCTGTTCTAGACTTTCTAATGAGTGATTCTTCGTTTGGATCTTCTTTGATGATACTATATCATTATATTCTTAATTTCCCCTCTTAGTTACTATATTCTTGAACTATCATATGGAATTGAAGATGTTTTTATTGTATTTGGGTGTGAGCTTGATCCAATTGGTTGCTTTCATGGAACACATTGATGTTCAGATCTATGATATTTATGTACGAAGTCCATACCATTTTTGGGCCACGGTATTGATTATTTTTCCTAATTGTTTTATGTGTGTACGTATAATGTGATACCATGTTCAATGTTTAATTACATGTCTGTGTTCATAACCCATGAGATCCATGCTTGATTTTTGTCACCAGCGTGTGTGAGTGTGTGTGTTTATGGATACTGATACATTTTCTTGACATGGATACTTGGTGTCGCTTTTGTAATAATTTATTTGTCATTTATTATTTGTATAATATTTCATATCCCATGAAATTCCATGTTTATATATATTTTTCCATTCTATTTTATGTTTCATATGTTGTTTTTATATAATCAATGGAGTATCCATTTTAGTTTTTAGGATAAATAGTGTCCCTAAAAAGCATAGTCACCTTCTTAGAGTTAGATCATGAATGACATGAATCATTGTTGATGAATTTTATAGGATGGTAATCACATTATAATGGAATACATTGGAGAATATTGTATTGAATTTTCAAGAGTGTTTGTTTCTATTTGTGCCATCTACCAATGGTAAACATCCTTGAATATGAGAGAGTACCCATTATACATGTGTTCCAGGCATATGCACCATCAAAGGATATATGTTATCCATGATTCCTGTGGTAAATTACCCTCAAATTATAACATTTATAATTTCAATAATGGTGTAACATTCTTATAAGTAAGGGATATTGGATTTTCTTAATGGTGGAAATATAGTTTTCCATATATTTTGATAAAGTTATGTATCATGATCTAATTCATGTTGTACTACTAATATACTATTTCAATATATAGCCAATTAAGGTATGACTAGGGTCTGTGGTATCTTAGTTAATTCATGTTCACTCAATGTATGGATGATTGTATACTCATGTGCACATTTAATTTTCAATCATGTGATAAACATAAATATATTTTTTCAACCTTATTAATAATGAATAAGTGGTAGCTAAATAAGATCATAATAAATCCACACATGAGAATATTGGTGATCATTCAGACATCATGAATTGTGATAAAAAAATTAAATTTCATAGAAGCATGTTTCCAAGGATTATAGAGTTGGGGTATATACATGATATGATAGATGTCAGATAGTTATCATAAAATATTTATCTATTTATTTATCATTTTATGTTTTTTTCTATAATTTTTAACCTTCCACATATGGTCTCTGTTGATTACTTATGTATTCTATTTAATGAAATTTATTGAAGCATATATTTGTGTTGTTGTTTTTTTACTATTTGTTTGACTTACGATTTTGTTTTACTATTTGTTAAAGCATATGATTACCATGGGTATAGTATCCCCTCATTACTCTATTCCCATTACATTATCCATAAGTATTTTTCATATAAAAACATTTTGTGACATTATATGACAAGTTGACTTTAACCAAATGTTTTGAAATAGGTAATTAAAAAATGTAATTAGATACCTAAGGTTACATTATTTCTTTTCATTGGGGTGATGGTAAAAAGGGTATAGGTTTTAGAAATAAAGAAGGATAGTTAACTTATAACTAGATTTCTCATGTGTAATGGACCTCCAAATTACTATTGGTGGGATTACTATTATAGTTTAATGAAATTTTCTTTCATTCATGCATCATGAGTATGCACATAAGATTATATTCCATATATATATATACACATGTTGTGGGTTTTATAATAGTTTATAAATTTATTTCCATGATTCATTTATCTATTTAGGATATACCAATATTTTCTATTGAGTGATATATCTATTATATTTTTTGTGATATATCATTGGGGAATTATTTAGTTGAAAATGGGAACCATTTTATGTTTTATATATTTATATAATTTATAATGACTAATGAGTAGGTATGGAGGACTCTGATTAAGCCTTGGGTCAAACATAGATTGTTATACCTAGTTTTTGGGTATCTCCAATGACACATCTTCTAATATAAATTATTTTTATGTGCACCTTAAAACTTAATCAGCTCTCTTAATAATGTTTTCACAACCATCTTAAAAAATATTGTGGATTTATAAAATAACTCTTAGAAGAAAATTGATACATCTAAGGTTGATATACTATTCTCAATAAAGGATACACATGGCGATGGTCCTGAGTATACTCCCACACCTTTTTTGGTGTCTTATGTTATTAACCAACACCATCCAAAAATCATACATATAATTATGTTCAACTATTCCCAATACTTATATCTCCTGAATCCAGAAAAAATCCTAGACCCTAGTGGTTCTCAAGATACTATGGACTGAATTTATATTATAGAGGGAATATTTTTCCTAGTCGAGAATCATGGTGATTGGATGGAAATTATTGTAGCCTTTATAATTTAGGGACTCTCCATGAGGTGTTGGGGTATCTTGGGATAAGTAAGGTTGTGTGAGGTTCTTACATCGAAGTCATTAAAGGATATTATTATCGATTATTTCTTTCTTAATATGCTAAATATTGGTCAGTCTCAAGAGTCTATGGAACTTCAATGAGGGAGTATAATGGTTTCTACTTACCGAGATCATTTTAGAATGTCTGTATGATTTTCTCCACCATTTTATGGGAATGAGGCACAGGAGGCTAGGATTATAGAGATATAAATATATCAATATATAAGGCATTATGTTATGATTTTCGACTTTATGACATATGCACTGGTGTTTTTAAAGCATTGATATTTTAAAATGAGATATATGTGGATTTGATTTCATGTTTTATTTTTGATATTTTAATGATTATCGGATAACCTAGTTTTATAGGATGTTCCAATTATAATAGTATATAGATGAATGATTAGGAGGTAGATTATGGTTCTAGTATGGAAGGCTAGAATAGGGATTATTCTACTACCTCAATGAGAGGATGTTTTATGAGGTTGTAAAACTATGGATGGAATAGAGATTTTAGTACATCATGTGAAATGTGACCTAAGAAAGGTAACTTATGTTAAAAAATGGGGAATATGTTATAGTTTTTTTAACAAAACCAAATATAGATTCAATGAACACATGTTAGGGTGATAGCATTGATCCTCTAATAATGAACTAGGTATGATAGATATTAAGGACTTTGGAATGTTTTACTTCGTGTATATGAAGGTTTCATGTGATGGATGTAGTTCCAGCTTCCTGTATATATAGAGATTCAATATTTAAGTATATGTTCATGATTACCTCTATGTTATTTACTAATCCATTTGATATAATAAAATCTTATTCATTCATAAATTATCATGATATTGTGGTCCTTTATTTACAAGTTAAGTGTTCTTATGAGTTACAGTCTCTTTACAAGACCTTCTGGAGAGAATTCGACCATATCTATAATTATACTTAGTGTTCCATGGATTTTGAGATATATTGAATCCTATATAACTTCATGATCCTATAAATGACTATATTCTATGATATATTCCTGATATAATGGTTCACTATTTATTAATGTCGTATTTTATGGGAGACTTTTGTTTTTCACCATACCTATAAGAGAGAATTTCATGTTGACCAGTGAGTGGGATCTAGGAGAAGGTAGGATAGCACTTGACCCAAGTAAAATTTGAATGATCATGATGAAATTGGAGGTCTTGGAGCTTTTCAAAAATCAATAATTTATAATTATATCTCTCCTCCAATGGGGAATCGTTATAATGATTTCTACCCAGATGAGTTACTAGGTCTTCCTCTTGACATAGAAATTGATTTTGAAAGTGATCATGTTCCAAGAGAAAAACTAATATAGATTCCTCATTATCATACAAAATCAAATTAATTAAAATTGTTGATGTTATATTTATTGGATTTGGAGGTGAATCGATTAAATAGACTGAAAACATCTCCTTCTAGATCTCTCATATTTTTTATCAAGGAGGAGGAAGGTACTATATGGATTTTTCTAGAATATAGGATGTTGAATCGTGGAACATTGTAGAATGGGTACCCATTACCCATGATCAATGATATTTTTGAACAATTATAGGGAACCTAGTTGTTATCCACAGTTTATCAACATTAATTATACCATTAGGTGAGAATTGGAGAAGTATGAATTCGTAAAATAATTCTTAAGAATATATATGAACCGTATGAGTATATTTTCATTCCATTTGTGTTGAAAAATTCAACAATAGTTCTCATGAAGCACAAGAATAGGACATTCCATACATAATTTGACCCATTCATCTATATATTAAAGAATTATATCCTTATATACTCCAAGACATCATAAATTCTTGTTGGAAACATTGATATTTTATTGATTACACATTGAATTCATTATTTATTTTCAAAAAAATCAAAGTGTATCTTTTAGATATATAATATTTAGTTACATAGAGATGTGATATTTGAGGCAGGGATTTCTAGGGGCGCAGAGAAGGTAGAAAATGGGATTCCATGGGAATATCCCAAGATTGTAAATCAAATTAAGAGTTTTATAAGGATTATGGGGTATTGCCAACACTTAATCTAATTTATCTCCTATTTTAAATACCATAATGAGAGCTAAAAGATAAGATGAAAAAATTTAGTGGTCTAGATAGTGTGATGATGTATTCATTGTGCTAAAGAGGATACTAATGATAGACCTTATTGTAACATTTCTAGATCCTAGGATAGTATATACAATTTATTAGGATACATTAGGTGTTGGTTTGGGATCTATTTTAATGCATAGGGATCATGTAATTTATTATGGGTCATTTCAGTTCAAAAACCATGAGAAAAACATTAGGACACAAGACTTAGTGTTAGATGTTGTGGACTTCACATTGATGTATTAGTGATGGTGTTTCTTCAATAAGAGATTTTTTATCCACTTGAAGAAAAATAGATTTCGATATATCTTCTCTATAAGGTATTTTAGAATGAGGTAGAGGTTATGGGTGGATTATCTACAATAAATCATCTTTTAGATATCATGTAATCCATGGAAAGGTAATTTTATTGTAAAATACATTAATAGTAAAATCCTAGAGATGTCAGAACAAAGAGAGTAGGCTTCACTAGAGGAATGGTGTTTGATTAGTTGGATAGAAGAGTGGAGTGAGTTTTAATCAGAGTATCATGGAGAAATTATTTGTGAATATTTATTAATCATGTATTCTTCGGTGGACTTCTTGAAAGCATTATAAGACACATACCCTAAGTAAATAGTGATATAAGAAGTCTTTGAAGGAGTAAATTATATTCCTTCATTGTGCTTAGATGATGAAAATATTATATACATCCATCAAATAGTAGTTTTTATAGCATCTTTGAAAGAGTATATACTGATAGAATCCCAAAATTCAATGTGGGTAGTGTATCCAAGGTCTATGGTGATATACCATGACATTCATTTTTAGTTTTTGTGGTCAGGAATGAGGAGATACATCACTAATATTTTTAATTATGACTTGTTGATGAGGGGATAAAGCAATGATTTGGTATTCAAGAAGTTTATTTTTTAAAATTTTGGTGCCAATATGGAAGTGGGTAATGTGAATATGGTATTTTTGTGGGTGTTATATGATTCCAAGAGGATTCATGTTGTTTTTTGAGGATAGTTGATGAATTGATGAAAGTGGATCATTTTTCTAATTTGAGGGACTATTTCAGTTCATGAGATTGGTCAGATATATGTAAAAAAGATTTTAAAAATATGTGGTGTGCCTTATAGAATCATATTTGAAAGGGATGTTTTTTTAAATTGTAGTTTTTTAAATACATGGGTGATTAGGTTGAATTTGAGTATGTTGTATCATCCAAATACTAATGGATTGTCAGAGAGGACAATTCAAATCCTTGAAGATATGATTAATGTTAATTTCTGAAAATTTTGTAGATCATGGGAAGAGGAAATATACTTTTTATATTTCCCTTATAAAATAATTTTTTATGATTCTATATAGATATAAGTTTCTATGGAAACTTATATAGAAGATTTCTTCTCCGTTCTCTGTTGGCATGAGATTGGTGGGGTAGTAGTTGTTGGGCTGAGTATGTTTTAGGAGACCTTTGAGAGGTTTCAAAGAATTATGCAGTGGTTGGTTATGACCAAAATAAGGTAGTGATTATATGTTCATAAGAAGATATATCAATGGGAATTCACTATTCATAACTGGGTTTTTTTTGGTGTCACCAAATTTGTGATATCATTGTTTATATATATTGGGGAAGATGATGACATAGTTTGGAGAACAACTTGAGATAAAATAAAAAACTAGAAAATTACCTTAACAACTATTCCTTCATCCACATTATTGAATTATGCATGATGTGTTCCATGTTTCTCATCTTCAAGGATAAATTCTTGATACTTCACATGTGATCTACTATAAGAACATTGACTTGAAACGTGATGCCACATTTGTAGAGTTCCAAGTAAATATTATATACTAGATAATGAAATTATTAATTAGTAATATAGTTCCATTTTTCTGTGTCATATTCTTACATGGACATATCATGGATTGAAAAATAAAATAATAGTATAATGTGGGTCTCATCTACCTGATTTTTTTAACAGGGCTGCTAGAGATTATTATCATTGATGAGATATGAGTATAGGTAGATATTTTAAGGTCTCAAAGCATTTTTCTAATTTGGTAAAGCCTTATTTTCATATTATAATTTTATAATTTAATATATCTATATATATATATATAGAGTCATGAGGTATTTTGAAACGTTTTTGGGGGTTCATTAAAGGCCATTGTGTCCAAAATAACAAACACCATGGTCATGGTGTTGGTTACGGTGGTCACTGGTGCCCTCCTTTGTGTAATTGGAAATGGGAATGTAGATTTATTCGAGGTAATGGTTCACAGGTATGAATGTTATTGAAAATGTTTTATGTGACCTCACCATATATTTTTTGTACCCATTGTGAGGGAAAATGAATTATATATTGGGAACATGCCATATGGTTGTAAATTTTGGGATGTAGTTCTCAAGAATAGAAAAAACATGTTATAAGCCTTGGGGTGGTCATAGATAGTTTCAAATGGAAACAAATATCACCATATTACTCTTATCTAATTTAATGAGATATTTTTTTTAATTTAAACTAATTTTTTATCATAAAAAGTGGATGATTATTACCTTGATCAATTCTTTTACTTCTATTAAATCTCTTGATTCTCCTCTACTCGAAGAGATTATAATTTCTGGGAGTGTTCTTAATAGTATTCCAATTTGTGCTTTGATCTTAATCTAAGCCCAATTTTCCACATTAAATGGGTTTATCTTTTCTTTACTTAGAACAATCAAAGGCCATGATTCTTCCACCATAGATGGTGCTTCTTTTTTGGCACATCTCGGTGGGATCATTTTGGGGAGTAGTCCATATTCCAGGCATGATCTTATTTATTCATGATAGATCATATAATGTATATTTTTATGTATAAGAATATGGTGATTTATGTAGACCAGTGATTTTATTTCTTACTTTGGTGTAACAATATCCTTTCTTGAGGGTCATTGTTTCCCTATGATGTCGAGGTTGTGACTATATTGGTGACTCTTCTTTGGTGAGTCTATTTATTTTATTCATTTATATTCATCTCTTAGAATATATGTTCTATTTTTTTTAAAAAATTAGATATTATTCATAGGTTATTTTGGTGTGACCATTATTTGGGTCAGTTCCTTCTTAGAAAACAATGATTTTGACATCTCTAATATTATGGTAGAAAGTTTTTACCATCCCGGACCATTGTATAGAATCATCTTACACGATTTCCATTTTTTCATGCGTATCCCATGAGACCATGTTTGATGCTTGACCACATGTGTGTGTATTCATAGTCCATGAACTCTATTTTTTTATGTTTCTCACATGTGTGTTTGTGGCTACTGATACATGTTCTGGTTATAATTTCTTTGTATGGATTGAGTAAATCTTGTTATGTAGTTTTTTAATTATGAAATATTTCATAGCCTAAGGAATTAATTTTAGAGATATATTTATAATATTTATTTTATGCCTTATATGTGGTTGTTTCATAGAAAATCGAATATCTATTTCAGTGTTCAGGATTATAGGTGTCTGGGAAAAACTTATTCAACTCCTTTGAGGGGGTTCAGAGGATATGACTCATTAGTGATGGACATAATAGGATGGTTAGAGCATTAGAATTATATAAATTATGGACCCCATATTTCCATAAGAATATTATCCATATATTCAATTGTGATATTCAATTTAGGAACATCCTTTCATGTGATAGAGATTATATTATACTAGTATATAGAGCATGTTTACCATCACAGGAATGTAGGTAACGATGAGTGATGGAAAGACATACCCTACAAGGCGAACATTGATCTATTTTTTACAGTTTGAAATTTATTTTCCTTAAAACTGGACAGATTATACCTTAAAGTTGGCCATGACGTTTTTCATTTATGGGATATCGAGACCAATTGAATTATATTTTTATGAGTTACAACTAAGATACACTTCTGTTATAGCACCGAAGCAGGTGTAACATTCCAACCAGGAATCCACTAATTGGGGAATAAAGCCTATGCTTCACATGGCCTCATGTGGTCCGAATATCAGAGATGGATTAATGTTGTTATGGTCATAATATTATTCCCTCATAATATAGTGACATAGTTGTTATAGTTAGTAAAATAATAGTGGAATCATAATATATGAATAAACTAAAATGACACTAGACCAGTAACCCTCCATAGAAGAAAGTATAATATAATATATATAATGATAAAATGTAGAATCATAAGTAACAGAGCAACAAAATAATAATAATAATCCACAATGAAGTTCCACATACTTGATTTCATGACAATATAATATTAAAACGTTGGAAAAGGGAAAGGCATATTCAACATTCTATAAATAATAAAAAATACCAAATACTACTCCACTAGCATATCGAGAATATGATTGTTTCTCTTCACTTATTTTATAACAATAAGAAATTTATATCAAAATTCTTTATCATGGTTTATTCCCTTATCCATACCTACAAGAATGTAATATACTGGGGTTCAAAAGACTGCCTGATTAGGGTGTGAGATTAAATCCCATTAAGCCACCATTAAAATTTTATAGAAGTAAATCCAAGAATTTTACAAGGAAACAGAAGTGTGTAGGTATAAAAATAATTCGAAATTATATAAAATTGTGAATAAACAAATAAAAACCTTCTAAGGTTCCTATAGGACACTGGGAAAAAAATAATTTATTTGGATCATAGCCGTAATGATGGCATGATCAGTTATAATATATATATTAATGATACATATATAATATATTTATATATTGAATCCATCAATGTGTACCAAGTTCATATAGTTTTATGTAGCCATATAACTAAAATACTAATTGTTTGAAGGATTGGGGTGTAACATAGTCATTCATAACCGGTATGTATGAGCTTATTTCCACATGAAAAGGGTAAAATCCATACATCTCATAATGAATGAGATACATTATGCTCAACACTTGAGATGGTGGGTGATTCGTCATGTCAACACCCAAAGAAAAAGATGTGGTGTTTCATGGCCATCATCCACATACAATCAATGGTATGAGACATCGTTCTTAACACAAGACGTAAGAGAGTGTGGATATTCATGCCCAACATAACATTTTTCCATCATTCCACAACCCATATCAAATGAATAATAATATTTTTAATAATATCCATGATTAACTACCACTCACACATTACATTCACCAATCCCATTATAACCATGTCATTATAATACAATTAAAGAATTTAATAAAGAATACAACAATTAGAATGGAGCTTCCACCCTTTATGAACCATTTCAATTAATATATTTAACACATTTGAGTAATAATGACAACAATTAAAAAATCATTTTATAAAATAAATCCATTCAATTATCCAAACCTGGAAATCCATTTTACATGGATCAATGAAGTAGTAAGAAGGTTTCATTTTCAATTGATCAATTACCTACAAAGGGAAATTTCATTTGTATGTCAACCCAAGAAGATATAATGTTATTTTTTTAAATAAACATTAACATACATTTTGGAATTCAATTTAAAAGTCATGTTTAGTTCTTATAATGGATTTTGAGGATCCACTAAATCAATAACAATGAAGAAATTCAATCTTCCACACTAAAAAGGTTTCAATATTCAGGGTTTGAAAGAAAT
The DNA here is from genome assembly GCA_963277665.1 of Viscum album. Lineage (NCBI taxonomy): Eukaryota > Viridiplantae > Streptophyta > Magnoliopsida > Santalales > Viscaceae > Viscum > Viscum album. Next base: position 12,902,250 of record OY728156.1, read on the forward strand.
CACTACTAAAAAATTATCCTATGATATACAACAAGGTGTGTATATCAGTTTTGTAAGAAGAAATCAATTTTCATGAGATGTGCAAAAAAGGATGGCATGCAGCACAAATGTGAGGCTATGAAAACACCAATACATTGGAAAAACATAATGGGGCAACATACTATATGTTTGTAGAGAACTCCTCATCTGATAGTGGCATTATATTCAAATTATATTGGATGAAATAAAGTGAACATTCCAATGCCTTGAAAATAAATTAATATGAACTTCACACAAATAAAGCAACATAGTAGAATAAAATCTCAAATAGGAAGAACCATGAATGGAGTTCTCACCGATAGCTATCTAATTCTTCATATGGGTCCTGATTTGGAGTTTGGATTAGAAAGATACTGTAACACCCCAAGATTACACGGTTCACTTCCCTTTGAATAATGTAATATCTTGCATTGTACGCAACTTTGAGATTCTAACACACTATGACTAATCAAACCAGCCGTTCGAAATAGTAATACCCACTTTTTGAAATTTTATAATTTTTATCTTTCCAAATTATCTTCATATTTGGATTTGGAATATCGAAATTATCTTCAGGGGAATTTTTGGTATTTTCTGGAAAACTTTCAATTTTTGATGAGTTGTGAAAAAACACCACATTATTGGTAAAAACCGACATTTTATTTAAATAATTAGTTATTTTATTTTAATTTATTTTATTTAAATATTGATACATAATACCTATATATGTTCAACGTAATTCATTGGAGTAATTTTATAATATGTTCAGATAGAAAAAATTTTATAGAACCTTTTACCGTCTTTTACCCACCTCCGAGGAGCATTTGCAAATTTGCATACAACATAATTTTAGTGCTTATAGAGGTTGAATTTAAAAAATATAAGAGACATGGTTAATATAATTATTTATAATGTGGTTCAATAAGATGAAAATAATTTTTGGTGAATAGTAACTTTTGACTTTTATTTACAACAGATAAAAGTAAATAGTGTAATTAAGGTTAAAAATGATATCATAATTATCATAACACATGTCCTAATACTATTGTATAAGTATAATATGACCAAAAATAACCTTATTAATAAAATATTATCCTATTTGGTCCACTGGGATTAGATTAGGATATTTATTATTTTTTTATTTAAAGAAGAGTTAAAAGAGTTAAATTCAATGTTTAATAAATAAACCATTTTTAATATTGGGTTATACACAATATAAATTCGACTATAAATATTAATTATAAAGATAAAAATATTTATTTCATAATGGTATTTTATTTATAATTTTTAGACATTAAATAATTTAATTTATTTATGACACAATGATGATGAATTAATTACCTTATTAAAGAAATATTATAATAATTGATATTATAAATATTCAAATAAATGAAAATTGTGTCTTCTGATGAATTTCAATAATTTTATACGTTAATAGGAAACTTTATGGTTTTTTAAATAAATTTTATTCTAAGTGGTAAAGTTTTTATGGCATTCAAAAAAATCAAATACTAAATTGTGTCAAATTTGGCATAATTGAGTTTTAAAACAAATATTATATTATTAATCGATATAATATTCCTAATAATCTACGGTTTGGAAAAAGAACTCAGATAAGGTTATATATATTAATAATGAACCACATGGGGTTCTCTAGGAATGATATAGTATGTTTATTAACCATATAATATAAAAATACAAAGAGACTTGGTAAATGACAAACAATTTAACTCAGAGGTAAATCTAAAATATAAGGATAGTATGATGGCCTAAACATATATAAAACCAGTTTCATAAGATGTTTTAGACCCATCCCCACCTTATCCTTTAAATAATTCATTTTTGATCCATTATAACTGAATATGGTTTTCTTATAAAATAATATTTCATGTTTTTTCTAAAGTGACCCTTGCCTCTCTTGTAAAATGGAAATTCCACTTCTCTTAATTTCACACCTAAAAAGTCTTTTGGTTCTTCCAAAACCTTCTCAAAAATCCTCCCAAATTTCCTCCCTTAATCCCAGAGGTGTTCCTTTGGTCTGAAAGCAAACTTAAGGATCCATTTTGATCAATTCAAAAGGAAGAACTTGAAGAAGAGGTAAATATTTCATCACCTCTTTAAAGTTCTTTTCTTATTCCACTTCCTCTTTATTTGTTGTTTAAATTATAAAATAATATCTCCATAATCTTCTATATACTGTTATTTTATTACAAAAATGGTACAACAATATTCATTATTCTATCCATCCTATAAATGAATAGGTCAACATACGTGCGTATGTACGGATTACCGTATCCACATCATGGTGTATTTTGTTATTCAAACACTTCATTATTTGGATGTCTATAATAATGAGTATAACTTATATAAATAATAAATATAAAATTTTAATGACTCTGTATGTATGATATAACACCCAGTTAAATACTATCTCTCCATCAATATAATGATATTGTCACTCGTGCGTACGTACATATTACCGTCTCTAAGAATGCGATGAGATTCATTCCCCATCATAATCATTTAAGAATAATTTTCATTTTATGATTTATAATTTTTTATAAACATAATATCATTCTATATATGAATCAAATAAATCCTATCCATGAAAGAACTATCTTATATAACCAATCATATAAAGGAAAATGAATCAGTTAACACCCGAAACGATGATACTACTAAAATATTATTAACAATGAAATATTATAAGATCATATATCATATCATATCTATGTATATAGATATTTTATAATTTAATAACATTGTTTTAACTATCATACAACAGGTTAACATACCATCGAATAAGGAAAATTACAAGGTAAGGTTTAATTAAACAATATCTTTATTATCCGAGACTGTTTTTATGTAGGTATCTAATGGGACCTCCTTATCATCCACATCCATGTTTCATAAAAATGTATTTAAAACATTTTCACTATTCACTAGACAATGGGTTAAATTCATTTATAAAATTGTTTTACTTTTTATAAAATGGTTTGAATGGAATCATTCAATTGTTTTCCAAACAAGGTACTTTATAACCTTTTCAAAAAAATTAAGTCAAGAATGTCTTTTATTAACTTATACATCAGGTGTGGCTATTTTCCACCATTATATCATCATCAAAGCTTCCCATACAATCTTATAAGAATATATTCAAAATAAATGTTTTCTTTTATAATTATATTACTTTTAAATGATTTCTAAGTAGAAAGAGATGTTTCTTAAAAAATGGTTTTGATTTAATCTATGTCAAAATATTTTGATGGATTCTACGCTTGTTTGAAGTGGAATTATTATGATACAAAACTTCCATATTGTATTCAAGGTTATGTGATATGTTTGAATGTGGATGTTTTATTTTTTACACCATTCATTGTTTAAGGATAAATTATTTACGTTTCATTTTATAGTATTAATATGAATGTTTATGTTATGTTTAAACCTTTTCATATAAGGAATGAATTGGACTTAGTAAGTGATGGGTGGAGCCTGCTATAGCTCCTCGATGTATCGGCAGGTCACATGAAACAAACTAGTTTCCTTCCACAAGGCCTTAACAAAATCTTATTTTTAGTACTGGCACAAGGCCTTGACTATGTGTTTATGAGGTCTAGCATTATGCATTCCATCATTATAAATGTGGCTATTGATTTTTCATGTGATTATTCGACTAGTAAAATATCCATGTAAAATAGTAAATCGAATTATTTGATTTTATCTCTTCCATATTAAGCTGATGTTTTTGTTTAAAAGTATTTTTTTAAATCTTATACATTTCCTTAAATGTTTATGCTTATTTATGAATGTTTCCACTATATTGTTATCCTTACTAAGTATATGAGCTCACCCCTTTATATGTTTTTTCAATAGAATGTAATGAATTATTTTATGGTTGACCTCTAGGGATAGCCTAAGGATATATTTTTTTTTTGAAAAAGGTGAGGCAATGCCTCTAAATTAAATAAAAAGTAGGAAGTGAGACAATATGGAGGGGAATGGGGTCATACAAGACCTAAAGGCCTCCTTCAGAAGAAAGAAGATCAGTAATGAAAACCAATAGGATCATATTCATCATAATCCCAATCAGACTCATCCTCTAATGGACTAAAAATATTACCTTGATCCTTTCTTCATCTTGAGATGGATCTGGTACTCATAGTAGGTTTCAAGTGCGAGTAGTCCATCCCTGGTCTTGCCTTCTTCAAAGGTGCCGAAGAGAAACCTTCAAAAATCGCCTTGCCTTTATCAGCAGCATCTCTGTATGATTTTTTCTTCGGGGATTCTTCATTATCTGTGTCATTCCAGCTGCCCCCAATTTTGTTTAATCTCCACTGCACGTTGAGATCATCAATAAACATAGAGCATGCAAAATCATAGCCACAAGAAACGAAGTTAGTAGAAGGATGAACCAACTCCATCGGCTTATGCTCTTCATGTCCATCGGACCTATAAAGGACAATCTCAATCCCTTTCTATTCAATAGGCTGGTCACCAGATATCTGTATCACCTTAGCCTGACAATGAGGCTCTTCCAGTTGATTTTTTACACTGCCAGGCTGTGGATCAGCCTGCTCCTGCACTGTATTAGGACCAACAGTATTAATCTCATGCATAACCCCTTGCTCTTAAATCACATCCAAATGGCCAGCAGCATCATCCTTGCTTTCGTGTAGAGCACTGGAGGATCCTGCCTTTCATTTCCTTTTTTGTAGATTCTTGCATACCTGCTGGTTGTGACCCTTGATAGAACAGAAATTACAAGTATCATTCCTAAAACAGTGGTCCTTTTTGTGTCCAATGGACTGACAGTCTGAGCAAAATGATGGTAACTTCTCATATTTAATTTTCAATTTGATGTCATCCTTTGAATTAGAAAGCACAACCTGATCAGCCAGATCAGAATTGAGATCAATTTAAACTATAACCCTGGCATAATATCTAGAATTGCCCATCCTTGTAGTTATATCCATTCTGATAGGATTTCCCACACCCAAAGCAATATCGAAGAGGATGCGAGGGTGCCAATAAATCCAATTCAGACCCAAAATTCGAATCCATACCTGAGCTCTGGAGTTCTTAATGGAGAACATATTGAAAGGAAAGTCCCATTATTGAATGGTAACAAATCTTGGCTTCAGGGAAACGGAGCCGAACCCCCAAGCAAGGCATTTGAACTCCTCATTCAGGAAGAGGATATGGAAAAATACCATTCCTATCGGGATACATCTGAAATTGGGGAGACCCCAAACCTTGTTGAGTCTTTCCAAAAAATCAAATACCTTCAATGTCTTAGACCCAACTGGAACAATCAAACGAGCAAGAATTGAAAAGCGGAAAAGCTTATACCTGTCAGCGATAGCATCCTCATTAGCTTGAACATGAACGATCTTACCTTTGCGGATAATACTTTCAAGAGAAAAGTCCTTTAGAGATGCAAAATGCCTTCTGCTTGTATCGTTGTATCATGGCATTGTATTGTAATAATTCACCATCTCTGGGTAACTGGGGTTGGGTAGTTACTGTTGGTATTAGAGAAATTTTAGTACAAACATTGAAATCCAGATTTAGAAAAACTCAGATTATAGAACAATAACCTAAGTTAGACATTGAGGATTTGTATAGAAGAACACCCTATAATTTTGGTACTCTAGAGTTTTTGTGAGTTTTCTAAACAATATTTCCCAATCTGGATATGATAAGGTAGAGGAGGCTCTGGCACAGATGTACATAGGGGTGAAACCCAAAAACACCACTTTGAGCTAGACTCGAACGAGAACATGTGCACTACAATGGGACTTGATGCACTCTTGGTTACAACACTCCCTGGTGATATGCTTAGGATAATTCTCATTTTCATTACAAACCATTATAAAGGGTTTTTTAGTATATACTTCTCGAATGAATTTTATTTATATTATATCTAAAAAACTGTTCAATTTATGTTGAGTTTTTTACATGTTTGGAATTATTTATTGTGATTTATAAACTATTCTAGTGAATTACATTGTTTAGAAATGGTGCCTTTTGGAAGGAATGGAAACCATATCAATGAATATAATCCATGTAGGTATTTCTCTCCTACTCAAGATAATTATAGTGTAGATGGTGATGAAACTGGTTCTGATCAGCTTATCACCATACTGTGATAACTCACTCATGTTATGAATAATAACCTTACATGTATTGGGAACCCTAATCCACAACACAGAGGATAAATGTTAGACTTCTTCATGAGGAAATAACCACCAACATTCAATTGGAGTAAAAATCCATTTTTAGCTGAGCAATGGATACATTGCTTAGAGAAAATATTTCATTGTTTGGGGAGTAGAGAAATGGAAAACGATGTCAAGGAACATTATCACCACACGGGAGATGAAGATCAATGGTGGTAATTAATATAAAAAACAATGGATGATGAATAAGTATCGAACATGGAATGGAGGGAGTTTAATGAAATTTTCATTGAAACATATTTTCCCCATGACCATCGAGCGGATATGGAAAGGAAATTTTTGAGTCTGAGGAAAAAGGAGGATGAAAATGTCACAAAATATAAGGCTAACATTACAAGGTTAACAAGGTATGTAGTATAGTATATACGTATCTCAAAAAGTAAGATTGATCAATTCTTTGATGGGTTAAAACCATTTCTTTATCAATCATTAGTCTCACAATCCTTATCGTCATACGAAGATATTGACCCATGTTCTATCAAGAGAGAAAAATAATTCTCTATGTCATATGACATTAAAGAAAAGGAAGAGAAGAAGAGATTTTTTAAACACTATGGAAATGTAAATAAAGGGGAGAAGGGAAATGTTGAATATCCATCCTGGATTAAATATTGGAATAATCCCCATAGTACATTCCTGAAGGAATGGGAGTCTATTATAAGCGTGTTTAAAAAGGCCACCAAGCTCATAATTGAAAGGGGGAGAAAGAGGTTTTCAATTTGGAATACTACAATTTAAGATAATGGGGAAATTATTCAAATGAATATCCTAAGTGCCAAAAAAACTTACCTCAGAAAAGGACGAGGTATCAAGGCCAAGATTATGCTATTATTACTGCAGAGGTTGATATTCCGAAAGTTGTGGTGGCAAGTAATTTAATGATTTCCTCAAGTTTAGAAAATTATTTATTTGATTCTGGATCATCACATTGTTTCATATCTTCCCAATTTTCTAAATAATTAGATATTTCTAATTTGATTTAATGAGGGAGTTTTTAGTCAAAAAACCTAAGGAAAGTATCATTGTAACAATGTTTTGTGAATCAGTTTCCATTAAGGCAGATAAATATTATTTATCTGTTGATCTCATCATCATACCAATGATTGAATTTGATATAATCCTCAGTATGGCTTGGCTTTCAGACCATGATGTGAAAATTAATTGTAAGAAGAAGGAGGTTAAAATTTTTAATGATGATAAGGATTACCTTATCTCTGGAGAAGAAACATCACCATATTATTCTTATCTAGATCCAACCCCAATATCTCATCTAAATTAAATTATTGAGGATGTGATGGAAATTAATATGGGTGATGAATGGAATGTTAAATTAGAGGATGTACCTATAGTGAAATAATATGTTGATGTGTTTCCAGAAGATTTACCTAGACCTCCTTCATAATGAGAAATTGACTTTTCATTGATTTAATTCTGGGATCAAGTCCCATATCGAAGACCCCTTATAAAATTCACATTGTGGAATTAGTGGAACTAAAGAAACAACTAGATGAATTTAGTTATATGGGAATTATTCTCCATAGTTTTTCTCTATGGAGAGCCCCGTCCTTTTTGATAAGTAGAAAGACAGATCTATGAGGTTGTGGATTAGCTATAGGGAGATAAATTCTATAACAATAAAGAACAAGTATCCCCTAACTTGTATTGAGGATTTATTCGACCAAATTCAAGGAGAAAAGTATTTTTCAAATCTTGACCTTCGATCTGGATATAATCCATTATGTGTGAAGAAGAAGAAATTCCAAAAATAGCATTTCGAACCAGGTACGAGCATTTCGAGTTTATAGTAATACCTTTTTGACTAATTAATGAACCCTCTGTTTTCATGGATCTAATGAACAGTTTTTTCAAGGAATATATTGATGTCTTTATAGTGGTATTTATTGATGATATCTTGGTATAGTTAAAAATATATGATGACCATGAAAATAACATGCACATTATCCTAAAGACTCTTAGAAGAAATGAATTATATGGGATGTTTAGTATGTGTGAATTTTGGCTTCTTGAGATTTCTATTTTTGGCCATATTGTCTCTAAGGATGGAATATCTACTAATCCTTCTTATACAAAGGAAATCCAAGAATGGACACCACCAATGAGTATAAATGAGTTACACAATTTTATTGGTTTAGCAGGTTATTATAGGTATTTTGTTCATAATGTTTCCCAATTGGGAAACCCATTAACCAAGATCAAACATAAATGGGTTAAATTTGTTTGGAAAAAAGAGTATGAAGAATGGTTTGGAGAACTAAAGAGAATAATAGTAAATAATCATATCTTGAGTCTACCATTAGGGAACGATGGGTTTGTTATATATAGTAATGCTTGAAAGAAAGGGCTTTGTTGTGTCCTTATACAGAATGATAGAGTTATTTAATATGAATCACGACAATTAACAATTCATGAGAAAAACTATCATACTCATGCTCATGAGTTAGTATCTTTAATCTTTTCTATAAAAATTTTGAGACACTATCTCTATTGTGAAAATTGTGAGATTTATACTGACTGAAAATTAAATTTTTTATTTCAAAAGCACTTTTGAAAAAAAAAGTGGGAAACCAGTACCACATAAAAGACTTAAAGAACAATTATGCCTCAATGTGCCAGGACCATCAAGAAAAAAATACACTCTAATTCAAGAGAAAGGAAAAGCCCCACCATAGTAGAAAAGCAATACAATAAGTGCCCACCTTCCCGTCGCTGCATGGCTAGCTATCCCATGGAAGAATGTGTGGTCCCGGTACCGATGGCATATTCCATACCCTCTCAAACTTCTAATTCAAAATATATAAGAGAAGGAGAATGCTCCCAGCTCTAAACCTCATCCAGTCCCATCACTTGCAAGTAAATATAATGCACTATCTCATTAATCAAGGGCACAAGCCATGAGCCACCTAAAAAATTTCAAACATCAAACCGGTGCTGAAAAGATAAAATCTTCTCAGGCTGATGATGGCACTATTCACTACCACCTGGGGAAGGAAAATTAGGTGGAAGATTCTTTGAGTAGAAAGGATCGTGGATTTTTTAAAAATATGAGAATTGAAATGGATTTTATTTTCATAGATCTAATGAAAATGGACATTTAAATAATCATGGAAGGTGAAACATCAATACTTCTTCTAGTGGTTTCCAAATGATATTTACTAGAAAAGATAAAATATTCGTAGGATGATAATGAAGAGTTTTAAAATAAAATTAAATCTATGAATGATGGGATATTGATTTACTTCATATATGATGATGAGATTTTTGAAATTTTGGATAAGGCTTTGTGTTCCTGATATACCTGATCTGAAAAGGGAATTGTTAGATTATTCTCATAACTTCAATTTCACTATACATCCTTGTATCACTAATATGTATAGATATTTTAAATAAATTTTTTGGTGGTACAACATAAAGAGGGAGATTGCTGATTTTTTGTCATCATGTATAGTTTTTCAACATGTGAATGCTGGAATGAAATTGCCTAGAGGAGTCATGAAACCTCTTCCCATACCTAAGTGGAAATGAGATAATATTATGATGGACTTTATAATGGGGATACCCAAGTCACCTAGAAGGAATGATGCAATATGGGTCATTGTTGATCGTCCTACCAAGTCACCACATTTTTTTGATATAAGAGAAGATTTCCCACTTGAACATCTGGAAAGACTATATATTAATTATTATAAGAAACCAGGATTCTCCCCTATCAATTATTTCTGATTGTGATCCCCGTTTTACATCAATATTCTAGAATAGTCTTTAGAAGGCCCTGGATACTGAACTTCGTTTGAGCACTACCTACCACCCTCGAACAGATGGACAATCAGAACGGACTATTCAAACCTTATAAGACATGTTGAGATCTTTCTCACTTGACTTTCAATGTATGTGGGATCAATATTTTCCTCTGGTAGAATTTTCATATAATAATAGCTTCCATTCAAGTATTCAGATGGCACCATATAAAGCATTATATGGAAAAATATGTCGCACACCCACTTGTTGGGATGAAGTTGGTGAAAGAAAAATAGTAAGCCCAGAACTTGATGAGGAAACGATGGAAAGGTTGATGGTTATGAAAACCCACATAAAGCAACACAAAATAGGCATAAGAGATATTTCGATAGTCATAGGAAGGATTTGGAATTTCAGGTAGGAGATCATGTTTTCTTGAAGGTATTTCCCCTGAAGGGAGTTATAATATTCGGTAAGAAAGGTAAATTAGGTCCTAGTTACATCAGACCATTTGATATTATAGAACTAATTGGGGTATTAAATTACCGTTTTGAAATGCAACCAAGCCTCTCCAAAGTTCACAATGTGTTCCACGTATCACTATTGAGAAAATACATGCCTGACCCAACACATGTACTCACTTATGATAAATTTGAACTGGAACCTGATCTATCTTATTGTGAAGAGTCTGTCAAGATTCTTGATACAGGAGAACGAGTTCTGATAAACTGGACAACTCATCTGGTAAAAGTTCTGTGGAGAAACCATAATATAAGAGAGGCAACGTGGGAACCTGAGGAACTTATGATGAAGAACCACCTAAATATTTTTTGGTAGTAATATTTTAGAAATTTCGAGAACAAAATTTTTTTTAGGAGGGGAGAATGTAACACCCAAAGCGTCCACGGTACGTTTCCTTTTGAATAATGAAATAGCTTGCATTGTACACAAATTCAAGATTCTAACACATCACGACAAATCAAACTAGCCGTTATGAATTTTAATACCCACATTTTTATGTTTTATAAATTTTACCTTTCAAAATGTAATTTATTTTTGGATTCGGAATATCAAAATTAGATTAGGGAGAATTTTTTGTTTCTTTCGAAAAACATTATTTTTTTGATGAATAGTGAAAAACACTGTGTTATTGGTTAAAACCGAATTTTTATTTAAATAATTAGTTATTTTATTTAATTTTATTTTAGGTAAAAATAGAGAAATAATATCAATATATGTTAATTTTAATTCATTGGATTAATTTTATAATAAGTTTTGATATATAAAATTTTATCAAAGTTTTTACCGTATTTAACCCACCTCCTAGGACCATTTGCAAATTTTCATAAAACTTAATTTTACCATTTCTGTGAGTTGAATTTCAAAACTCCAAGAGACATGGTTAATATTAGAATGTAAAATGTGGTTCAATAAGATGAAAATAATTTTTGGTGAATAATAACTTTTGACTTTTATTTACAATGGATAAAAGAAAATAAAGTAATTAATGGTAAAAATGTTATCATAATCACCCTGACACATGTAACGCCCTGACCCCAGTTACCCAGAGTCAGTGAATTATTACATAACATTGGAATGATCACACGGAAATAATGTCTCGAGAGACCGATTAGTTTAGTATTTTTGGAAAAAATATTCATTAATATGTTCAACTTTAAAACATGAAAAGAAATACAACACAAATTTATTCCATTGAAAACATCCAAGCCTCTTAAATAATGACTGCAAATCACTCATAACTAACTTCTTCATATCCTGGGAAAATGAAACATAAGTAAGGGGTGAGCTCAAACACTCATTCATGGTAACAAATACAGCGGAAGATAACATAAATGTTAAGCATGGAGAATAATTGAAACCACATTCCTTTAACAATAATAAACATGAATACTTTTATGGAAGAAGTATGAGATGAGTAAATAGTTCCATAATAAAACATAATCATTGGTATTCTACTAGACGAATGACCACATGAACCATTAATATTATTTTTATAATGATGGAATGTATAATGTCAGACATTCTGAAACATTTTGTCAAGGCCTCGACCGAGACGTCTAAAAATGATTAAGGCCTTGGCCAAAACCATATATCAAAATTGGGAAAGTTCCTTGGCTAATTCCATGTCTATTTGTCTCATGAGACCTACCGATGCATTGAGGAGCTATAGCGGGCTCCACCCGTCACTTACTAAGTCCAATACATTCCTCATACGAAAGGGTTTAAACCTTTCATAAACAATCGTATTAAAAATAAAATACGAAATTTCAATACATTAACCATAAACCATGAATGGTATATAAACATCACATCTACAGTCAAACATATCAAAAAAACATCAATACAATAGGAAAGTGGTGTATCATAATAAATCAACATCAAATAAACATAAGATCCATCAAAAGATGTTGACATAGATAAAATCAAACCCCTTTTTAGAGAAATGCCTATTTCAATTGTGAAATCATTTACGAGTCACATAATTATAAAAAAACATTTATTTTGAAAATATTCTTATAATCTTGTAAGGGATGATTCAATGATTTTATAATGGAGGAAAATAACCGCACCCGCCATATAAGTTTAAAAAAGGCATTCTTACCTTAAATTTGTCAAAAAGGTTAAAAAGTACATTATTTGGACAACGAAAGAAAGATGACTTTCAAAACACATAAGGGTATAAATGAATTTAACCCATTTTATAGTAAAGAGTAAAAAAATTTTGAAATACATTTTTAAGAAACATGGATGTAGATGATAAAGAGGCCCCAGAAGATAATTACGTATAAACAACCTCAGATAATGTAGAGATTATGAAAAAACCCTTAACAAATTGGGACTTACGAAACATACAACCCATAAAAGAAGTATCATATAATGAATATGTAAATACACATAAATTAATGTTTATTACCCAATGAATACAATTATGGGCAGTATATACACCACAAAAAAGGTAATAGTGGCAATATGACATGAATCTCACGGGAATAAGGAGTGAGATGAAAACCCCTTACCTTGTAATTTTCTTTGATTGAGGGTAGTTTATCCTCCTGTATAATAGTTAAATCATTGTTATTAAATTATACAAGAATCATATAAATAAATATGATATCATGTATGATCTTTTAATACTGCTTTGTTAATAATATTTTAGTATTATCTTCATTTCGGGTGTTCACTTACTCATTTTCTTTTACATGTTTTGTTACATAAGTCATGTTAGTTATCCATAGGTTGTATATTATTCAAATAAAGAATGATATAAAATCCTTAAAAATTATTTTTAATGATGAAATGGAAATTAGTCTTGAATGGATATGATGGGGAATGAATCTCATCGCGTTCATGGAGACGATAGTCCGTACGTACGCACGAGCGACAATATCATTATTTTGATATTAAAATAATATATAATTGGATGGTAAATCTTATATAAAAAATCATTATCATGTTTTATTTATTATTTATATCAATTACATATCATTATCATACCCATGTAAATTATAATGTTTTGAATAACAATTACACCACGACGTGGATACGGTAAGCCGTTCGTACACATGTATAGTGACATGTCATACAAAGCATGGATAAAATACTGAATAAGGTTGTAACATATTTATAATAAAATCACAGTATATAGAAGATACTGGAGTTATTATTTTATAATAGAAATAACAAGGAATAAGAAGTGGAAGAAGAAAGGAACATGAAAGAGGGTGGTGAAATCATTACCTCTTCTTCGGGTTCTTCTTTTTGATTTGATCAAAAGGGCTCCTTAGGTTGGCTTTATGATCAAACTAAGGCCTCTAGGTTTAAGTGAGGGAAGTTGGGAGTATATTTGGGTAGAGGATGTCTGAGCCAAAAGGCACTGATTGTATGAATTAGTGAGAAGGGGGAGTGCCCTTTTATAAGAGGGGTGATGGGCACCTTAGGAAAAACAAAAAATATTATTTTATAATAAATTTATATTCGGTTTCTAATGTCTCAAAACTGATTTATTTCTAGGATATGGTGGGGATGGGTCAAATAAACTCAACCAATAGGTTTTAGGAATGTTTTGGTCAACTTATTAACCTTATCGTTTAGTTTTAAATCTTAGTTAATTAGTTTCACATTTACCATGTCTATTTTTAATTTTATATTATATAGTTAATAAACTGAATATATACTTCCAAGTGACCCCAAAGTGGTCCATAAATGATACACCTATCATTATATAAGTCTTTTGGAAGATACTTAAATTTCTAGGAATAGAATATCAATTAATAATATAATATTTTTTTAAAAACTCATCTGTGTTAATTTTGACAATATTTAATAATGGATTTTTGTTAAAGTCTTAAAAACTTAATTAATTCGATCCAAATTCATTTAAGCAATCATAAGATGTCCTATTAACCTATAGAATTATATTATGGCCTCAAACCTTTCAAATTATATTTATTTTATCATTAGTAATACAAATTATTTGATTCTTTCATTAATAAAGAAACTACAACATCATTATTGTGTCATAAATAAATTTAACTATTCAATGTCTAAAAATTATAAATAAAATAACATTATGTAGGAAATATTTTTATATTTCTAAATAATATTTATAGTCCAAAATATAACATATATAACCCTATTTAAAAATTGTTTTTCTAAACGATATATGCTTATATCATTTTTGTATTTACTTTAACTTAATTAATATAAAGTGTCATTATCACTTACAAGTGGATCCATTGGGTCCCAAAATCGACACAAAGATGACCAAGGTCGGAAATGTATCAACCAATATAGTTAGGACATGTTTTAGGGTAACTTATTATTATTATAATATTATTCTTTTACCCTTATTTACCGGATTTACCCGTTAATCATGGTAAATAAAATATTTACCGAATTAATTATTCAAAATGTCTAAAAATGAAAGTTTCTTATTTACACAATTTGGACCACATGATTATAAATATGGAATCCATTTTTATAAATTCAAAACACAGAAGTGGGAAAAAATTAATTTAAAATTAATTCCCGCTGTCAAAACAAAAAACGTGTTTTTAAGAAATAATAACTATCAAAAGGTTGACACTTGTTTATGTCTGGTTTAAATGTGAAATTACATCCAATGACCAAAATTTTATTAAGTGGTAAAAATATATTATAAATATACTTAAAAACCACTCAAATTTAAAATTTATCACAATTAATTATTTCGATTAAAAAAGGTGTTTTTGATTAAAATTTAGTTATTTTCATTATTCATCAAAAAATGAATGTTTTCTGAAAAATACAAAAAAAATCACCCTAAGATAATTTCAATATTACGAATCGAAAAATAAAGTCCATTTTGAATGATAGAATGTATATAATTATAAAAAGTGGGTATTATTATTCATAATGTCTAGTTTGATTGGTTGTGGTGTGTGTTAGAACTCGATGGTGCGTACAACACACGCTACTGTATTATTCAAAGAGAAGCGTACCATAGATGATTGGGGCGTTACATTCTCCCATCCTTAAAATAATTATATCCTAGAAATTTC
Organism: Viscum album; assembly: GCA_963277665.1. Lineage (NCBI taxonomy): Eukaryota > Viridiplantae > Streptophyta > Magnoliopsida > Santalales > Viscaceae > Viscum > Viscum album. Next base: position 12,917,824 of record OY728156.1, read on the forward strand.
TAGAATATTACCGCATGAAAAGACTCGGGTGGTTCTTCATCATAAGATCCTCGGTTTCCCACGTTGCTGATTCCATCTTATTGTTTCTCCATAGAACTTTTACCAGATGAGTAATCCTGTTTCTCAATACTTGTTCTATCATATCAAGAATCATGATAGGGTCTTTGTAATAATACAGATCTGGTTCCAGTTTTAATTCCTCATAGATGAGTACATGTGTTGGGTCAGGCATGTATTTTCTCAAAAGTGATACATGGAACACATTGTGAACTTTGGAGAGACTTGGCGGCATTGCCAAATGGTAATCTACAGCCCCAATTCGTTCTATAATTTCGAATGGTTTGATGTACCTAGAACATAATTTTCCCTTATTACTAAAATTTATAACACCCTTCCATGTATATACCTTTAAGAAAACATGATTTCTTACCAGAAATTCTGAATCCTTCTTTCGGTTATCAGAATAACTCTTCTGCGTGATTTGAGCAGCTTTGATGTGGTTTTGGATTACCTTCACCTTTTCTATCGTTTCCTCCACCAGTTCTGGGGCTACAAGTTTTCTTTCACTAACATCATCCCAATAGGATAGTGTGCGACATCTCTTTCCATATAACGTTTTATATCATGCCATCTGAATACTCGAATGGAAGCTATTGTTATAGGAAAATTCTACCAGAGGTATATATTGATCCTACATACCCTGAAAGTCAAGTGAGTAGAATCTCAACATGTATTCTAATGTTTGAAGAGTATGTTCTAATTGTCAATCTGTTTGAGGGTGGTAGGCAGTGCTCAAATAAAGTTCAGTATCTAAGGACTTTTTAAGGCTCTTCCAGAATCCTGAAATAAAATGGGGATCACGATCAGAAACAATCGATAGGGGTACTCTATGACATCTCACAACTTCATTAAAATATAGTTTTTCTAGACGCTCAAGTGGTAAATCTACCCTTATAGCAAGAAAATGTGTTGAATTGGTAAGATGATTAATAATGACCCATATTGCATCATTCCTTCTAGGAGTCTTTGGTAGTCCCATAACAAAGTCCATTGTAATATTATCCCATTACCACTCAGGTATGGGAAGAGTCTGCAATAATCCTCTAGGCTATTTTCTTCCATCTTTCACATGTTGAAAAACCATACATCATGACACAAAATCAGCAATCTCCCTCTTCATGTTGTCCCACTAAATATTTTCCTTCAAATATCTATGCATTTTTCTACTCCCATTGTGTATAGAGAAATTGGAACTATGAGCATCATCCAGAAACCCTCTTTTTAGATCAAGTATATTGGGAACACATAATCTCTTCCCAAATTTCAAAATTCCAGATTCATACACAAATTCACTCAGTCTCAAATCATTCACAAATTTAATCTTCTTTTGAAACTCTTCATCACCAGTCTGAGAACTCTTTATCCTTTCTAGTATAGATGGTTTGGAAACCATTTGAAAAATCATTGATGTTTCACCTTCCATGGTTATTCCCATATCCATCTTTACTAGATCCATATATATAGGATTTTTTCAACACTCATCTTGTTTAAAACTCCATGATCCTTTCTAATCAAAGCATATACCACCTTATTTTCCTTCCCTGGGTGGCAGTGTGTTGTGAAATCATAATACTATAGTAGTTCAAGCAATCTCTTTTTCCTCATGTTGACTTCTTTCTGTGATAAAATATACTTCAATCTCTTGTGATCAGTATAAATCTCACATTTTTCACTGTAGAGATAATTTCTCCATATCTTCAAAGCATAGATTACAACAGCTAACTCAAGATCATGAGTAGGATAGTTTTCCTCATGAATTTTCAGTTGTTGTGATGCATATGCAATAACACTATCATTCTGCAAAAGGACACAACCATGTCCTTTCTTCGATGCATCACTATAAATAAAAAACCCATCATTCCCCGATGGTAGAGTAAATACAGGAGCATTGACTAATCTTCTCTTTAGTTACTCAAAAAAAAATTCACACTCTTTTTTCCAAACAAATTTAACCCCTTTACGTGTGATTTTTGTTAATGGGATAGCCAATCAGGCAATGTTCTAGACGAAATGCTGATAATAACATGCTAAACCAATAAAAATGCGTACCTCAGTTATACTCATCAGTGATGGCCATTCTTGGATTGCCTTGGTCTTAGAAGGATCAATGGAAATTTCATTTTTGGAGACAATATGGTCAATAAAAGAAATCTCTTGATGCCATATTTCACACTAGCTAAACTTCCAATAGAATTCATGTCTTATAAGAGTCTTCAAGATAATTAACAAGTGATTTTCTTGAACTTCGTAGCTTTTGGATTATACAATGATATCATAAATAAACACAACCACAAATTCAATGATATATTCCCTGAAAACTCTATTCATTAGATCCACGAATATAGAGGGTGCATTAGTCAATCCAAAAGGCATTACTATAAACTCGTAATGCATGTACCTGGTTTAAAATGATATCTTCATAATTTCTTCCTTCTTCACACACAACTAATGATTTTTAGATCGAAGGTCAATCTTTAAAAAGTATTAAGCTCTATGCAGTTGGTCAAATAAATCATCAATGTGAGGTTGGGGATACTTTTTCTTTATTGTTATATCATTGATTTCCTTATAGTAGATAAATAACCTCATAGATCCATCTTTCTTCTTAACGAAAAGGACAGGTGATCCCCATGGAGAAAAACTAGGGAAAATAAATAACTTATTACTCAATTCCTCTAGTTTTTTCATTAGTTCAACTAATTCCACATTGTCCTTTCTATAAGGGGTCTTCTATATAGGCCTTGAACCAGGAATTAAATCAATTGAAAACCCAATTTCTCATTCTAGAGGATGTCCAGGTAAATCTTCCAGAAACACATCGACATATTCTCTCACAATAAGTACATCCTATATTTGAAAATTTCTTTCCTTACCCATAGTTATTTCATTCTCTTCCTCCCTGATTATTGAATTTAGTTGAGCTACTGGGGGTGGATCTTGATAAGAATCAGGTGGTGAAGCTTATTCTCTAAAGATAAGGTGTTCCTTATCATCATCATCAAAAATCATAACCTCTTTTTTCTTATAATAAATTATTTCATCATGGTCCGAAATCCAATCCATACTGATAATTTTATCAAATTCAGTAATGGGTATGATGATTAGATTAGCATATAATGAACATTTATATGCCCTAATGCGAACAGATCCATAGAACATTGTAGCAATGATGCTGTAACATCCCAGGAAAATAAAGAATATGAAATTTTCATATTTATTAATATTTGTGAATTAAAATTTAAATTTACTTTAAAGGGGTTTCTATGTTCGAAAGCGTACCCGATATGCAACAATGGATTTCTTTGAAATCTTACGTTGCACACTAATAATATAATATTATTATTTTAAATTGTACTTAACTCCTAGCCGATGTATTGGCCGGAATGAACAAAACTAACTACAATATGATTATACATGACTGGTAAATTTATTTACATTTATCTAATAAAAAGTTAGAGGCTTAAAATATGAATGAATCTAATTTTATGCATAATTTACATTAAAAGGATGATTTACAGCCATTTAATGGAAAACCCTCTTTAAATATATTTTTGTTCACATTAATAAATTATAATTGACCAAATATAATCCTTATTTATAATGGGGACATCAAATTTTACATTGGGTAAATTTTTGGTATTTTTCGGATAAAGTTCAATTTTTAATGAATAGTGAAAAATACATTATTTTAATTCAAAAGTACATTTTAATACAATTTATTTATATGGTTATATTATATTTTTAGTTGGTTTTAAAGTGAAATTGAAATATATTTTTTCCATTTAATCCAATGTCGGTCATTGAAATTAATTTCACATTGAAATTGGACATAAATAAGTATCAATCTTTTGATAGTTATTGTTTCTTAAAAACATGCTATTTGTTTTTATAATGGGAATTAATTTTAAAATTAATTAATTCCAATTCAATGTTTTGAATTTGGGAAAATAAGAATTATTTTTGAATTTTTAATATCAAATATTTCTTAGGCTGAATTTTTTGTTTTTTTTCTGAAAAACTCCAATTTTTGATGAATAGTGACACCACTTAGTGGTAGTTAAAAAAATTAACTTTTTCATTTAAATGAAATTCTACCACTTCTGTGAATTGAATTTAAAAAATCCATCATACATGGTTGTTATCAATAAGTAAAATGTAGTTTATTATGATGAAAAGATTTTTTCGTAAATAGTAACTTTTGAATATTATTTACCGCGGTTAAAGGTAAATAGGGTAATTCAAGGTTAAAAGAATATTATAATAATTAAAAATTACATTAACACTTATCCAAACCTTATTTTTTGAGTAGTCTCTGACCATGGGAATCCATGGGTCTATTTAGGGACCCCATGGATCAACTTATGAAAGATAATGACACTATAGATTAATTAATTTAATGTAAAGACAAAATTGACATTAACAAAAATATTTTAGTAATTAATTTATATATGGTGTTATAAAAGTTATATTTTAGACTATAAATACTCATTGGAAATATAATAATATTTCATACATGATAGTATTTTTTTTATAATTTTTAGACATCGAAAAAATTAAATTATTTATGACACAATAATGATGCAGTATTTACCTCATTAATAAATGATTTAATTAAATAAGATTATAATGACTAAAATATTGTCCAAAACCTGTCCAATTCAGATTGGATGATTTTATTTAGACCATGATTCATCCTATATTAAACTATAAGGATTTTGGGACCTTTAGAAACCGAATATCATTTTATAATAAAATAATGTTTTCACACGTTCCTAAAGAGCCCCTCCTCTCCCTTATAAAAAGAGAGGACTTCTAACCAATTCCAAACACCTCTCAAGCCGTTTGGATCATCCAAACTCATCCCAATTAATCTCTCATCATCTCTCTTCTCCCCTTATAAGCCTTACCTTATGCATAACTCACTTCATGAAGTCATTTGGTTCAATCCAAAGGGAGTTACCGAAATTAATGGTAACAGTTTATCTTAAATTATCATCTTTTATTTTACATCTCCAACCCCTAATCTCTTTTTATTCCTTTCTTTTGTAACAAAACCAGTATCCTAAAAATACTAGGATGTTGTTATGAGAATAATTATAACTACACTCACACACACCTCCATCTAATATATGATGAACATAATGTTTCTGTGGATGGAAAACTAAGGCCTCACATGACGATGAATCTTCAATTACATCTTACCAACTCTCATGGTGGCCAATATAATGGAAATGTATTTATATATGATATATATTATGTTTATGATTTTCTTATTCTTATATACTTTCCATTTATAAAACGCATTTATGGTTTCCATATTGGGTAAATACAGTAATCTCATTTGAGGAAGTGCGGACTACCGCCCCTTAAAGTGATTTGATTCGTTAATGCCTTATGTGGGATGTATAAAAGATGGAGTTAATGATATTATATATGATATTAAACTTTAATTGTAATATACCTATGTATAATTATGTTTTATTTCCATTAAAATAAGAAATAGAAATGAAATTAGTTTTCATGTGTACGTACGGCTTGTCGTCTCCATGAACGGTGCATTTTATTTCTTACCTCTAAATATTATATACTGTTAAAAAAACATGAATATAATAGATATATATGATATATATGATATCTTAATCATGAATATAATTCTTGATATAATGAAACATTTACCACATGGGCAACTTGTAAATATAAGATGTTTATTTTTACTCAAGTACCAAATATCGACAAAATGAACGTTATTAACCTAAATGATTGCATAATGTTTATAACATAGTAATAAGTGATATAAAAGGAATTATAAACTCTGAAAAGGTTCTTAATCAAGTATAAATTAACATTATTTTATTATTAAGTATATTAAAGAATGATCGAGTCATGTCGGACATGAGGTAAGGGATCCGACCTCCCTCTTTCTTTTCATGTACTCTTTTTTATTTCATATAATGTATGCTCCATGTTCATATATTGGAGAATGTTCTTTTATATTCACCATAAATTAATTTTTATTTTCATATAATTAGAGACCCTCTCTTACTCTTATCAATTCATTTTAAGAATTATTAAGCAGCGTCGTTAGGATACCGAATTATTGTAAGGGATTTTCTTATCTCACTTTTAATTCTGTGAGATTTCAATTGTTTTCCACTTATTCATTGAATGTGGTGTATTGTGTACTGATATTTGATATATATTCTAATTATTCTCATTATATTCATTGCATTATATGATTAATTCGGTGGTTATTAACTTTTCTTCATACGTCTCAGTTGATTACAACGTGGTAAAGGGTTTCCTCTCACTTTTTATTCCTGTGAGATTCATGCTATTTTTGACACTATTTACTTTTGTGTTGTGTATGTACTTACCATGATTGTACTCTTTATGTAATATACATTCATTTATAAGTATTTATATCTTCATTTTATGATCCTTATTTTATGTGGCATACGTTTTGTAAGTTACCAAATCGGTAAGGGAACTATTCACCATTCCCTTTATAAAAGACATCTTTTTGTTATGTCATTTAATTTACATATTATTATGTTTGGATATATTCTTATATATCTTTATTGATGTAAACTTTATTTCCAAGTGATTATATTCCTTTTTTTATCTCATTAACTCATTTTATGAATTTTAATGTGACGTCATTATGCTGTCGAATTTTTCAAGGGAACCCCTTAACTCAATTTCAATTCATTGGGTTAAACTTGTACTTATTGAATATGTCATCCATTGAAAATGTGTAAATGACCTCTGATTGTTTTACACATAATATCCAATTAAATTTGGTGTATTTATATTTTTCACACAATATTATTTGATTGATTTATCCATAATTTAAGGATACCATCTTTATAAGGGATTTCATCTCAATTTACATTTCTATTGAGACTCCAATGATTTTATGCCCCATTTCACTCTAATATGGTGTATATACTATACATTGACATATTATATCATGAATCCATTTATTATCACGATATTATAAAGTTTTTATTAAATTTCATTCCTCAATTATTTGTATTCAAGTGTCTCTCTTTTTGTTAAAAAAAATCTTTAACTAAAATATCGTTTTAAATGTTTTAAAGATTTATTCTTCTAAATATTTATCATTAATGTCCATGTTTTCAAAATGGGTTTTAGGATTTATTTATATGGAAATTAATGTTTTATAATTATAATTCCTTTAAAATCTTAAATGTGTTATGAGACACTTTGATTCAAAAATCTCTTTTTAAATGGTTTTTGAAAATGGTTTGATAAAGCATTGTTTACTTCAATATCTTGATTTGATATAGTGGAATGTGGAAATTTTATTCTTTACATTATACTTCTGTTATGTGTTATGATTAGGTTATGGTTATTGGGAATTGTTTACGTATATGTGTGGTTCTGTGGTAAACCTAGGGCGGGTGAGCCCGAGATTCCTCTCCAATGCATTGGGTAACGTGACGGAGGTAAATGTGATGTTTCTCCTAAGAGGTTTTGGGAATATACTGTGATGGGAATTCCAACTATTACTCCCCATGTAGCTATGATATCTAAAATTTATGTTTGATATGGATTCCATAAGTAACCTTTATGATTTATGATTTTTGTGTGTTATTCATAAATCTCATGATTTCATAACGTATGTTATGATTGAAAAGTATGGTTTCGTTGATTTGTTTTTATTGATGGGATAATGTTTTCCGTCCTTATTTTATATCCCTTACTGAGCTTTTTATGCTCACCCCAAGTTTTTGAAATGTTTTCCACAGGACGTAATGATGAATAGGTTCAAGTATGGGATCATGGAATAGTCATGCTATCTAAAACATGGAACTAGACAAGTTTCTTTTTAATTTTTTTATTTTATAAATAAATACATACTAAGTTTTACTGTATACATTTAATATTCAAGTTGTAATGTAATTGTTATGTCCTAATTCTCTAAATCTATAAACCTTAAAAGATCCTCAGTGTGAATTATCCATTTAATTCAATATTATGTAATGTTTAAGGCCGGGTCTTTATAGTTGGTATTAGAGGTCAGATTAGACAAATTAATGGATTAGGAATTTTCGTTTGACATATGTTTAGTCCTTATCTATTATTTCAGTTAAATCCTTGTTTTATAACTTTTTCAGATCAAGTAAAGTCAGTTACAAATGAAAAGAGGAGGATCTCAAACGACATTCCTATTTATTCCTGATGACATGCTTGCAATAATTATTGCAAAGTCATGTTTGGATGATTGTGAAACTTTTTCTAGCATACAACTCACTTGAAAGTAGTTTTTTGGGATATCAAACACCTCCACTATACCTCTTTATCATCGTGGATCATGGGTTGTATTTAGAAAAATCATATTTTCACAATATTCTCTTATTTTCAAAAAAGGTATATATTATCAAGGAATTTTCAAATATTTTGAATCATATTATGATTTTAAAAAAGGTGATTAATAAAGAGACCCTTGCGCAACCTATTTATATTTGATTTTAAAATATATTCTCTCAGCACATACTTACAGTATTTTAAAAGGACCGTTAATTTAAAGTTTCAACTCAGATTCTGTCTGACTATTTTATTGAAATCATGTTTTATCATATTTTTTGAAATTCTATGTCATACATGATTATTTTCCAAAACCCTTTTTCTATGGACACACATATGACCCATGTTGTACAAGGTGTATTTGGATAGAGGAAGCAAATGAATTTGAAGGATCTCTATATCATTTTTTTAATACATAGACCTTCTACCTAAGTGAACAAGATGACGATGAAACCAACTGGACGCCATGATCAAGGTATGATGTTCTTCATTTTGGGGATCATTGTATATTATCATATGGTGGTTAAATAAGACTTCAAGAATTAAGATGTTGAGATCATAATGAATTTGGATGAAAATGATAGGTATAAGGAAACCATTGAGGTTAAAACATGTTAGGGTGATTTTTGAGTTTTATAAAAAGGACAACCTATAGGATGGGTGACAACCCGTTGCATCCGGCAAGGCTTCCGGAATCAAACACACAACAGAAGGGCGATAAAGGCACATCGCCTACCACTAGCCTACATAAATTTTCTGGTTAGTGTGACGTATTATTTTAGTAAAATGATTTAATAGAATAATAATAAGTTGATTTTTTTATCTTCTATTTTATAAAATGGATATACTTTTTATAGAAAAATGATTTAGTGATTAAGTGATAAAGTTTGTGGAGGAAAACATTATCTATTTTGGGGAACACTATATTCCTAAGTAAGATAGAATAATATGGGATTTCAATTGTGTAATAATGGTTGAAATTTTAGTTTGGAAGAATCTATGTTTTTATTATAGATACATGATGATTTGATTTATTTATGAAAATGATTAACCTATCATAGAGAATATGAGATTAGGATAATTACTTTTCAATATGAGACTTTATGAGTAACTGGTGTTACTGGGAGATAAATTTTTATATGTATATTGGAAGTATATTTAATTAAATCCTCATGATATTTGGGTTAAAATCACAGTTTTGATTAATTTTGAATAATTTTAGGGTCAATTGTTTATTGAATGGTCTTTGTTGAACTTTGGGTTTTGTTAGACAATTTTTAGAGATTAAGAGTAGTTTTTCATTATGTAAAAGTTTATACTTTTGGGGGATTATCTGATATTATACTAAACATTTTGGTTTTAGTTAATATCAAAAGACATGGGAAATATATAGTTCATCTTTTATGGATTATGTGATTCTCTCTAAGTTGATTATAGTGCTCTTATTGTGAAAAAAAGTCATCCGGAATACTCATCGTTTGGAGAAAATATGAGTTTGTATTTAAAATCTAGTAAACGATGAATATCTACATAACAAGTAAGTATATTTCCCTATGTTTTTGGTTAAGCTCATAAATAAATTCCTCAATGAAAAGTATCTTTAAACAAAAACCTAGTCTGTTAACTTTTATTACTGGGGAATCAAATACTATTTAACCCGTCACAAGTTTGTGAATTTCTGGTCGTTAACTTTCTCCTAAACATGTTTTCTATCACTCTCCACCAGAAAGTGGAGGTTTTTTTTCTCCTCCATATCCATGTTTTCATGAATCCTAGTATTTTTTGTCTTGGGTATCCTTTATACTTCTCTTACTTTATTTGAAATTGATAATTTTACTGACTCTTTTTTTCGATTTGTGGATTTCAATGAAGTTCCCGAGCCTAATTTTTAAAATTGCGAGGATGCTATTCCCAAAAGGAGGAAAGGATATAACATCCCAAAAAAATAAAGAATATGAAATTTTCATATTTATTAATATTTTTGAATTAAATATCAATATTTCTTTAAAGGGGTTTCTATGTTCGATAGCGTACTTGATACGCAACAATGGATTTCTTTGAAATCTTACATTGCACACTAATAATATAATATTATTATTTTAAATGGTAGTTAACTCCTAGCCGTTGTATTGGTGGGAATGAACAAAACTAACTACAATATGATTATACATTATTGTTAAATGTATTTAAATTTATCCAATAAAATGTTAGAGTCTTAAAATATGATTGAATCTAATTTTAAGCATAATTTACATTAAAAGGCCAATTTACTGCCTTTTAATGGAGAACCCTCATTAAATATAGTTTTGGTAACTTTAATAATTTCTAATTGACCGAAAATAATACTTATTTAGAATGGGGAAATTAAAATTTTACATTGGGTATGTTTTTGGTATTTTTCTGATAAAGTTCATTTTTAATAAATAGTGAAAATTACATTATTTTAATTCAAAAGTGATTTTTAATCTAATTTATTTATATGTTTATATTATCTTTTTAGTTGGTTTTAATGTTAAATTGGAATATATTGTAACCTTTTAATCCTATTTTGGTCATTGGAATTAAATTCACTTTGAAATTGGACATAAATAACTATCAATCTTTTGAAAGTTATTGTTTCTTAAAAACACGCTATTTGTCTTGATAATGGGAATTAATTTTAAAATTAATTAATTATATTTATATGTTATTAATTTTTCAAAATAGACATAATTTTTTAATTCGGAATATCAAATATAGCTTAGTCTGAATTTTTGGAAATTTTTTGAAAAACTTCAACTTTTGATGAATAGTTACACCACTTAGTAGTAGTTAAAAAAATGACTTTTTCATTTAAAAGAAATTTTACCACTTCTGTGAATTGAATTTTAAAAATACGACATACATGGTTGTTATAATAATGTAAAATGTGGTTCATTAAGATGAAAATAATTTTTTGTGAATAGTAACTTTTAACTTTTATTTTCCACGGTTAAAGGTATATAGGGTAATTCAACGTTAAAAGAATATTATAATAATTCAAAATTACCTTAACACATGTCCTAACATTATTGTTTGGGTATTGGGAGTCAATGGTCATCCTTGGGTCGATTTTGGGACCCCATGGTGCCACTTATGAAAGATAATTACACTTTAGTTTAATTAATTTAATGTAAAGACAAAATTGACATTAACAAAAATATTTTAGTAATTAATTTATATATGGTGTTATATAAGTTATATTTTCGAATATAAATACTAATTGGAAATCTAAAAATATTTCCTACATGATAGTTTTTTTTATATTTTTTAGACATTGAATAAATTAAATTATTTATGACACAATAATGATGTCGTATTTGCCTCATTAATAAAGGATTTAAATAAATAATATTATAATGATTAAAATATTGTCCAAAACATGTCCAATTCTAATTGGATGGTTTTTTTCGACCATTATTCATCTTAGATTATACTATAATGATTTTTGTGCCTTTAGACACTGAATATCATTATATAATAAAATAATGTTTTCACACTTTCCTAAAGAGCCTCTCCTCTCCCATATAAAAGGAGACCACTTCTAACCAAATTCAATCACCTCTCAAGCCATTTGGATCGTCCAAACAATGCCCAATTAAGCTCTCAACATCTCTATCCTTCCCTTATAAGCCTTACCTTTGGCAAAAGGCACTTCAAGAAGTCCTTTGATTCAAACCAAAGGGAGTTACCCAAATTAAAGGTAACTGTTTCTCTTAAATTGTTTTCTTTTATTTTACTTTTCCAACCAATAAACTCTCATTATTACATAATTTTGTAACAAAACCTGTATCCTCAATATAATATGATGTTTTTATGATAATAATTCGAACTACACTCACACACACCTTCATCTAATGGATGAGGAACATAATGTTTCTGTCGATGGAAAACTAAGGCCTCACGAAATGATGATTTTTCAATTACATCATACCGCCTCTCATGGTGGACATTATGAAGGCACTATATATATACGATATATATTATGTTTATGATTTTTTTATGCTTCTGTACTTCCCATTTAGAGCATGCCTTTATGGTTTCCATTGTGGGTAAATACAATAATTTCATTTGAGGAAGTGCGGACTACCACCCCCTCCAAGTGATTTGATTCGTTAATGCCTTATGTGGGATGTATAAAGGATGGAGTTAAACGATAATATATATGATATTATACTGTAATTATAATATACCTATGTATAATTATGTTTTATTTCCATTAAAATAAGAAATAGAAATGAAAGTAGCGTTCATACGTACGTACGGCTTACCGTCTCCTGGAACGGTGAATTTCATTTATTACCTCTAAATGTTATGTACTATTATAAAAACATGTATATACTGTATATATATGATATATAAGATATCAAAATCATGAATATCATTCTGGATATAATGAACCATTGACAACATGGACAACCTATAAATATAAGGTGTTCATTATTACTCAAGTACCAAATATCGACAAAATGAACGTTTTTAACTTAAATGATTGCATAATGTTTATAACATGATAATAAGTGATATAAAAGGAATAATAAACTTTAAAAAGTTTCTTAAGTAAGTATAAATTAACTTTAGTTTATTATTCCGGTGATTAAAGAATGATCGAGTCAAGTCGAACTTGAGGTAAGGGATCCGACCTCTATCTTTCTTTTCAAGTAATCTCTTTTATGTCATTTCAGGTATACTCCATGTTATTATGTTGGAGGATGTTATTTAACATTAACCATAATTTAATTTGTATTTTCATATTATGAGAGACCCTCAATTACTCTTATCAATTCATTTTAATAATTTTTAAGCAGTGTCGTTAGGCTGCCGGTTTTTTGTAAGGGATTTTCTTATCTCACTTTTAATTTCGTGAGATTTCCATTTTTTGCAACATATTCATTGAATGTTGTGTATTGTGTACTGAAATTTGATATATATTATCATTATTATCATTATATTCATGGTATTCTGTGATTCATTTTGTGGTCATTAACTTTTGGTCATACGGCTCAGTTCATTACAACGTGGTAAAGGGTTTCGTCTTACTTTTTATTCCCGTGAGATTCATTCTATATTTTCCACTATTTACTTTTGTGTGGTGTATGTACGTCCCATGATTGTACTATTTATGTAATATAATTTCATTTATGAGTATTTACATCTTCATTGTATGATCCTTATTTCATTTGGCGTATGTTTTTTAAGTTACCAAATTGGTAAGGGAACTATTCACCCTCCACTTTATAAAAGACTTATTTTTGTTATGTCTTTTAATTTACATTTTATTATGATGGGATATGTTCATATATATCCTTATTGATATAAAAATTATATCCAAGTGATGAAATTCCTTTTTTTATCTCATCAACTCATTTTATGAATTTTAATGTGACGCCGTTAGGCTGTCAAATTTTTACAAGGGAACCTCTTAACCCAATTTCAATTCTTTGGGTTCAACTTATACTTATTGAATATGTCATCCAATGAATATGTGTGAATGACCTATTATTGTTTTACACATAATAACAACATATATTGGGTGTATTTATATTTTTCACACATAATTATTTGATTGATTTATCCTTAATTTAAGGATACCATCATTATAAGGGATTTCATCTCAATTTACATTTCCATTGAGACATCATTGTTGTTATGCACCAATTCACTCTAATATGGTTTATGTACTATAATTTGACATATTATATCATGAATAACATTATTATCATGATTTTATAAAGTTGTGATTAATTTTTATTCCTCAATTATTTGTATTCAAGTGTCTCTCTTTTTGTAAAAAACCTCTAACTAAAATATCGTTTTAAATGATTTGAAGATTTATTCTTCTAAACATTTATCATTAATGTCCATGATTTCAAAATGGGTTTTAGGATTTATTTATATCGACATTAAACTTTTCAAATGATAATTCTTTTAAAATCATCAATTTTTTATTGGACACATTGATTCAAAAATCCCTTTTTATATGGTTTTTGAAAATGGTTTGATAAAGAATTGTTTACGTCAATATATTGATTTGATATAGTGGAATGTGGAAATTGTATATTTCTTTTATACTTGTGTTATGTGTTATGATTATGTTATGGTTATTGGGCATTGTTTATGTATACGGGTGGTTCTTTGATAAACCTAGGGTGGGTGAGCCCGAGATAGATCTCCAATGCACTGGGTAATGTGACAGAGGTAAATGTGATGTTTCTCCAAAGAGAATTTGGGAATATACTATGATTGGTATTCCAACTGTGACTCCCTATGTAGCTATTATAGCTACAATGTAAGTTTGTTATGGATGGCATAAGTAACCTTTATGATTTATGAATTTTGTGTGTTATTCATAAATCTCATAATTTCATAAGGTATGATATGATTGAAAGGTATGGTTTCATTGATATGTATTTATTGATGGGATAATGCTTTCCTTCATTATTTTAAAACCCTTACTGAGCTTTTTATGCTCACCACAAGTTTTTGAAATGTTTTCCACAGGACTTAAAGATGAATAGGTTCAAGGATGGGATCAAGGAATAGTCATGTTATCTAAAAAATGTAACTAGACATGTTTATTTTTAAGTTTTTTTATTTTATGAAAAAATGGATACTGAGTAGTAGTGTATACATGTAATATTCAAGTTGTAATGTAATAGTTATGGACTAATTATCTAAAACTCTAAACCTGAAAATATCTTCAATGTGAATTATCAATTTAATTAAATATTATGTAATGTTTAAGGCCGAGTCCTTATAAATACTTCCCTTAAGAGTTTTAACTTAAAACTCCCTTTTTAAATCAAATTGGAAATATCTAATTTTAATAGAAAACTGAGAAGATATGAAATAATGCGACGGTCTAGAATCAAATAAAGCATTTACTAAACATGAGGAAACCATTAAATTACCTGCCACCACGTCTTTCAGGGCTTCAAACTCAGCATTAGTTATTACATAAGCTTGGACTTTATCCCATGGACTTTTCTGAGTAATGTTTCCCTGACCCTTAGGACATTCATTTACATAATGTCCCATCTCTCTGATATTGTTTAATTGAACATTGGTAGCATCTTTCATTCCTTTACAATCACAAGCTAGAGGAACTTTTTGTCCACATTCCTAGCATACTCCTTTTCCTTTTAGATAGGAACCAGGGTGCTTCCGTCCACAATTACCACAAGGTGGAAATTAAATTATTCCCATCTTCCATGTTTCCTTATTTCCTTTCCCAATGTTTTCAGAAAATCTCTTTTCTCTTGCTTTGACTTAAAGTCAAAAGACATAAATAATTCTTTTTCTGTCTTGATTTCAGATGAGACAATATATTCGTATGATGAGAATGATTTTGATACTAATACTCGAAGGAGAAATGGTTTTAATCCATCAAAGAAACAATAAATCTTACTTCTTGGGTTACATATATAATTTGCATCATTCCTCGCTAACCTTGTAATGTTAGCCTCATACATTGCGACATTCTCATCCTCCTTTTTCCTCAGACTCAGAAATTTCCTTTCCATATATGCTCATTGGTCACGAGGAAAGTATTTTTCTAAGAAAATGTCTTTGAACTCCCTCCATTCCATATTTGATATTTATCATCTTCCTTTGTGTTTTGAATCGATGACCACTATTGATCAGCATCTCCAGTAAGGCGGTAAACGGCCATGACAACTTTTTTCCTTTCCCTACTCCCAAAAGAATGAAATATTTTCTCTAAGGAATTTATCCTTTACTTAGCCACTAATGGATTTGTAGTCCCATTGAATGTTAGTGGTTGTTTCCTCAGGAAGTAATCTAACATTGATCTTCCATACTATGGATCTGGGTGCTCCATACGGGTAATGTTATTATTCATAACCTGAGTGAGTTGTCTGAATATGGTGATTAGATGATTAGAATCAGTTGCATCGATAGCTCCACTATAATTATTTTGAATAGGAGGGGAATCCCTACATGGAGTGTGTTGATTGATACAGATTTCATTCCTTCCACTAGGCACCATTTCTAAACAATGGAATAAACAAGATTAGTTTATGAATTGAAATATATAATTCCAACCTTCTAAAACACCTAACATAAATTGAACAGTCTATGGATATAATCCATAATCATAAAAAAAAATTCATTGATGAATTATATACTCATAAACCTTTCATAATTGTTTGTAATGAAAATGAGAATTATCCTAAGCATATCCCCCGGGAGTATCATAACCAAGAGTGAAGCAAGACCTGTTGTCATGAACCAGTTCCCGTTCAAGTCTAGATCAAAGTGGTGTTTTTAGATTTTACCCCTAGGTACATTTGTGCCAGATCTGCCTCTACCTGCTCATATCCAGACAGAAATGTATTTCTTGGAAAACTCACAAAATCTCTATAATAACAAAAATTCTAGAATGTTCATATATACTAATCCTCAATGTCTATCTTAGGACTATGTGTTGTAAACAGAGATTATCTAAATCTAGTTTCCAAGGTTTTTACTAAACATCCTCTGATACCAACTATAACACCCCAACCTAAGATACCCAGAGTTGGTGCATTATTACATAAAATTGGCATGATCACAAGGAAATCATGTCTCAAAAGATACACTAGTTTAGTTATATTGGAAACAAGATTTATACATAAGTTCAACTTTAAAACTTGAAAAGAAATACAACACTATTTTATTTCATTGGATACATCGAAGCCTTCTAAATAATGTCTGCAAGTCACTTACTCGTCGTTTCGGGTGTTCACTTACTCGTTTCCTTTTATATGTTTTGTTTCATAAGACGTGTTTGTTATCCATAGGTTGTATCTTAATCATATACAGAATGATATCAAGTCCATAAAAATTATTTTTAATTATCAAATGAAAATTATTCATGGATGGATACAATGGGGAATGAATCTCATCGCTTTCGTGGAGCTAGTAGTCTGTACGTACACACGAGCGATAATATAATTATTTTGATATTAAAATAATTTAATTGGATGGTATATAATATATAAAGAATCATTATCATGGTTTATTTATTATTTAAATCAATTACACATCATAATCATACCCATCCAAATAATAATGTTTTGAATAACAATTACACCATAACGTGGATATAGTAAGCCATACGTACGCACGTATGGTGACATGTCATTAAAAGGATAGATAAAATACTGAATATTGTTGTAACATCTTTATAATAAAATCACAGTATATAGAAGATACTGGAGTTATTATTTTATAATTGAAATAACAAGGAAGAATAAGTGGAAGAAGAAAGAAACTTGAAAGAGGGTGGTGAAATCATTACCTCTTCTTCATGTTCTTCCTTTTGATTTGATCCAAAGCGCTCCATAGGATGGATTTAGGATCAAACTAAGGCATATAGGTTGAATTTAGGGAAGTTGGAAGGATATTTGGGCAGTGTTTGGACGATCCAAAAGGCTTTGAGGTGTTAATTAGTGAGATGGGGGAGTGCCCTTCTATAAGAGGGGTGAGGGGCACCTTAGAAAAAACTTAAAATATTATTTTATAATAAATTCATATTCAGTTTATAATAGCTTAAAACTGATTTATATACAAGCTAAGGTCGTTATGGGTCTAAAACAACTCATCAAATAGGTTTTATAATGTTTTGAGTCACTTTATTAACTTTATCTTTCAGTTTTAACTCTTAGATAATTAGTTTGACATTTACAATGTCTCTTTGTATCTTTATATTATATAGTTAATAAACAAAATATATACTTCCAAGAAACCCGAAAGTGGTCCATTAATGATAGATATATCATTATATAAGTCCTATTTCTGATCCTTATATTTTTAGGAATATAATATCATTTAATAATATTATATTTGTTTTAAAAACTCATTAATGTCAATTTTGACACTATTTAATAATTTATTTTTGTTAAAGTATTATCAAATTTATTAATTCAGAAAAAATTAATTTAAGAAATAATAAAATGTCATAGTAACCTATAAAATTAGTTTAGGGCATCAAAACTTTCAAATTATATTTATTTTATCATTTATAATACCAATTATTTGATTCTTTCATTAATAAAGAAACTACTGAATCATTATTGTGTCATAAATAAATTTAATTATGAAATGTATAAAAATTAAAAATAAAATAACATTATGTATTAAATTTATAATGAAAATTTACAGTCTAAAATATAACATATATAACCCTATGTAAATTTTTTTTTCTAAAAGATATATTCTTATGTCATTTTTGTATTTACTTTAACTAAATTAATATAAAGTGTAATTATCACTTACAAGTGGATTCATGGGGTCCAAAAGATGACCCAATGATGCCCATTGTCGAACATGTATCAACCAATAGGTTTAGGACATGTTTTAGGTTAATTCAGTATTATTATAATATGATTTTTTTACCCTTATTTAACGGATTTACCCTTTAACCATGGTAAATAAAATATTTATCGAAGTAATTATTCAAAATGTCTAAAAATAAAAGTTAAATATTTACACAATTTGGACCTCCTGATTCTAAATATGGAATCAATTTTTCTAAATTCAAAACATAGAATTGGAAAAAATTAATTTAAAATTTATTACTACTGTCAAAACAAAAAGTGTGTTTTTAAGAAATAATAACTATCATAAGATTGACACTTCTTTATGTCCGGTTTAAATGTGAAATTATGTCCAATGACCAACATTGTACTAAGTGGTAAAACTTTATTCCAAATATACTTTTAAAACACTCAAATTCATAATTTATCACTATTAATTATTTTGATTAAAAATGTTGTTTTTAATTATAATTTAGTGATTTTCACTATTCATCAAAAATTGAATGTTATCAAAAAAATACCAAAAAATGAACCGAAGATAATTTCGATATTCTGAATCCAAAAATGAAGTCCATTTTGAAATAAAAAAATGTATAAACTTCCAAAAAGTGGGTATTAATATTCATAACGGCTAGTTTGATTGGTTGTGGTGTGTGTTAGAACTTGAAGTTGCATACAACACACACTACTATTTTATTCAAAGAGAAGAGTACCATGGAAGGTTGGGGTGTTAAAACACATGTTATAATTCTAATGGATAAATATAATTTGACAAAAACAACCTTAGGAATAAAATATGATCTTCTTTTTTCCACGTGAATTATATTATGACATTTATTATTATTTTATTTAAAGAAGAGTTAAAAGAGTTAAATTCAAATTTTAATAACTAAAACATATTTAATATAGGTTTATACACAATATAAATTCGACTATAAATATTAATTAGAAATCTAAAAAAATCCCTGCATAATGGTACTTTATTTATAATTTTCATTCATTAAATAATTTAATTTTTTTATGACACAATGATGATGCATTAAATACCTTATTAATGAAATATTAAAATAATCGATTTTATAAATATCAAAATAAATGTAAATTGAGACTTATGATGAATTCAAAAAAATTTATAGGTTAATATTTCATTTTAGGGTTGGTTAAATAAATTTTATTCGAAGTGATAGTGTTTTTATTGATTTCAGAAAAAATCAAATACTAAATAGTGTCAAAATTGACATAATTGATTTTTTAAAACAAATATTATATTATTAATTGATATAATATTCCTCAAAATATAATGATTGGAAAAAGGACTTAGATAATGTTATAAATGTTAATTATTAACCACATGGGGTTCTCTAGGCATGTTATAGTAATTTTATTAACCATATAATATAAAAATACAAAAAGACATGGTAAATGAAAAACTATTTTACTAAGAGTTAAATCTAAAAGATATGGTTAACATGATGACATAAACCTATCTAAAACTGATTGGATGAAAGTTTGTAGACCCATCCCCACCTTATCTTTTAAATAATTCATTTTGGATCCATTATAAACCAAAAATTATTTTTTTATAAAATAATATTTCATGTTTTTTCTAAAGTGACCCTCACCTCTCTTATAAAAGGGAACTTCCCCTTCTCTTAATTTCACACATCCATAGCCTTTTGGATCAGCCAACCCCTACCAAATATCCTCCCAAAATTCTTCCCTTCATCCTATATGCCTTCCTTTTTTCATAAATCTAACCTCTGTCGCCCTTTTGATCAAATCAAAAGGAAGAACCTGAAGAAGTGGTAAATATTTCATCACCTCTTTCAAGTTATTTTCTTCTTCCACATCCTCTATATTTGTTCTTTACATTATAAAAAAATAACTCCAGTATCTTCTAGATACTGTGATGTTATTATAAAAATGGTACAACCATATTTATTTTTTTATCCATCCTATAAATGAAAAATTCACCATACGTTTGTACGTATGGATAACCATCTCCACGTTGTGGTGTAGTTTGTTATTCAAACACTTCATTATTTGAATGGATATAATAATGAGTATAACTGATTTAAAACATAAATATAGCATGTTAATTATTCTTTATATATTATATAACATCCAATTACATAATATTTCTCCATCAATATAATGATATTTTCACTCGTTCTTACGTACAGTTTACCATCTCCATGAACGCCATGAGATTCATTCCCCATCGAAATCATTCAAAAATAATTTTCATTTTATGACTTGAAATAATGTTTATAAACAAAATATCATTATGTATATGAATCAAATACATCCTATTCATCACAAAAATGGCTTACCTAACCATGAATATAAAGGAAAACGTATCATTTAACAACCGAAATGATGATACTACTAAAATATTATTAACAATGCAATATTATAAGATCATATACGATATAATATTTATGTATATAGTTCTTGTATAATTTAATAACAATATTTTAAATATTATATAGGAGGTTAACATTCCATTGAATAAGGAAAATTACATGGTAATGGTTAATTTCACAATCTCTTTATTATATGAGGTTGTTTTTACATAGGTATCTACTGGGACCTCTTTATCATCCACATCCATGTTTCTTAGAAATTTATTTCAAAACCATTTTATTATTTACTATACTATGGGTTAAATTAATTTATACCCTTTTTTACTTTTAATAAAATGGTTTGAATAGAATTTTTCCGTTGTTTTCCAAACAAGGTACTTTATGATCTTTTCAACAAAATTAAGGTAAGAATGTATTTTTTTATCTTATACGGTGGGTATGGATATTTTCCACCATTATATCATCATCAAATATTCCTATAAAACATTTCAAAAATATTTTGAAAATAAATGTTTTCTTCTATAATTATATGACTTTTAATGATTTCAAAATAGAAAGAGATATTTCTCTAAAAAAGTTTTAAATTCATCTCTGTCAACATCCATTGAGGGGTTTTAAGCTTATTTGATCTTGATTTATTATGATACAAAACATCTATATTTTATTGAAGCTTATGTGATATGTTTGACTGTGGATGTGTTATTTTTACACCATTCATGGTTTATAGGAAATTTTTTGACATTTCATATGCTATTTTTAATATGAATGTTTATGTTATGTTTAAAACATTTCATATGAGGTATGCATTGGACTTAGTAAGTGATGGGTGGACCCTGCTATAGCTCCTCAATACATCGGTTGGTCACTTGTGACAAACTAGTTTCATGGAACAAGGACTTGACCAAATCTCATATTTAGTCTTAGAACAAGGCCTACACTATGTGGTTATAAAGTCTAGAATTATGCATTCAATCATTATGAAAGTGGCTATAGATATTGCATGTGATTATTTGAATAGTAGAATATCCATGTGAATATGTAAATGGAATAATTTGATTTTATCTTTTCAATATTACGCTAAAGATTATGTTTAAAAGGACTTTGTTTTATTATTTTACATTTCTTTAAATTTTTATGATTATTTATGAAAGATTCCTCTATATTGTTATCCTTACCATGAAACTGAGCTCACCCCTTTCTATGTTTTATTTTTCCTATGATGTGAAGAAGTATTTTATGGTTGACCTATATTGATAGGATATGGATATAAGTTTGTTCAAAAGTGGAAAAAATGTTGTTGATGTTTTTATCACATGTTGTAATGTAAAACTTATGAATATATCTAGTACTTACAAGGCTACTAAACTGATCGGACTTTCAGGTCATGATTCTTTGTATCATTCCAATGTTATGTAATAATGCACTAAATCTAGGTAACTAGGGTCAGGGCATTATAGATAATAAAATACATGGTTGATGTTAGAAGGAAAGAATCAAAAAATGAAATGAATTTTATCTTCACGAATGAGGAGGAAAAAATATTGGTTTTTACGTTTATTGATAGGAATTATGTAGAATTCACCCTAAAAATGGTTCCTAGTTTTTCCATATGGTCGTCCATACTGTGTCCTGACCATGAAAATGGAATCTATCAATGAGGTATGAGATTGTACATAGTTGTGTTCCTATTGTTTCATAGTTGTATAAAAAAATTTGGTCCCCCATTTCTCCTAGGTCCCGCCTCACACTATTAGGAGAGACCATGTGATCTGGGTGGTATGGATTCTTCTAACCATGCGCTCTAGTATATTTTCCAAAATCCCTATGTTTTTGGATTCAAACATGCCTCACACAACCTTTTTTAATTTAATGAATCAACTAAGTAACATTATAAGGTCCATTTTAAAGAAATTAAAGCAAAAAAATAAATGGTTATTACCTTTGTGAATAAATGTGTTGTTACAGCCTTCCCTCCTCATATCAACTAATCTCCGAGTTGACCTTCTGAGGGTAATGAGATATCATCTAAGAGAGTTCTAGACACTAATCATGTATATCAACTGTGAACTCCTAGGTCTCATAATGTACTTTTATTTTCCACTATATCAGTCATATCAATGGAACAAACCTACCTCATAGTGCCTTCACACAACAATCAATAATACGAACTAGATACTCTTGTAAGGATGCATCTATATCCATCTGAAACTCACTAGGATGAATGATTTGAAACAGGTCTATAGAATATTAGAAAACCTAAGATATATGAATGATATAATCTATAGACTAGTATCTCTGTGGAAGTGTTATCTGGTATTCCACTTGTTCGATCTATTTAAAAACCTCAAATGGTCCAGAAAATCTTGGGGAGAGCTTACCCATCCTCCGCAGAAGTCTATTCCCAATCCTAATAGGAACACCCATGAAGGCCCGATATCCAACCTCAAAATAAAGAGGTCATAATCATATATGGGTATATGATTTTTTATGGACTAATTTGTTAAAATTTGTATGTTTATCGACATGAAATTCTCGGTAGTCTCCTAGATGATATGTGGTCTAAAAATAGATACCTCCCTAGACTCTAGCAAGTATAGAAGTGATCTGAATGGCCTACCTCATAATGCCACAATATGATCCATATAAAAGGTCGCCTAAAATATATTATTATAATCATACTCAAAATAAGGTATTCCTTTCTCCCAAAAACCCCCAAAGTCAAAAACACATGCACATATTATTTACTATAAAACCTGAATCCAATGCTGTATCTATAAATCGATCTATGAGAGATTTTAAATGATAATAACAACCTCTTCCACCATGTACTTCCACATCCACTACCATAAGTGAAATGAGAAGTGATCATCTCTATCAGAAATGATCGAATGAGGAGTTCCATGATGATATGTGACCTTCTTGATGTCAATTCATCCGAGGTTGTCCATCGAGAAGGTATCTTGTATAGGTAAAAGTGTGTTTAATTTATAAAATGATCAATGAAAAACCATAAAATATAATTCCCTTGAAGAGATATATGTAAACATGTCATGTAATCCATTGAAACATCATGACATTTCCACTCAGGAATGGAATACTAATGTAATGGCCTAATCATCCACAGATGTTCAACCTTCACATGTTGACAGGTGAAACATTTATTGGGGTATAAAGGGATATCATGGTTCGTATAAGGCCACCAATACTAGCGACATATATCTTGATACATCTTTGTGACACTAGGTTTTACTACCCATTCCAAATCATGAAATTGCCACAACTTTTCCTCTCTAATGTCTACTAAACCGAAGCATGTCTATCAATGTGTAATGTACCATACCCATCCACAATCCGACTAGAATATGTATTTTCATATAAGATGATTTTCCCTTAGGATAAGGCCTTTTGGATCATATATTTTCATCATCTGTAGCAGTTCTAGAAGGGTTGTGGTCATTGCTATGTTTGAGATGATATTATGATTCTGATACTGCTAAACATCAACCTACATCTCTGAAAATATGTCAATGAAAATCCACACTCCATAGGCCACTTGAACCACATGAGCCTATGTCTTACAAGTCAGTGTATTGGTTACTGCAATTCCATTACCAAGTGTGTAGGAAAGATCAAAATCATAGGATGGTAGGAACTCAACCCATATTTCCTACAATATATTCGTATCATGCTTTGTAATGTTGTAATTAATGATTTTGTAAACTGCTAATATGAAAAAATGATGCCCAAGTATTTAGTATCTTTAAAAAGAATAAGGAATGATATATAGAATCTATTTCAAGTTCATGAATTAAGTAAGTTATATCATTGGACCTCAACAGATGAGGCCTGTATACAAGAACATTCTTGTAATGCATCTGGACAACTCCCAACCTGATTCCTACTATGTCATAAAATATCAAATAACCACTTCCCAGCATTGGTGCAATCAGTATCAGTACTAACGTTGAAAATAAATTCAACTCCTGAAAGAAGGATTCACAAGCTTCTAACCATAAAACGTTTACAGCCTTCTTTTTCAATACCATTAGCAGTGCTATACGGCATGATCAATCCTTTATGAAGCATATATTCTACCTAGATTGCACCAGAAAACCCCATATTTAAATGATTTTCTTAGGTTTTTTAGGGCACTATATCTCCCACTTTCTCTGTCCTTATAGAACCCCTTGACTACGAGATGGTATTACACATGAGGATTACAATTTCAATACAAAATTGTAATTTAATGAGAATATCATTAATCTGATTCTGTCTTTCTGTATTTAAGAAGATATCATGCTGATTTCCATGGCTATGTTTATAGTGTGGATACTTAAATATTTCATCCAAAATTAATAACAAAAATTATTCCAAATAAGGGTGAGAAACCTAATTCATTAGATCCATTAAAATAAAACGTGTGCTCATGAGACCAAACGACATTACCAAGTACTCAAAAAACCATACATGCTTATGAATGCTATGTAGGGTATGTGTGATAACATGAAATGAACCTGATTATTGATCTACCATATTTCAATCATTGAAAAAATATTCTCTCCATGGAGTTTATTGAAAAGGTAATATATTCAGGGAAATGGTTATTGATTCTTTACTATGAGCTCATTAAATAAAAGGTAACCCAAGGGATGGCTGATATTATAATATTCCATTTTTGGAAAAAGTACAAGTAAACCCCAAGATGGGGCACATAAATTCCTTAGTCTATATATGTTCTATCAATTTATTGATCTCTAGAAGTTCCATACGGGCCATCTTATATGGAGTAATGCATAGTGGTGCTGCTCCTAGAACTACCGCAATTGTGACATTTACCTCTCTCATCGGAGGTAGACCAGAGAAATCATCGGGGAATAAATCCCTAAATTAAACCACTATAATAGGTAAAAAATATATTCATAACCCCTACTCATCTAATAATATGATAGGGATTTGAACTATCACAATACCCAGACATTGCTGCTAATGTCGAGATCCACATTCATGAAATTCCAATTCCCCAAATGAATATTCCTACCATCCTCTAGTGATGTAAACGTGACCCTCCACTGATTTCTATCAGTGTGAAAAAAGTAGGAAACTACCTAATATATCCTAATAATTACATCAAATCCCATAATTTTGATGAAACAAATATTGCATATGAAGTGGTTCCCACCTATTTCGATGGAAAAATCCTTACAATAGGGAGAACCCGTTTATTGGACACCTAATGGGTTATCAAGAATAATAACACCATATAAGGATTAAATTTCAAGGCCTAGACTCTCAGTAATTTGCTAAGATAGGAAATATTGAGGAGTGCATATGTTAAATAATGCATACACTAATGTGGAGGATACAAGAATAATACCTCAAATTTTGGAATTTTTTATGACCAAATCATCTGGAATAGGATGGACTCCATGTAACTATCATGTAATAAAACCCTGAGTCATTTCCTTACCTCCCAAAGAAATACTATTGTGGTGGAACTGAGAATCTTGAGTCTGACTACCTCTTCCATGACAACCACCCCATCCCGAGTGGTTGGGGGTGTTACAGTTTCCTTTACAACGAGATACTATTGACCCCAATTATGAACATAATGTAGGTGTTTATTTCCACTTGGTAGGAGATGATGGAAATTTCCTATAGAAAAATGTGTATATCCCATCCTACAATAGCCATTTCACTCCACTACATCTTGTGGGAACTCTTTGTCATGGCTTCCTGCACTAGTGGCATATCAATAAGTTTTTCTTATGAGGATTATGTCTTCATAAACCCTAAGAGGAAACCTTAAATGGACACTTAAATCCGCAGAATGAACCACTGACCAGCCTAGGTGTCGAACTACCCTAACTCACTCCATCAACTTCCCTCAAATTACTCTCTATATTAAGGGCATAGATTACTATCTCAGAAATATTAGTCAATTTAAAAGCTTTTTCATTCAAGCGACTATCCTATACCAGTCCATCCCAAAATTTTCTGGCGGTTATAAGGTAATAACCTTCTATAGTATGTGTGAACCACTATATCCGAGTAATGTGAGTAAAAAAATCCATTATTGACATATTTTCTTGATATAGGTTCATAAACTCTCTAGCTTAGTAATCTCTCCAAGTCAGTAGAATGAAGTAATGATAGGATATGGTCTATAAATATACCCAAAAAATATTACAGTGATGGTATTCCTAGGTAATAACATCCCAACATTTGTGGGATAAATCGATAGGAGTTTAATCCCTGATATTAATCCTCTAATCTGAAGGAATTTATATCTACATAAATATATAAATATTATATTAGAGCTAAGACTCTATAGCATGAGTTTCACCATCCCCTGAAATGGTGGGAGGATGCTGGTGACTGAACTCCCAAGACCAATATTCAATATTTGGGGCATGTTCAACAACACCATGGATAGATTGCATCATGCATAAAAATATCTAATGGAATTGGGTTCCAGTTACCATATTAGGAGTAT
Organism: Viscum album; assembly: GCA_963277665.1. Classification (NCBI taxonomy): domain Eukaryota; kingdom Viridiplantae; phylum Streptophyta; class Magnoliopsida; order Santalales; family Viscaceae; genus Viscum; species Viscum album. The sequence goes on from OY728156.1 coordinate 12,945,411, forward strand.
GATGATATTTTACATGTGGAATTATAGGAGGATTCACTGGTGGCTTCAGTTCCACCACCTCTGGTTCATGGTCATCACCTCCTTCAGGGTGAATGATTGGAGGATTTCATGGAGAAAAGTTTTTAAAATTCCAAATGCACACCTCAAAAGAGATCATAACAATTAAGAGGATTATAAAATGATAACTAGGATTAATGCACATCAATCTTGTATAAAATATCACACCACTTTACCTACTCCAAAATACATGTTTATGTGGTAGAAATGGTGATTACATTCCATAAGAGGGTATGAGACACACCAAATACCCACTAATATGGTATGGTTTAGGTCTATGTCTTTCTTTCACATTTATAAAACGGTCGTTTCATTGTGAAAAGGATATTAATTTAAAATTCATAATCATTTATGTATTTAAATATCCATAAATAGTTGGACTAGATAGATCACCATATTTGATCCATAAGAGACCATACTCATCATGAACCTAAATATGGTGTCAAATTAATCCATACCATAACACCTTATAGTACCTACGACCAATGGTATATGTCCCAATGTTTCATAATTTACTAATTATGGTTTTTTATTTAATATATTTAGTAAAACACTATTAGGTTAAGGCATAAAGTTTATGTGTCAATCATTTTTTCAATGCTATAGGAAATGTTAGAACATTTCAATACATAATAAAAAAGACACTAACAATATTAAAAATGAAAATTCATTATAAAATTATGCATGGCATAGTTAGATTCATAGAATATTGGTCATATTATGCCTAAAATAATGCATGTAATGTAACACCCTCATTTCATTTGGCCAGTCAATAGAAATAATATTTCATAAATGATAATAATGGGAACATCTAGAGTCATGTGTGTCATCCTATTGTGAAGTCGTATCAATAGTAACATGCATAAAAATAGTAGTAGTTACATATCCTAGGTAATATGGGATTCCATTATACATGGGTTAGCTATTCCCGTGCAAAATCTCATTACCAAATTCGATAACATCATAATCTCTTGCCTAATGCATAAGTAGTAATATAATGGAACATTGTCCCTCTAATTCCACATTGTGATGTCCCGACATTGAATCCACAAACTAGGGCCCCGATATGATGGTTCATATGGACTCAAGCATGCCTCCCTATACTCCATTGTATTTCAACAAGCTGTGAGTGAGTAAAGGTGGTGAAATGGGAGGAAAATACCCTCATATAAGAGTGGCACAATGTATATTTTCAATAAACCAATGAAGAATAATGGAAATAAATCATACAATAAAATCACCCTCGATGAGGAACCTTTCGTAGAAGAAAATAGAATATAATAGATATAATAATAAATTGTAGGAATGAACATAAATGAGAAAATGAATAATAATAAAAATCCTCTTGGATGTGTCATATACCTAAAGCCGTGAAATGATGATAAAAATATGGAAACATGGTACATGAATAAACCACATGATAAAAAAATATCAATAAACAAAATACTAATATACAAGAATTTTGAAAATATGATCAATCCTCTACTCCTGTTCTCCAACTATAAAAAACATATTGATAATGTGTACTGGGATGCTTGCACATATCCATACCTACAGACAAGTTATCTACTTTGGTACCAATGATGGCTTCAGTAGGGTGTGAGATAAATTCTATTTAGGCCCCCACCAATTATGTCAAGTAGTAAATCCTTATGGAGTCCATAGTAATAGTAGTGTACAGTTATAAAGAGAATAATAAACAATATACAGTGTTGAATAAATAAAATTTTGTCTCCACAGGTTCCAAAAGGTCAGCTAGTGGCTCTACCTACATTGTCTCATGGTGATAATGGTAGTATGATTAGTAAAAAAAATTTATTGAAATGATATATAAATATATATATAAATTATAGTTATAAACATCATCCACCTATATAGACTAAGTACCTATGGATGTATTTATCCCTATACTAGGACTACTAGGTTCTTGTTGGACCATGGTATAACGTATCATCCAAAACAGGTCTGAGTGATCCTATAATCAAATGGAAAGGGAAAAATCCCACATCTTGTAATTATTGTTCATGATCATTCTCATCACTCTATATTTTAGGTGAGTCATCGTGTCAACACCCGAAGCATGGGATGTGGTGTGTCCTTCCCATAGTCTAAATAGTGAATGTGGTGTCAGAGATCATAGTCAACAACCATTGTAAGGGAGTGTGAATCACCATTACCAACAGAACCCTTAACCATCATTCTATAGCCCATATCAATGGCATAATAATATTTATAAAAATACCCATGAGGCACTACCAATAATGCATTATATTCACCCAAACCATTTGAAGCAAGGAATTAAAATTCAATTAAATAATTTAATAAAGAAAGAAGTTATCAGTGTGTCATTTCCACCCTTTATAGACCATTTCAATTAAACCATTTAATTCATTTAAGAAAAACCCCATCATGAATAAATTCATTCTATATAATAAATCCATTTAATTAACCAAACATGGAAATTCATTTTCCAAGGATCAATAAAGAACTTATAAAGTTCCTTTCTACATTGAGTAATTACCAACAAGGGGAAATTACATTTTTAAGTCAATACATGATATTACGACGTTATTTTGTTTGATAAAAATTAATATACCATTGTAAATTCCATTTAAAATCAATTTTTACTTCCTAAAATGAAATATGGGTCTTTAATCAATTAGTTACAAAGGGGAAATTCAAACCGACCCACCTAATATGAGTCCATGGTTTATGTCGGCATCCTATAATTAATGAATGATCCTCGAATGTACAAAATATTGGGTATATCATTTTAGTATGATGAAATCCATTTTAAGAAGATTCATGGAAAAGTCTAGCATGTGGCATAATGACACAGCTATGAAAGCACCGAGACATTTTTTTGGAAAAACAAGAAGACCTAAATAATGGTTGTAGATGATTTTTTTTCTAATAGAGTCCTCTGATTCCATGTACATTGTATGAAATTGAAGAAACAGTCAAATACTCTAAAAATATGAAAAAATATATATCACCTAAAAATCACAATATATTTGAAGAGAAACAGAAATAGAAAGAAATAAAAAATGAAGATATTACAAAAATATAATCAATTCATCTTATTGATGTTTATTTGGTCTTCAGAATGTGGAGATATCGAAATCCTTAGATGAGTCTTCAAGGATAACTAGAGGAGACAAAAATGACTTTTATCCCCTTGAATGAAGAGAGGGAAAATAAAAATAGTGTTTTATGTTTAATGAAGGAAAAAATGAAAACATCTCCCTTAAAAAGGGTTCATGATTCGGCCGCATAGATGGCCAAACCATGCACCAATCGTGGAAATGTCCTCTGCCAAACAGTTCTTCAATCACCCATGATCAAGCACATGGGGTCACACCATTGAAAAAAAACCTTATAGCCTGCAACTCTCCTATACCACACCCCTTAGGGTTAGGACAAATTGTGTGACTTGAGATAAATAGATTCATCTAACCGTACGGACCAGTATTATTTTATATTTCCCATGGTTCCGGGATCTAAAGAAGTGATTGAAACCATCACAACATCCATGACTCAAATAGGTAACATCATAATGACTGTTTGATAAAATTAAGTGAAAAAAATGATTCTTACCTTTGTTAAATGATGAGTTGTCATAGTATATATGGTCAAGGCTAGTGGTGGCTTGGTCAGTGCATGTTCTCTCAGTCTATGATTGGTTTTACTATTGTATGTTAATTTAATTACATGGTTTGTCATATATATCTATAGAAATGTTAACATATCCTATGGATTAAATGGTGGTGTCTTACTGGTTTTATATTGACACCCTACAGTACTTAATCTTTCTATATTCAGGTATCATAGTTATTTCCAATAAAAAATTTGTTTAGATCCTACACATTAATTTCTCCAGGCATGGGACAATCTCACCAACTCCATCTCCTTTAATAGTGACACCAATTCATCTCCCAACATGAACAAAATTTATATTTGTAATGCCATAAACACACAACACTACCCTCACCCTCATATTCATGAAAAAAATCGAAATGTCATGTTTTATCCAATAGTTAGATAATGCATGCTTCTACAAAGTGGGTGTATGGGGAAGGCATCAACAATAGCATCACTTCTCCCCACTTGACTGCTAAAGGTAACAATATAAGTTTTATTGTAGTTCATGCCCCTATTATTTCATCATTTAGTGGAAAACAACCATGCATAGTATTACCTTAGCTAGTGGTAAAACCTCCCTTATAAGAAGAATCATCATTAGTCAATCGACTCACAATACAACTAATAGTAGTCATGCCTCATCATATTTGTTGAATAACTCAACTAGTGTTATTTCCCCTACTTCTACCAGTATAAAATTCTTGGATGAAGTTATAGTATAACATCTATTCAAATTGAATTACACATGAGGTCATCAATGGTAGTGGTAGAAGATTTTTTCTACCATCAAGTAAAAGAATATGTTATCACCTAGTAAAAAAATACTAAATAATGTAACATTTTTTATTTGATGCAACTAGTTGAAATTACATACCATTAGTTTGAGGCCATGAATTATTATCATTTTTCTAATATAAGTTAATTTTCTTCAACTAACATCTGCAACCACTAGATAAACATATATAATGTTACCACATGTCAGGTTCATTATTTTAATTCTATTATTACAAAATATAGATACTTTTATTGAACATATTTTTATTATATGTTATTTATTCTTATATATATTAAATAATAGATATTTATTTTGATTGTATTTATTATTTTTTTCTATAATTATATTTTCATTATATATAGTCTATCAAAATAGTTTTAATCATATTTAATCATGTTTATAATGGTAAGTCAATTTAATAGTCATGTTGGAGAAATATACGACATGTGTTCTAGAAAATTAGAGATTATTTATTATTCCATAAATTAATGGTTTAAATTATTTACATGATAATTTTTAAAATTGATAAAAAATCAATGTTTTTAAACTTTATTAATTTCCTGATAAATACATTTCTACATTTTATGAATTTATATATAATATATTTTGAACATTTTATTCCATATTAATCTAATTTATATTTATATGGAAATCCTTAAATTGTTTTGTGGATATAGAATGAATGATTTAATTGATATTTTTGGGTCAATTAAACTTATTCATATATGGTGTTTAAATCAGTTTTAATTCCCAAATACTTCTAGAAGGGATTTTTTTCTATTTGATTTCTGGATTACTTTATTTTTATTTCATTGAATTTTTCTAATGTGTTACTCATGTGTGTCACCCCTAATAGAGTTTTTTTTAATTTATTAGGGATTCATGGAAGATATATAATGATTAGGATGATGAGTGATATAAATCATTTACACTCATATGAAATCTATGTGATATTGTTATAAATAATATACATCATTTGTTATGAACTCTCAATGGAGGAAGAAATCATATTAAATATCAGAAATCATTAGATAGTTGATCTATAATTTTTTTGAACCTCCAAGAGTAATCATTCTATGTCATTCAAAAGGACATGCATTAACTATTTCATCATCTGTAATCTTTATGTGTTTATCATAACTTATTATTCTTTATATATTTATAGTATATGTAATGTTATTCTCTTAAAACATTTCTCATAGAGGTTATAGTAACTATTAAACGTGTTATTATGTTTACCCTTACATTATAGAAAAAATAAAATTAGTTGTGTATTCACCATGTAGAAAATCCCAACTTCTATCTTCTCCCAAAAAAGGCAATGTGGTTTTATTTTTTGTTCTACTCATGAAAATATCTTGGTTTGAGATTTATCATATTTTAAATTATTGGGTTTAGATTTATACATTCTAATGGTCTCTCTCTATTTCAAAGTGGGTGTCATACTCCATCAGTTATGGTATGAAGTGTGGACTAGGTCGATTAGACTAGGCCATTATAAACCTCTTTGTGATCTATTTCATTTTGTTCACTACATTACCACTCATTAATTTAATAACTATGATAATTTTGATATTGGCCCTTTCACCCCCCTATAATCCCTATCAATCACCCTATCTGACCTTAAACATGGAAAAAATGGGAACATTTTTATGATTTTCAAAGCACTATTGTTGTTTTTCTCAATACAAAAAACTATTAACAAAGGGATACCGTTTTATGAATCATAAGTTTTGGTCTATTATTCATAAAATTATACCATAAATTTGTATTTATGGTTATCCTTAAAATGATTGTTTAAACATTTTTTCTATTATTACTATATATTAAAATTATCCTACACCGTAATAAATCAATGTAATGATCTGTTTCAGTGATGGAAAGTCATGAGATTGAATTCTAAAAACTTTTTAGACAACCTAATTTCAATAGAAGAAATTATAAATATTAAAAAGATCAGATTGGTGTAATTTTAAAAAATATAGGTTTTGTAAATTGGTCTATCATGGCTAAACCAAATAAAATACATATAATATATCTACAAACTTTAACTGGAAATGATGCTGTAAAGTATTCCTTGAATAATAAATTCATGAATTATCATTATTGATCTCTTAGTAGGAGTGTATATATTAAATAATATTATTATAAAATTGCTTCTAATATTTAGATAACCTTAAAATTCACTCATCCAAGAAATGATAAATTCAAGAAAAATAATCATAGCATTTACATGGCTAAATTTGAAGAATTTAGAATGTCTATTCATGAATGTGTAAATGAAATGTTCATCAGATTCATAAATATTATCAATAGTATATTAAACATAGTGAAATTATAAAGAATGTACTGTTGGTTGAAAATATAATTCATGCTTTACCAATGAACAATAATTCATAGAATGTAAAGACCCAGAAATTTCAAGGAAATGTTTTTCTTAAATTCTTTGGAATTTTATGAGTACGCAGTTTCTAACAGCACCTGATTACGGGGCACGGTGTGCCCGGAATAATTTTCTGAAGTTTAGCTCAGGTATGTTCAGCAAACGTATGAGTGGGATTTTCTATCTTTTGAACTGGTGCTCAGAATTGAAACATGGGGGCACCAATGAACTCGCAGTGTAGATAATTGCTTAAGGGAACTTTTACCGCTATTGTGTTTTATGCGGGTTGAAAGTTAAAATTTGGGGATTAGATAAAAAGTTTAATAAAATTGTTTAGAATAATTTTATTCACCATCATTGTTAAATCCTACATGGGGAAGTTAATGGTGGGTCCAACTCCCGCATAGCATTCCATGTGTGGATATTTGTCAGGTGGGGCCCACACGAGCCCCAACCTTTAATCTCCCTTGAACCCCCCTACCCTTTAACTCCATTTCATTTATTATGACAACCATTCTCTTTATTAAGGTTGTTAAACTCTCCACCTTCCTACAAATTAAATGGACAACACATTATAATTAATTATGTGGATTCTATAATTAATTAATTATAGTATTTTATTTTTAAATAATTTGTTGTGAGAATAAAATAATAGGATGATCTATTATTTTAGTTGGGCAATTGTGGTGTTGGAGAAAACCTGGGGAAGCTCTAGAGAATAGATAAAGAATGTGTTATTCTCTTCGACGAAGAAATCCTCCAACAAATAATGACTTCCTCTTCTCCACGATACTGGTTCCATGAATTACGATGACACGCCTTCCTTTCTCTTCTCCGCGATGTCGTTCTCCGCGACGCCATATACTACAACGCTCGTCTTCCACGGCTCAGCAACGTGCAATGTCATTAATCGAGGGTGGGTGGATTGCTTCAATTTTTATTGAATTAAATTGGTATTCATTCTATGTGAAATCATTTTTATCTTTATCTAATTGATACAGCTAATGTAGAGGGTGTGGCCCGAACAAACATGGCCCGACGACCCTCCTCAGGTTGTTTTTCTGTGTAAGGATTGAAGGGTGACGATGAAACGGGGCCGCAACAAAGATTAAATCCATCTTAGTGAAGATTGGGTCCCGAGAGATCCACTGGCATAGATGGTGGGAAATACGGACCACCGGAGCGCGTCCTGTGGTCCGCAGAAGGCAGCGGCTGTGCCGGCGACCGGAACAGTCTGTCGCGGCTGAGCTGCGGCGGCGGAAGAAACTGGAACGGCAAATCCATTCCAGAAATTGTGGGTTAATGCATAATGTCGCGCCAGCTGGGGGAGGCCGCACCCTCCCCGCTTGGCCCGCTGGTCGAGCCCGCCCCCCCCCCCAGGCGGGGCCAAACCAGGGTGGGTTGGGCCGGGTCGGACAGGGCCCAAACCCCCTTTTTCAGACCAAAGTATTTTAAATGCCCATAACATGAGCTATAGAACCCCAATCGATGAACTGTCAGTTGCGTATGATTCCATGGATCGAGATTGTCTTTTGGTATATTACACTCAAGGTTTATGTGATGTTTGGGTATGGCCGGGTTGGTTTGAACATGAAACCAACTGGGCCCTCGGAGAGGAAACGCTTATAACATAAGGACCGAATGTCTGATTGACGTGTTGTCAACTACGTTGGATTTCTTTTGATGGGATGGTTATATTGGCACAATCCACTTGCGGTTTGGATGCAGTTGGAGTATGGCCGGATTAGATTGTACCTGAAATCCAACCAGGCCCCTGTAACGGAAAAGCCAATTACTATCAGACCGGATGTCCGTTTGACGAACCATCAACGGCGTTGGTAATCTCGTTGAGAAAAGGTTCCTATGTGTATACCCCATGGGAGTTCGGGATACTGTTGGGATACGGTCGGGTTGGTTTGTAGACAAAACCAACCGGTCCCCTGGGATAAAAAGGCTAATAACTCACAGACCGGGTGTCTGATTGACGCATCGTCTGTTGCGTTGAAACCCCTATAATGAGGCGGTCCTTTGAGATACTTCCACATGACACTGCGGGACACATGGAGTATCGAATAGTATCTCGTGGAGCGGATCCTCATGATGAACAGAATACAGAGTTCGGAGACATTATAGCTGGTTGAGACCTGATGACTACTTGTCCGATTCGTTTCAGAGTGACTTTACTAGCCCAGTGAGGAGCACTACTATGTTGGGGTGGTAGACCCATGGCGGAGGAGCGCTACTATTTTTGGGCGACAAACCCATGGCAAGGATCGCTAAAGTGTTGGGGATATATACTTGCGGTTCTCAATAGAGGAGGATTACCTTAGCAGTCTAAGGTTAGTGAGTAGCACCTCAGAGTTGCGAAAGGACTACTGTGCTCAACAGAGGAGGAGATCTCCAAAAGCCATGCTTTTGGCATCATGAATGAAAATCCTAGTTTGAGCTGAGTCAATGACATTTGTGTTTTCCTCAAGATTGAGATGGGTTACTTGATAACTTAGATATATGTATGGGCATATACCTAAGTAAAGGTTAGATCTTCCTTTGTGGTTTATCCTTGTTGGATTTTGTGAGACCTTGAGGGTCTCGGGGTCCCTACTGAGTATTGTTTTACTCATCCCTGCACGAACTATGCCTGCAACTTGAGAAATTTAAATGTGGTTTATCCTTGTTTGATTTTGTGAGACATTGAGGGTGTTAGGGTCCCTACTTAGTATCGTTATACTCACCCCTGCATGAGCTATGACCGCACCTCGTTGTGTTGGATGCAGACGACAGACAACGATGACCGAGGTAGAGTGTATGAGGATTGGACGGTACCCGGAGGTGGACACATGGAATGATGGCACACAGAGTGGACCGATAGATACGAAGTGCTGAGGAGGAAATCTCTACCTACCCTTCAAGTAGGAACCCGGAAGACGGTCTAGGAGCTGCTTCACCTTTCAGCTGTTGTATTTTCAGTTGTACTTTTCTTTCAGTTATAGCTGTACCTTTCAGTTGAGCTTGTATTTCTGGCCCCTTTGTACTTTCAGCACACTTGTTATACTGCTTTACCTAGTGTTTGATTCCTCTTGTTCTCTAATTGTGTGAGTTTACATTTTATAAAGGCAATGCCTTCCCAGTTATATAGATTAACGCCTTTGATGCTAGTCACCAGCCCCTGGCCTATGGAAGGCGGGCTTGGGGTAGTAACAACACGGGACCCAGGGGACGGGTCATGAAAAATTGGTATCAGAGGAGTCAGTTCTACCGCATAACTTAGGACTCTGATATTTTCTTTTCTGTGAAGCAATAGTGTTAAGAATACTGTGTGTGGTTTTTAGTTCATGGAGTCCAGTGTTTGTGTCGTGGCCGATGTATCCATACACCAGGACCCTGACTTCTGATTGCCGACTCAGTGCACGAAAACAGTAATTGCGTGTGAGTTTTAAAAAATTTTCTTTATGTCAGGTCAATCAATGTTAGCTCACCAGGTATAGTCTTTGATCGTGTCTCATATGTTTCTTTTAGGATGCCTCCCCGCAGAAGACCAGCCAGAGACACGAGAGTTGTACGTACTAACAGGCCGCTAAGCGATGAGGCCTCAGTACAGGGCCCTCATCTAGTTGAGACACCAGCGGAGGCACCAGTGGAGGCTCCAATGGTACTACCACCCATTGGGCCACTGATTCCACCAGCCCCAATAGCAGGCGATGCACACCGCTTGAGCACAATGCACGAGTACAAGCACTAGAGTCCACCTAGGTTCCAAGGAGAGATGGACCCACAGGCGGCTAAGGATTTCTTGGAGGTTGTGATGAGAGTCTTCATGGTAGTAGTGATGCCAGGAGGCTTTATGGTCATCCTTTCTTCCAGCCTCCTTCAGGAAGAAGCAGGGAGATGGTGGAGCTTGATGCTCTAAATATATGATGAGATGAAACTTCTATGGGTAGTCTTCAAGAGCCTGTTTTGGGAGGAGTTTGTACCAACCACCCTTCGAGTGGTGCTTATAGAAGAGCTACTGCATCTTCAGCAGGGTAGCATGATGGTGGTGAAATACTCAACGTGGTTCACTGACCTCTCGCGCTACTCCACTGATATGGTACGAGACCCATTCTTCAACGCCTGGACCTTTGAGCAGGGACTTAGGGGAGAGATTAGAGCTTCGGTTGTCTCCCACAGCATCCCAACGCAGACGGGGGTGTTGGACCGAGCCCTCTTAGTGGAGATTTTTCTTTGCTGAGAAGTCTCCAACAGTGGGACCCACCACTAGCCAGCATGCATCAGAGTCTTCTGCAGCTGACAGTAGACAGATGACGCAGAGGTCCAAGAAGACCAGACCTACAGGTGGTCGACCACATGACTGAGGGTCGGTAGTGCGAGGCACCCAGCGTGGAGAAAGATCCCGACCTTCTAGGATGTGTTACGCAAGTGGAGGACATGGTCACATAGCTCGTGACTATCCAACCCACCCTAAAGACGATCAGTAGATTGAAGAAGTACCTCTTAGGCAGAGGCAGAGGTTCAATCGAGGCAGACTACAAGGAGCAGGAGACCGAGGCAGAGGAGCTGGTCGTGCAGTTGGTGGTGGACGACGCTTCGAGGTGCTTCCACCACCACCACCAGGAGTTCCACCCCGACAGCAGGGAAGAGTTGGGAATGGGAGAGAATAGCTTCAGGCAGTTGAATCATACAACTTTGGAACTCCGGAAGTAGGTGGATAAGATAAGGACTAGTTCTAGGAATGGAGGCCTTTATTCTCGGTGCTTCTAGTTTCCATGTTTATTGTTCATGGTTGTTATGTGTCTTTGTACTTTGATTTGTAGTAATAAAAGACACGTGTCCTTGTGATGTTTTCTTTCCTTCCTTTTTGTGTACTAAGAGGTTCCAGTTTAAAGTGTTGACTTGACCCTCAATTTTGAGATACCTACTGGAGGAGACCCAGTGACCCCACACTGATGCTGACAGTGTAACTCAATCCTCAGAGGCAAGAGAAATGGTTGGATCTCTTACTAGTAGCCTTGAGGCCTTACGACATCATCCAAGACATGAATTATACCGTTCATGTCAGGATTTACTATATTAGGAAAAGATCGTGGTTCATCCAGAGGATGAGACCTGATTTCTCTTTTTGGAAAAGGAGAAATCTTAGTAGATCTTGTAGGACCAGAGATGGTGTAGACTACATTGGAGAAGGTGCAGATCATCCAAGAGTAGATGAAGACTGCATAGACAAGGAAAAGTCTTATGCTGATAAGAGACAGAGACCTCTGGATTTCAAGGATTGCAAACTTGTCTTCCTACATGTCTCACCTCGACGGGGTCTACATATATTTGGTAGGGGCGGCATGTTATCTCCGCATTTCATCAGACCATTCCAGGTCCTCAGTAGAGTAGGCGAGGTGGCTTACCGCATGACCCTTCCACCGCAGTTGCACTAGGTCTAAGACATCCTCCACGTATCTCAGCTGAGGAGACACGTGTACAACTCGACCCACATCATCGATCACGAGGATTTGTACATCGATGACGGGGTGATCTTCACAGAGATTCCAGTAGAGATTGAGGATCGACAGTAGTGGGTCCTACGAGGACGGTCGATTCCTTTGGTGCGCATTCGTTGGTAGCACGAGAACCTTCAAAAGAGCACATGATAGGAGGAGGCTTAGATGCGTGCTCAGTACCCTCATTTGTTTCCCAAGTCTATGTTGTAGCTTTACGAGTATGTGAATCTCTGAGGTGGGGGAAATGTGAAGACCCATAAATTTCAAGGAAATTTTTTTCATAAATTGATTGGAATTTTATGAGTACGTAGTTTCTGATGGCACCTGATTCCAAGGCCTGGTGTGCCTGAAATAATTTTATGATGTTTAGCTCAGGTACGTTCTGTAAACGTATGAGTAGGATTTTCTATATTTTGAACTGGTTCTCGGAATTGAAATCTGAGGGCACCGATGAACTCGCAGCGCTGATAATTTCTTATGGGGACCTTTACTGTAGTTGAATTTAATTCGGGTTGAAAGTTGAAACGTGGGGATTAGATATAAAGTTAAATAAAATTGTTTATAAAAATTTTATTCACCATGGTGTTTAAATCCTACATGGGGAAGTTAATGGTTGGGCCCACCCCCGCATAACATCCCATGTGTGGATATTTGTAAGGTGGGGCCCAAACGATCCCCAACCTTTCATCTCCCTTGAAACCCCCCTTTAACTCCCTTGCATTTATTATGAAAACCATTCTCTTTATTAAGTTTGTTAAACTCTCCACCTTCCTCCCAATTAAATTGCCAACTCATTATAATTAATTAGCTCGATTCTCTAATTAATTTATTATAGTGTTTGATTTTTAAATCCATTGTTGTGAGAATAATATAATAGAAAGAGATATTATTTTATTTTGGAAATTGTGGTGTTGGAGAAAACCTGGGGAAGCTCTTGAGATTTAGATAACTAATGTGTTCTTCTCTTCGATGAAGAACGCCTCCAACAATGAAGGACTCCCTATTCTCCGTGACGCCGGTTCCATGAAGAACGAAGACATGCCTTCTTTTCTCTTCTCTACGACGCCATTCTCCATGATTGCATCCATCACAATGCACTTCTTCAAGGACTCGACAACGTGTGACATCATTAACCATGTTTGGGTGGATTGATTCAATTTTAATTAAATAAAATTGGTATCCGTTCTATGTGAAACCTTTTTTATCTTTTTCCAATTGATAACACCTAACGCGGAGGGTGTGGGCCGAACAAACACGAACTGATGACCCTCCTAAATTTGTTTAAATGTGCACAGATTGATGGGAAATGATGACACGATGATGCAAAAGTGATTTGAATTTGTCGAAGAGAAGAGTGGGTCCCGGGAGAGCTGTTGGAACAGACGGTGGGCAAAACGAGCCACCGGAGCGCGTCCGGTGGTCCGCGGAAGGATGCGGCGGTGCGCCACCGGAACAGTCTGTCACGGCTGAGCCGTGGAGGAAAAAGAAACTAGAATGGAAAATCCATTCCATAAATGGTGGGGTGCGGTTTAATGTCGCGCCAGCTGGGGGAGGGTGCACCCTCCCCGCTCGGCCAGCGCCCCCCCCCCCCCCCCCCCCGGCCGGGCCAGGGCGGGCCACGCTAGCCGGCCGGGCCAGGTCGGGCCACGCTGGCCGGCCGGGCTGGGCTGCACATTCAGGGCCGAGCAGCGCCAGCCGGGCCAGGCCGAGCCCTACTATGCAGGACCCAGACCTGGGTCGGGTCAACCTAGTTCAGGCCGACCCAGTGTGGGTTTAGCGGGGTCGGACCGGGCCCAGACACCCTTTTTCGGGCCAGAATCGTTCAAATGCCGATAACATATGCTACAAACCCTTGATCAATGCATCGTCATTTTAATAGGATTCCTTGGATTGAGGTGGTCATTTCGGTATATTACAGTCAAGGTTTTAGCAAAGTTTGGGTATGGTCGGGTTTGTTCAAACCCGAAACCAACCGAGCCATCAGAGCAGAAACGATTATAACTTAAGGACCAGACGTTCGATTGGCATGTCGTCCAATACGTTGGATTTATTTTTATGAGATGGTTCTTTTGGAACACTCCACTTGAGGTTTGGACGCAGTTGGAGTATGGCCGGGTTGGATTGTATATGAAATCCAACTGGGCCCCTAGAACGGAAAAGCCAATAACTCTCAGACCAGATGTCCATTTGAAGAACCGTCAACGACATTGGTAATCTCATTGAGAATCGGTTCCTTTGATTATTCCCTATGTGATGTTGGGGTATAGTTGATATAAAGTCGGGTTGGTTTGTAGACGAAACCAACTAGGCCCCCGAGATAAAAAGGCTAATAACTCACATACCGGGCGTCCGATTGATGCGTCGTCTATTGCGTTGAGGCCCCTATGACAAGGCGTTCCTTTGAGATACTTCCATGTGAGATTTTGGGACACTAGAAATATAGACCAATAGCTCATGGAGAAGATCCTCCCAGAGAAGATCATACGGAGTTTGGAGACCTTGTAGCTGGCTGAGACCTGATGACTTCTTGTCTGATTCATTTCAAAGTGACTTAACTAGACTAGTGGGGAGAACTACTGTGTTGGGGTGGCAGACCCATGACGGAGGAGAGCTACTATGTTGGGGAGGTAGACTTGCGGTACTCGACAGGAGGAGTACCTCCGTAATCTATTAGGGGGTGCGCTACTGTGTTTGGGTGGCAGACCCAAGGCAGGGATCTCTACTGTGTTGGGGCGAGATACACACGGTACTCGACAGAGGAGGAGTACCTCAGCAGTCTAAGGTTATTAAGTAGCTCTTCAGAGTCACGACAGGACTACTGTTCTCGACATAGGAGTAGATCTCTAGTAGTCGTTCTTTCGGCATCATGAATGAAAATCCTAGTTTGAGTTGAGTCAATGACCTTTTCGTTTTCCTCAAGATTGAGATGGGTTACTTGATAACTTAGATATATGTATGGGCATATACCTAAGTAAAGGTTATATGTTGAGATCATCCTTTGTGGTGTATCCATGTTGGATTTTGTGAGAGCTTGAGGGTCTCAAGGTCCTAATTGAGTATCGTTTTACTCACCCCTGCACGGACTATGCCACACCTTGATAACTTTCTTTGTGGTTTATCCTTGTTGGATTTTGTGAGACCTTGAGAGACTAATGGTCCCTACTGAGTATTTTTATACTCACCCCTACACTGGGCTATACCTGCACCTCATTGTTTTGGATGTAGATGACGGATAGCACTGACCGATGTAGAGTGTATGAGGACTGGACGATACCCGGAGTTTGACACACACCAGGACGTCACATGGAGTGGACCGATAGACGCAGAGTGCTGAGGAGGACATCTGTACCTACCCTTTAGGTAGGAACCCAGAGGATGATCCAGGAGATGCTTCACCTTTCAGATGCTTTCTTTTTCAGTTGTACTTTTCTTTTAGTTGTAGTTTTACCTTTTAGTTGGTCTTGTATTTTTGGCCCCTTTGTACTTTCAGCACACTTGTTGTATTGCATTACGTTGTGTTTACTTCCGCATGTTCTATGATTATGTGAGTTTACAATTTATAAAGGCAATGCCTTCCTATTTATAGAGATTTACACCTTTGGTGCTAGTCGCCAGCCCCTGGCCTATGGATGGTGGGCATGGGGTAGTTACAACACGGGCCCTAGGGGACGGGTCGTGACAAAGAATGTATATATTGAAGTATGAAAAAATTTGATGAATAATATCTAAATGAGGTAATTGGATCAACATTAAAACATGATATTGAATTAAAAAGCCATGATTTTGGCTCACCTAAAAAATAAAGGGAGTTTATTTTGAATCTATATATGTTTCTCCCAACTCGTATATTATTTTCCAGATTCATCTAGCTTAGAGTAAGATGATGATCAAAATAAAGTTTTAATATACATTCAGGGACTCATAATGAAAAATAATAATATAATAAATGATAAGGGGACTGTTTGTAATTAATGAATCATTTCCAATCTAAATTTATGAAAATAAATCCACTATTAATTATAATGAATGTAGGAAACCCAGTTTTACCCAGGATGGGAGTCCAAAGATAAAACAAGAAGGGAGAGATTATAATTATAGTGAAATAACACGTGATTATCATGTATTTTAGAGTTTTATTAAAGGTTCAGACTCTAGTGAAGAATCTAAAAGAGGGAAAGAAACTAAAAACCTTTCTCTAATAAGAAAATATCATTATTTTATACATAAAATTGATGATATACTTAACCCTTCTAGTTTATTCTTGATGTAAGTATCAAAGAATCTCAAAAATTTCTATAATTATGACTTTGTTTTTTTATCCAATTTTAATTATTATTATGATAAATCTAAAGATAATGAATTAAGTGATTTATAGGAGGAGTTTAAAGATGCAATTTAAAATAACATTAAAATTTTATACAAATCTAATATGTATTATAAAAAGGTTTTTAATAAAAAGGAATATCCTTTTTTTGAAAATGGTGTTATGAAAAATTATAATATTGTTTTTTGATAAAGAAAATAAGAAACTAAAAATTATAGAGAATAATCATTCTAAAAATGAACAAGAAAATCACCATTAAAAAAATGTACTTAACCTACAAAATATAATTTATTTCATGTTATTGAAATTTCTTATCAGTAGAATGTTAATCCAAAAAATTGAAATTGTAAATTTGATATAAACACTGTATACCTTTGACCAAGTAAATGTAAAATATGACAGTATTGTATACATGAAGAGATCATATAAATATAAGGCCATTTTTGGTTGTAATCATCTTATTATTAAATTTTGAAAGAAATATTTTGTTATGTTTTCTTTATGGATGATTTCGATAGTTAATTTTTTCAGATTTCATCTATAGGTACATTATTCCTATGAATGTTTCCTCCAGTTTCATGAATCTCTCTGTTTCACTAGAGTTTAAATCTCTAAAAATTTATGATCTCATGTACCTTACAATATTTGTTTTTAAATATTATTAGGTACTGAAAAATTAAGAAACTAATCCGATAGGAACCAAAATAGAATGGGAATGAAAAAGAGTTGGTGTCTCATTTTTACAAGACTATAAATCATGTGCATAAATGTTTAAAAATGGTGTCATCTATATAAATAAATATTCATTTTGTGGTGTATGATCTGTAAACTCAGTAAGAATATTAATTTTTTTTTTAATAATTAAAACTAAATCATCCACGATGATAATTTTTTATGTCAAGAATAAACTCCATGGGCACATTATATAAGCCTAATATTTTACTCCATTGGATTGGTTCTTTGTAATTTTTCTTGTTTTATATTAATTTTTTTGGGGTAGCTTATATTTTTATCATGATCTCATTATGATTTTATTTAATTTGTTTTTTAATATTCCAGTCTTCCCAAAGTATAAAGTAGGATAATTAGTTACTATATTGTACATTTTTTTTTATTTACATAAAAAAATGTGTAGAATAATTATCTTTTAATGGTGGGTTTTTTAAATAAATAAAAAGGTGGATATAGTTTTTGTATGTGATTGCATTTGTTTTTTATTACAACACATCTCTTTATTTTTTAATATTATCACATGTACATGATATTTAATATGTTTATTAATGTTTTTCTATCAAATGTTTGGAGGCACATTATTTATATTGGGTTATATATTTTTTATATATCATGTTATATATATAGATATATATATTTTAAAGGATTATATCATTATATTGATGTATATATATAGTTATATACGGGTATGCATATATAGTTTTCATATATATATATATATATATATATATATATTTCTATTCTACAGTGATTTATCTTCCTCTAGTCATGTATTATAGTGATTTCTAGAACATTAGTATCGTATGATGCTCTATGCTACTTCCTCCATGTTTGGAACCAACTTGCCAGCTCCAGCTCCATTCACTGTGAAACCAATTATCACCCCCCCCCAATTCATGGTCTTCAACGTAGAAACACCATGCACGAACAACACTTACCTCACCCTAATTATCATGAGAGCATGCCGACAACTTGATTATTTACTGGTAACTAGGGGAATGATGTATCCTCATGGTTTTAGTATGGTGAAACTATATAAGGTAGTTTCACCACTCTTTACTGCAGTGGTAGTGGTACCACCCTATGTGTGATAATAGATATTTTCCATATATTTTCATTCATCACGTTATAGAATTCATACATTAGCTCAACTCAACTATTGGTAGAGACCTCCCCTAGGTAAACCATCACCAGAGCCTAATTGGATCACCACATATCTAATGGTATTAAGGTCTTATATCAATAGTTGAATAACTCAACTAATAATATTTACTCTATTTCAAACAGTTTAAACATACTGTGTTTAATAATAGAAGATCTATTTTTGAGTGATATCACACCTAAGGTCCTCAATGGTATTAGTAAATAACTACTTCTACACCCACGTAAAAAAATTTATTTCCTATAAGTAAATTTTTTATAATATCTCTAGTAAAAATATTATTTTATATCACTAGTTAAAATTTTTTCTTAGTAGTGTGATACTGTTAAATATAAGAAAAATTATGGCCCCCAATTATTTTTATGTAACCCAAATCATCTATCTCTAGATAATTTTTTTATGATACGACATTTTAGGTTCTCTCTTTTTCTTCTAGTATTATTAAATATAAAATTATTTTTCGGAAATTATCTTTATACATTGTTTTTGTTTTATTTATATATATCAAATATTGGATGATTATTTTTTGATTTATTTATTAAATAATTATATTTTAGTCATATTTAGTATATTAAAATAGTTTATAAATGAATTAAATATTTCCTTCATATTATTTTAATTTATTCTACTTGTTGTAAAAATTTACAGCATGTGTTATGGGTAATTTGAAATTAGTAAGTGTTCCTTGAATTATTGGTTTTAATTATTTAAAAAATATTTATTAATATTGTTAAATTTATCCAAATCCTTTTTAATGTATGAACTGAATGATGGATATTTTTTATTTTTTATGTATTTATATAGTTTATATTGAGATGTTTTTATTCTCATTTATTCTTAATTTTATTTTCCATGGAAATCATTAACCATGTTTAATGGAGATAGTTTGAAAATTATATTTAATACATTTAGATAAATTAAAATTATTATAAAACTATTTAATTAAGCTGGAGCTCTTAGTATTTTTCAAATTTATTTTCTTTCCATGAGATGTATGATTGATTTTATTTTTATTACAAAAAATTGTCCTTATAAATTACAATATGGTGGTTCCCAAATAGATTTTTATTTAAAGGAATCAAGGATTCCTGAAAAAAGTGTGGTGATTACAATAAGGATGGATACCAATAGTTAATAGTCATATGATATTGAATTGATCTTATGATCAACTATTCTGGTCATTTATTATAAAAAATTAGTGGATTAAAAAATAAACATTGACTTCAAAACAAATTTTATAGTTGATATGTACATTTCCTAGAATTTATACCATTCATAGTCTACATCACTTAATATGGTATTCATCAGTTATTTCATTATCACATATTTCTCTAATTCTATCGAATTGAATTATTTTTTCAATGTTTTTCATTTTTGGTAGTGGTTTAATATAAAATCATGTTTGACATATGTTATACTACCTCAAATAAGTATTTATATGGTTATGTTTTCCAAACAAAAAATAGTTCACTTAAGTTGTAGTGCTCCTTTTAGAATATTCTAGGTTCTATTATCTCCCACAAGAGACTGTGTATTGTTTGGTTTGGGTATGCTACCCACAATGTCCTATCTTGATATTCATTAGGTAATACAATTGTTGTTTTATATTTATTCTATGTAAAATTCCCCCTCAAATTTTTTTTGTGGGTTTCATACTCCATCAGTTGGGGTGTGAAGAGTGTACATGGTCAATTAGATGATACCACTATAAATTTCCATATGTTCTATTTCATTTTATTTTTTATTTCTTCATAGTGCTTAATCTTAATACCATTGATAATTTTAAGAGAGGTATATTTACCCCCACCCCAATCTAGATCATATTCAAACACGTTATCTGACATAATTTTAAATTAAATTGAATCTTTATATAAATAGATGGCATTAACATCTCTGGTTTAGCTAACTAGGTTATGGAATAATTTCTCTTCTAGAAAAGTATAATATCATGCATGAGTTTTTTTGGGAAAAGGTATTACGTGAGTTCTTCCGGAAAACCACATTTATCAATTTTCCATAAGACATATTTTACAACAAAGCTCCCAATATATAATTATCTTACATGTAAATCTCACTCAGATTCATTTATATGAATCAATAATAGATATTATATAAGAAATATCTTCTGTAATATCTCATTTCTCATCCATACTAAGGGAACGAATCAAATGTATCCTTCTGAAAATATTATGTATAGATAGGATTTATGAAATATATATTGTGTGTCATATAGATCTTATATTCTTCTTAAACATTATAAAAATAAGATTAGTTTTTTCATATGATCTACTCTAAGAAATCTTAACATTTTATGAAATATTTAAATATATATTTTTTCTAAATAATTCATTCTATTTATATATAATATTTTTCGATTTACATAGAAATTTATAAGACACACATTAATGTTCATCCTTCAAGGTTTAAGTAGAAAATAATTATGTAAGAAAAAATTTCATAATATAGATTGTTTTCATATTAATCTTAATATTTATTCAATTAAATGAAAATTTAATTATTGAAAATATTCTGATATAAAATATATATTAATTAAATAAAATCATTAAATAAAAATATAAAAAAATAATTCGTCATTAGACATGCTCTACATTTATTATTATATATGGTTCCACTTTCCAATCATGATGATATTAGTTTTTGGGTTTATGGTGGCCTTTCACTAATTGAATAATTGTTATTTGTTCATTAAAAACATATAAATGGTACCGATGAAAAGCTTGAATCTTGATTCGTGAAATAATGTGTTAAAATATTGAAAATGTATATCATTTTTGATGTCATATTAGATATCATATGAAAATAAATAAATTAGGTATTTTTCTCTCTCTTATGATATGTGATATTGTGAGCTGTAATTGGACTGCATTATACATTATTTTATATCTAACTAGAGAATTAGTGAAATCCTTCAATTTTTTACCTATCATATCATACAGTATAGGGACTCATTAGAC
The DNA here is from genome assembly GCA_963277665.1 of Viscum album. Lineage (NCBI taxonomy): Eukaryota > Viridiplantae > Streptophyta > Magnoliopsida > Santalales > Viscaceae > Viscum > Viscum album. The sequence continues at coordinate 12,966,950 of OY728156.1, forward strand.
ATGATTACATGGATTTAATCTTATGTTGGTTGAAAAAAATATCATTGTGTCATCAATATGATATTGGGTATATCAAAAAAATATGACTAATTTCTATTGAATGATAATATCCCAAACCACAAATACTTATCATAAAATATGATTTCTCAATAAAATAAATCATATATTTTTATATAGTATGAGTTTTAATATATGATTGATAATGGATAAATTATTTATCACAAGTCATATGCACCTATCTTAACCCATGATATATCCCTCCCACTATATCACAACATATAACAATAATGAGTTATTAAATACAAAAATAAAGAATGCTTTTGTTTTTCTAATGTTTTAAATTATTAATAAAAATATATAACAAGTAAACATTAAGTATTTTAAATATTTATTTAATTTATAGTGTCTTTATATATTAAATAAGTATTAAATATTTGTTATTAACTATAAAGTGTACATTAAATGCATAAAAATAAATACTCTTAATAGTAATTGTTAATATTAAATACAATTTATTTATATTCCATATCTTATTATATTGATATAAAATATTTATGTAGAAGTTATAGGTTAAATTATAATGTTTTTATAAATTATAATTTAATTATAAAAATATAATGAATTTATAACAAATTATGAATTTTCATTAATATTTATTTTTAAATATTCAAATTCCTAGATTAATTTGATAGATTTTATAAAACATATCAAAAGGAGTATTCAGAAATTTATATTATCAAGGTGTAAATAATATTAAATATATATTATTTTGATTATAAATTGTTTTATAATAGATATGAAATATATAATGTATATATTTCAAATATCATATATTTAATTAAATTACATATATAAGCTAATATGAAGGTGTTCATATTAAATATAAATATACACTATTTATATTTATTTGGTTATGGGGTTTCTATAATGAATTAAATGATATATATTGGTTATAAACACATTATTTATGAATTGTTAATAAATTTTTTCTCATGTCGAAAATTATGAAATTTTCATTTAAATAGTATTATTCACTAATTTATTAATATATATATATAAATATAATTTTATATATTATCAGTGGATGAATAATTTAGTGTAACGTGTTAAACTAATTTTATAAATTATAATACATGCATCTAATTATTGACATGATAGATATAAAAATTGGTTCAGTTTTAATCTTCCTTAACTACAGTTTGTATTGGATTATGAATTTGAATTAATAAATTTGTTATAGTTTATAATAATTAAGTATTTTAATTATGATGGAATTATGTTCTCTCTTGAGTAGATAAATTTTGGAAGATGAGATTTGGGTAAGACTTCTCACTATTCGAGGACCATAGTCTCTATATTGAAAAGTGAGAGTATACTACCATTCACTCCAAGATTTCTCTTATAGGATTATTGGTTTCATATGATAATAATCCTTTACATGTAAGGGCTTCATATAACCTATCTAATAGATAAATTTTGATATGAAAAAATATTGTTTTTTAGTTTGGGTTACTAACACAAGATATAGGATTAAAAAAGAGATGCACATCAATATGGTCTAAACATATTTATTTGTTTTTATCAATTGGATTCAAAATGAAATAATTCATATAATTCATATTTGAAATGGGAATACATGAGATAATTTTGTGAGATAATTAAAATAACCTTGTAGATGGTAATTATCATATTCTTTTTAATTAATCACTTTTGACGACATTGATTAATCATGACAGTTTACCCTAATGATTATGGTCCCATAAATTATCATGTATATGATAAAAAATTCTAGCTATCCCTAACCATTCAATTACAATATATAATGGATCGTTTGGTTTGGATGCACAAGGGAAAACCTAACAACTATGATACCCAATGAATAAACTTGTGTGAATCTATATGATGTACTATGATAATTACTTATCCACTCAATTATCCAACACTTATATAAGATATATCATACATAATAGTCTACCAGATATAGTCATGACATGTTTTGGGAGCATGTTTGGGATGGGTCATTGTGAAATATGAATATTGGATCACTAATTGATATGTGGTATTCAAAATGGATTATTATTTTAGTTGGAGTAAATTGATTTAAATCGTTCATTAAAAGAACATAAAAAATAAAACTCATTTAATATAAACAATAATTAATGATAAAATTTCATCACCATCATTAAATATTTCATTGGGAACATTACATGAGAAGGAAATTCTTAATGGATTAAATTTTAAATACTAGAAGGAGAAAAATGATTCGTTCTTAAGAAATAATTAATTTTTTTAAATTTTTAGAGTATTATAGAGAAATTCTTGGGACATTATTATGATTTCATATAGATATATAATTCATTGCATCTTTATTTCAATAGAATATATAATATCATTTTATGAATTACAATATGAAATTGTTTCATAAATGTTTACCTAATCTTCTGTATGTGTTTACGCTGACTGAGTTGGATATGGGACGTCCGAACATGATTCTATTTTTAATAATATTGGAGGATAAAAGACCAAACTATAAGAAAAAGCCTAATGTTTGTTTAAGTTGAAAATCAGGGTCTCTGAAACCTATGGTTGGACTTAAAAATAATGGGAATATATTCCATTTTCATAGGCCTTACCACTGGAGGAGGAATTTCTCAGAGTGCCTAAATATTTGAAATAACCTCAATAGAGATTACATGTTAGGTACTATGTTTTATAAATCAATTCTCATTTTTTGAGTGGTATATGATATTGATGGAAGGACTATCATAGGGTCTTGGTGAATAGATATCCGAAACATATATTATATTTATGGATAAAACTTAAGTTATCTCACTTAATTGGATTCATTGATTACTTTCTATTTTATTCAATTACAAATAATTGTGTTTTAATATTGAAAACAAATGGAATTATTTTGGATTTCTGTAGTGTATAGAAAATTAATTGAATTAAAATAAGCAATACTAAAAAAGTTTTAATATGGAAATTAAATGTACAAGAAGGTATAGCACACTTAACTCACTCCATTTTTATATTATTTTACATTATGTTAGGTCTAAGATGTATTTGAGGGATCAGTACCATTCACCTTTTACACCCCATTTCTATTGAATACTAGTATCTTAATACTCACCTAATTAGGATAATACTAAATCCCTTTCTCCTTTTTGATAGTTGGTCAAGTCAACAGTGTGGGGTCTATTTAATAATCCATATCCCAACAATATAGGACTCATCCCAAATATGTATGTATTCAAATACTTACCTAATCATGTTTTTAATATACCTCACATGGCTGAAACTATAACATCATGTCAATTATCGCAAATTCTACTCTATAATTTGTAGGATAGATTTAGGGGAGCTTATTAACAATGTAAAAAAATTGATTAAGATAATAAATGAGAACTCGTGATATTTTAAATTACCACACTACCCACCCATGACCTCAACTATTTTGTTGGATATAAAACTAAAATTAATGAATTTATATCATAAAACAAGATTGAATTTATAGTTATCCTCATCAGTTCCACCCAATGAATGGGTTGGATATTCATAACCATGAGAGAATATTGAATGGGGGATGAAACTAAAAAATAGAGAAACAAAGGTATTTGAGACAACTTTTTAAAATATATAAAATAATTATATTAAAAACATACACTATTTTAGGCATAATATTGATGTGAAGGGTGACAAATCATTGTAATCTAGTGGATGAGATGAATTTATATGCAGTAGTAACTCATTCGATGAGTCCATGGATAAATTGTATATATTTTTTTAATGTGGGAATGTACTGTCTTATATATTCTTCTATAACTAGTTTTTTATTTCCCCTATAATATCTTCTCCCCATGTTTTATGTTTGAAGAAAAAATAGATGGTTTTCTAATTATTAACTAATTTGTTCTAAAATATATCAAATGAGAATAATCTCTATATTTTATGCACATGTATTCAAAAAAATTCTCAATGGGATCAACATATTTTGGAGTTCAAGATGATTAGCGTTGAGTCGTGAAAAAAGGAATTCATTGGTTGGTTATAAAAGGGAGCGACCTCTCCTTGAATTTATTCATACCTAGCTTATGTTATATCCAATTAATTTTATGTAACCAATGATTTATCAAAGTTAATATTCCATCGGTTAAAACAAGTATTTCCAACAACACAGTTACATATTTTGATATGATGCATGCTATTGAATATTGGATTTATTAAAATATATATTTTTCTCCCTGAAAACTTATATTATGTGGAACATGAATTCACATGTTCTCTCAAACATATCATTTATACAACTTGAGTTAAACATAAATAGCAAATTACATTGTCATTAGACATATACATGTGCTTATGAATTCCATTTTTGTCACATGTTATAGAAAAAAAAAGTACTGTTGATCACATGTGAGAATTTATTCTAATATAAGAATAAGTATTTACATTAAAATTTACTGAAAATAAAATTTAATATTATGGAATTTATAAATAAATTATTGAATAAAAATATAATCACTAAAAATGAAACTTTCAACCATTTTCACATTTTTCTCATTATTTAAACTATAAAACGAAAATTATATTAGTTACAACAATTTTTATTTAAAAATATATATATAATATACTATGTTACGTACCTAACATAACAAAAATATATGTATGATTCACTCCCCCACTCTTGATTTATTCAATGACTTAATATAATTATTTTTAAAAACTATATTCACCAAGAATAAATTTAATCTAATGTTCAATTATTTTTCAATGAATTTTAATTTTTTTTATTATAATTAAATAAAAATATTAACTAGAAAGATCCTTTTCAATTCCCTTTTATTCCTGTCTCTCAATATATTTCCAATTTTAAAATATATTTATTCATCACTAAAATTATATTTCATAAATTCATTTTCTTCTTGTTCATTCAACATTATTATTCACCTCCCCATTAGTATCTCTAACAAACCAATCTCTTATTCACACAGATTTATTAAATAAATTCACATCCATGATAATTAGATAATTTATTATTTATTTTCATTTTCCACACAAACACACTACATTTTTGAATGTTTTTTCAGACTAATATTTTGTTCCAAATATAACAAACTAATCCAATAAAAATTACTAATTTAATTTGTTTTTAGTGATTTTTATTCAAGTTTATATGTTTTATAAAAATTAATTCACGGAAAATAATGTTCCTAAATCACTTTTATTCTAATAAAATTAATTTCAACTCAAATATTTTTTCAATTCAAATACATTATTCAGTTTCAAAACAAGGAAATCAATATTTAATTAAATAAATTATTTATCCTTGAGAAAATAGATTTAGAATTTATCAATGTGGTATAAAATCATTCAAAAATATTTACAGAATTAATAAAAAATACACCCAAAATATAATTGGCCATAAATCAGACACATTTTTATTTCACAACCCCCTTTAAATAACACATATAAATAATATGCTTAAATGAAAAATTGTTTGTTAGAGAGATAAAAACATTAGATATTTTCTTAGTGCATGAGTTAAACTCTTTCTCAATAAATTTATACAACCAAAAAAAAAGAAACTAAATAAAATTTGATAATTTTTTTATTGAAACGTTTAAACTAAAATATATTGAGAGAAAATATTTCCTTGTTTAACTCCTATGTTGGCACTAAATTAATAATACCTCATGTTTAGTTTTACAATTTTATTTACTCTAATATGAACACAAATTGGGTTTTTATGACTGGAAACACAAAATATTATTTTCCCAATTGTATTTAAATGGATATAAAAAGAGGTAAACCAAAAAAATAAGGAAACATGTACTAACACCCCAAATGAAATGAGAGAAGGAAAAAATGTGTGTAATAGGGAAGGAACAAGAGAACATTATAGAGGAATATTTTATTTTGATGTAATTACATCCCAAGAAGATGATAAATTAGAGTTAGTTTCTCTACCATAGACCTCACAAATTTAACTTAAATATCTAGGACTTCTTATTTATTGAATATACACTTCATATTTTCATAATTAACTAGATATTATTTGATAGAATGTGGGAGGAATTATTAAATTAGATATATTTAAGAATCATTCAAATTATTTTTCAACTCTCATATAAATTCATTCAATATAAGTGGGAGAAAGTTCTCATGTGGTTAATTGTCCACTTTTTTACCATATTCTACAAAGTGTTGTAAGAACACAGTGAGTTCCTAGTTGAAGGATTATTGGTGTTCTTATTTGAGGTCCTCCTTACTATATTTAATGAGCTCCATGAACACCCCACCTGCATATTTAGGTCTTTGAAATACCTTTACCTATCTGATAAATAAGAAATACGTTCTTGCATGGTTTTGGGTGAATCAAACATTCAATCTATATTTATTATTTTTTTAAATTAAAATAGAAGTGGTAAAATATGTATAGTGTAAAATAAATAGTGATAAATTGTATTCTCTCCCTATAAATTATTCTAAATTGATTTAACACATATCATTGGGTCTTTGTAAATTAGATATGAAAAACTAGAGTATAGTTAAGGAGTTAAATAATATTACCTCACTTGAGGAGCTTCAGACATTTTTCATTATTCTATTCATTTATTAATATTTATTATGGTTTTTAATATTTTCAATATAGGGAAATGGGTTGGGGGTTTTTCGTTTGTAAGAAATTCATGGAATTAAAAAATTGAAAACTAAACAAGTGTTATTAAATAAATTGGATGAACTCTAAGTAAAATCACACATAACCAACTCCATTAAATTGTTTATTATGATCTGTTCCTGTACATATATAATGAGTGAAATTAATCACATTCATCAATCACAGATCCTTATTGTTGAATTATAAAATCTCAATACACACTAAACTAAGCTAATAATGATCTCATTTTTCCTTTGTGTTATTTATTCGAGTCCATTTCCCTAACCAATTAGAGTACCTTGAATTGGCCCTAACTCATCCATCCAGAACTCATCCTAATTGATTATAAATTATATTATGGGAAAATAATTTTCTTCCCGATCCTTATAAGGGTGAATATTTAATACCATATTAATAATCACTCATATAAATCCATCTTATGTTTTATAGGTTCATGATGGGAGACTCAGTATGTGTTGAAACAATCAGAAGAATAGAACAAATTGAGTGAAATAGAGGTATTTTTCACTCGAAACTTTCCACATCCATTGTTTACTCATTTTTTGGATATGAAACCAATATAAAATAAATAATTTCACAACCTAAATTTAGATCCTAATATCTCCACCTTATTTTCACCAAATTATTAGGTTAACCTCTCATTACCATCAGAATCAATAGTACATGGAAAGAAAAAAAATAGAAATCGAATGGAGGAGAACTCTATTTTCCTTAATCTATTGAAAATAATTATAGGTAAAGAATTATTCAGTATGAAAGGTTGATATGATAATGGTGATAACCCATTATAATTGATATATTTAGATGAATTTATATATATAAATAGCTCTTTTGTGGTTTGATTTGATAAATTCAACATATATAGTGTAAGTGAAATTTTTTTGTATGGTATTCTCATTTCTCTTCAACTAGTTGTTTACTCTCCCATGATCCGTTGTCTCATTGTTTCAAGGATGAGTAACACATGGGATGTACATTTTATTTTTACTCAATTTATCCAAGTATATCAAATGAGAATAGTTTCCTTTTATGATGCACATGTATGTTTCTGCATGTTTCTCTGATGGGAATAGCAGTTTATAGGGTACTAGATGATCAAGATCATGTTGGAATAATATAAAATCATTGGTTAGTGATCATAGGTACTTACTATTCAATGTTTTCATTAATATGTAGATTTTTAATAGCATGTTAATCAAACATTTCCACTTATCCGATTGAGTTAATCTTTTATCGGTTGATATTAATTTGATGTCTAACTCAATCATATATTTTAAACTAATATAAAACAGTGAAGATTGGATTTACTATTATATATTTGTTCCCCATATAAATTTACCTTACATAGTATCTTAATCATGGAGTTTTATCATAAATCACATTAATCTATCTTGAGATACACATATATAAAATCATGGATATTGTTTCATATATAAAAGGGTGTATTGAAATTATTATTTAATCACACGTAGTAGGAGTAAACAAGTTGATCACATGCAAGACTTTATTATCTTTTAAGACTTGCCTTTTCACATATAAATTCACCAAAAACAAATTTTTAAATGTATGAACTTTATCAATAACATTCATATTAAAATTACAAAAACAAAAAGTAATTTCTAGCCCTTTATCCAAAAAAATTAAAATATTATTATTTATAATATTCTAATATAAAAATATTTATAAATAATAAAAAATTATATACTAAAAACAAGATAAAATATTGATTAATTAGACACAAACTAAATGATTTAAAAATATTTTAAATATATATGATTTCAAAAATGATGAAGATTTTATAGTTAGATCTTATGGTACTCATTCAATTGATTGAAAAAAGATTTTCTAAATCATGGATTTTTATATGGTAAATTAAATTAATTCTAAATGGATAAAGAATAAATTTTATGTTTCATATATTTTTTCAAGTATATGATAATAGATAATTATAAAAATTTGGTTTTTAATGATTAATACAAGATTATTTATTCAGTATATATTATTTTTTTTAAATCAAGTTTTATGAAATTTTATAATAAATGTGCCACAGATAAAAATGTGTTATCCTAGAGTAATTTTTTTTATACATGTTCTTTGTAGAAATATGTGGACATAGATCCTATCACCCAGAGTGTTATATTTTAAATATTAAATTCATTCATTCCAAATGATACTACAAAAAATATATAATACGATATGATATATGCTAGTTTCCCAAGTAAATAAGTTTCATATAAAAAATAAACTTTATATTTCAATTCTTGATATTCCAGAGGTAATATAGTTTTTAAGAGTCTAGTGGTGGTTGGTTTGGATTTATATAAGTTCATTTCATAACAAAAAATACGATTAAATTCTAAATTTAAAGTTAATTTGACTTTATATCCTAAAATTGTATAGGATATATTGGTATATAAAAATTATTGTAAAGAATAAAATTGTTTTTGATGATCATATCAAAAGAAAATTTTGAATTTATTTGTTCTAAAAGATATTGATGAAGAATTTTGAAAAAAAAATTATACAGAAAATAGAAGTAATTAACATAATTGAATTTGGATAATATGATGTACAGGAGTTGTAACACCATGTTATGGATTAAAATATCAATAATAGGATTCTAAATATCACTATTATTTTTAGTATTTTCCCATCAAAGGAGTTTAGTATGAGGGCATTATCAGATGGTCCCATAGATATTTGGAAGGATTTTATTCTAAATGGAATGATTTCAAACAACATATAGTACATAAATGCATTTATATAAGTATTTAATATGATATATAACACTACTACTTATGTATGGATTTATTTTTATATTATTAAAATTATTATAATAATATAAGAAAATATGTCATATTAGAAATATTCACGTTATAATTTTTTTATATTTGTTGCATCTAAAATTTATTTAAGTTGTAATTTACAGATTTAAGTATTTGATTCATTTATCTCTAACATATGTTTTTCATGGATTATAATATGTCATGTCTAATATTATAGGTTAATGAACAACCCCATGGAATTGTTTTTGTTTTTAAGTAATTTAGTATTTCTTCCAATAATATGTAAGAAATTTGATTGTGTATCAAGAATATTTATGAGTTGAATCAAGATTTTTAGTTTAAAAAGAAACTTGATTGGATGTCAAAACTAGATTACAAGGTAGATATGTATCTAAAAATTAAAAAAATATAAATTTTTTAAAGGAAGTGTGGAATATTATTACGTTTTCCTAGAAGGTTTTGTAAAGATTAATTATACTATGTCTAAAAGTTATAAAGTAGAAGATAAGGATATTAGAAGTTATGAATGGAAATTAAATATTATTTCAAGATATTCCATGATATATTGTGTAAGAAAAAAATTTAAATTATACCTAAAGTGTTAAGTATCACTTATATATAGTTTATCAATTTTTAATGGTGTGAGTTTTTTCATTAATAAACATTTGAATTAATAATTAAACTAGATCATGCTTTTTTTGATTTTCAATTCATGAACATCATAGTAAAATAAAATATATAATAATTTTCATTGACATGGAAATGAAAAATATTATGAGCAGATGTTGGGATTGAATTAATTGGTAATGGAAATATTTTAATCCATTTAAAAGGAGGAAAAGTTTGAGGTGGTCTATATATTGAAGAAGAGATATCGAGATGTGTCCAGATGTATATATGTGCTTATATGAATATCCATATACATGAATGATAGTTGATATGGCTGATATGATTAAATAAAATGTAATCTTGATCTAAACGCTATGTTTATATGAAGAAGAAATATATGATGAGGATGCAAAAGAAGTATCATTGTGTGGATGTCTTGATGGCCGAGAATGTGATATTGGGAGTGGAAGAAGAATATAATGGTGCATCAGGAACTGTATTATCAATTATTATGGATGAAGGTATAGAATATAGAGTATATGAAATATGTGTCCCATGTGGGAATATTCAAGAGGCTATAGAGGATCGGTTCAGGAATATGTCCAACCCATAAAGGATTTCACATAAAATTTATGTAAAGAAAAAGTAAGTGAGATGATTCTAAGTCATCCATAATTGAATTTAAAACATGTGTCTTAAGTTATGATTTTATTTGAACTTTTTGGAATAGATTAATGATTTTTACTAACTATCGAGAGAGAAAATTTATTCATGCCAAATTTCATTCAAGATTTGAAGTGGTAGAGAGATCATTGAGTAAAAAATAAATTCAGGTTCTAGATATGATTTTCCCCATATGAAATTAGTTTTTTTTATCCCACATTCCCCATATTTTTTATAGCTAGTTCAGTTGTATAATATTTGACCACATTTAGATCTCAGAAATTGCATTTTGGGTGTATAGTTTGAGAATCCAACTAAATGATTTTAGAAGTATAGTGTTCAAGATGAAGCAATGAGGTATTTAAAAGATCAGATATTTGATTTTGAGAATCCAAACACATTGGTTTCAGAATAAGTGAGAAATAAAAATTATTTTAAAACCAATTTATGTTATGAAATTTTAACTTCATAAAAGGTGATAATATTTTGATTATAAATATATTTAATGATAATATGAAGAATTTTTTTTTAAATCATCCAAGATAAAATGTGATATTACTCCTCCAATCGTTGATATAATATTTTAAGTTTCTATGTGTAAGTACAAATAATAATTTCATGGTTGGAACTATTATGAAATAGTGTTGTTTTCTGGATGGTACCTACTCACACTACATTTAATAATTTTTTATTATGAAATTTGTGTCTCAGACTCAACCCAAATATAACAAGGATGTAGTCAACCACATTAAGAAAAAACATTATAAAAATAAATCATACCATTAACCAATTTTTATTCGTTTTTGGGTAAGATATAATTTTTCAAGGATATCAATTCTAAAAAGTCATAGACGTTAATTATTGGGATGAAACTATAAAAAATTCACAATGATTCACTCCCATCTCATTGTTATGATATATTATTGGGAACAACTAGTGGTTTTAAAGAACATTCATTGTGCCAATGAGATGTCATTATAGTGAATTAGAAAATGGAGAATCTATATTCATTTAAAAATATAATAATACAATTATTTTATGGAAAGAATTACAATAAAATGGAATAATAGGATTATTCTATATCTTATTTCACATGTCCTAGATTTTTTTTGTGATACAACTATGGGTTTTTTCTAACTGAGGAAGGTACTCTATTGAACTTTTATCATAAGAAAAATTTTGGAACTAAATTAAAATATGAGAAATGTAGTTCTTATGTTCATATTAGAAGGATTTTATATTATGGTTATAGGATATATAACTACCAATTAAATTTTTTGAACACTTGAGAATATATTTTTGAAATAAACTTTAAAATTATGAAATAAAAGTGTCAAATACATAGAGGAAATGTTGAATGTATGATGATAGATATTAAATGAACTATATATGTATTTAACATTATAAAAATTATGTTTTCAATAGCATGGGTTTCATTTATTTGTTTTAAGATTCTATCAGTAATAGAAAAAATAATTTTGAAACCTCCTTGGTAGGTTTTATGGTAGAATTTATACATTGGCATAAATGGATGACTTATCTCTTGATGTGTTACATGATACACCTATTTACATTGAGATGTGGAAAGCATTATTTTTCAAAAATATTATCATGGAGGAGATAGAATACAAATCCATAAAAATACATTAAAAATAAGGAAGAGAGTAATGAGCCTTTTAGATAATCTAAAGATGACGAAGAAAATGATGAAGATTATGAGAGGATTATGGTTATTAACTTAGAGAACATCATAAAAGGAATTTTTATGTACTAAGTTTAACTCCCAAAAACTTGATTTTATGTGTTGTGTAATTTGGAATGTTAATATTTATTATTCCAGGATGAATGTTAATGACTATGAGGATGATGGTGAAGAAGAAAGGGTGAAATAAATGGTGTCAAAGTTACAAGAATATAAAATACCTAATGATAGTAAGAAAATGATTTGAATAAGGAAAAGAGGAATTATATAGACAAAACAATAGGAATGATATTATACTACTAGTAGTCAGCTATAATAGGAAGATGTGGACAAATTTTGAACATTATGGGTCATATTGAAAGACATGATGAAAATTAGAACAATGAAGAAGGGGGAAAAGTGAATTATATTAAAAATATGTTAAAATATAATCATAAAGAATGTGTTGAGAAAAATATTGAACTCAAGAAGGAAATTTAAATATTTATGAAAATGTAACAAAATTATAATGTATAACATTAATAGATTTGTATAATGAAATTTGATTAAATTGAGGAAATTAACAATCTCAAGGATATAATTGTATAAATAAAAGGTTTTAAGATACAAAATCAAGGATTCTATAAGATAAATTTAATTTAAGGAAAATGTTATAATATTAAAAACAATGTTGTGGCACATGAGCCTCAACCCAGTTGGTGAGGACTCCTTTAGTGTATCCAAGAGACCAGGAATCAAATCCATGTGGATGATAATTTCTAGCTCTGTAGTAGTACTGTAGCAGTCACTGTAGTAGATTGTAGTAGGAGCTGTGCATAATTCTAGCAGGCAGAGGTTGGCACTGTAGCAGCTGAGAATATTCCCCCGTTTGGTCCATCGGGCCACTGATTTGGTCCCTGTGTCCTTTAAGGCCTTTGGGCAACCCAGCCCTTTGGGTCATTAAGTCATTAACACAACCTTCAAGGAATAAGCTTCTGAAGGAGGAGGAGAAAAGATATTTCACCATAGAAGAAGATAAATGTATTTCCAGAATGAGAGGGTCTGACACCTACCATCAGGACAAGCCTGTGCATGCATGGGAAAGCCTAGCTAAACAGCCATGCAAAGGTGGAGAGCTGAAATCACAATGAAGATGCTGGGGAGGAGCAGTTCCAAGTTGTTATTTTGGGTTGTATGTAATGTTTGAATCCTACGGGCAATGAATTCCTTTAAGGCCTGCGGGCCATGTAATACAAATGCCTACGGGCCTTGTAAGGGTTCCACCTCACCCCTTGAAAGGTGGATTATCAAAAAATCAATAAAAAAATTAAGGCCTTCGGGCCATTGGAGGAGGATTAAAAACAAATTTGTGGATGTTTATCCTCAATCATCACATGCTACTGATAATGTGATCCAAAAATTTAGGAATAATCTACTATTACTGAACCCAATGGAAAATATGTTATTATTTAAACCGAGGTTATAAATCCAAATCATTGTGAGTTTGGAATAATAAAAATCATGATAAAAATTCTACTATATCAAATGAAAATGAGGGTTACATAATGATAAATACCATGACAAGGAAAAATGATGCTTAAAATTTTTTTAGATTACAACATCATTTAATTAAGTAGAACTCTTATAAATATGAAAGATAATATTTTTTAGGTTACATATGGGGTTTTTTGAAATTATTATAACAAATACTATAACTAATGGAATAAAATTACATTGACACATATTCAGTGAAATCTTAAATTGATGGGGGAATATTTGAGATGATAAATAGAAACAATGAAGATAATAAGTTTATGAATAAATGGCTATAAAAGAAATCTACTCTAAATAGATTTTATTATTTGAAAAAAAATTAATGATGGTGTTTCTAAAAAATAATTTTTTCTGAAGAATATATGATTAATCTTCAAATATAGTATCCCCATAACAAATTAATAAAAATAATTATATAGTATAAAATTAAAAATAATATATTATTATTGATGTGGATATAATATCCTATAGAAAACCAATTTATAGATTCTCAATATTTTTTGTTCTTCTCTCATTATAGGTGACACAATGATCTTGATGAACATTGAGAAACCAAATGGAGTTGCAGTTATGTTTTGGAATGAAATATCTTTTAAAAGATAAAGGTGTTAGTACATTTGAGATTGAATATCACAAAATCATGTCCATATAAGTATAATTCACGGTAGGTCTTAAACATAACATATTGAGGGTAACAAAAATTTATGCTTATGGGGATGAAGTAATATTTTAGAAAAAATATGGTATTATAAATTATTTTAAATATTGATGAATTTTTACTAAGGGAAAACGATAAGTGGAAACATATGTAAAAAAATAATCCTAGTCAAAAAAAATTTCATGGTGTGAAAGATGAATATAATTTTTGGAAATGAATACTTATTTATCTTGACCGAAGATGTTTGAGAAAAATATCAATGAAATTTTTTTTGAGAGACTTACCCCACCTAAATATATAAGTAAATGTTATTTTTGAAACATGTTTATATGGGAGCACGGTACAAGGAATTTATAAATGAATTGAAACTCAATACACTATACCACATGAGTTAATTCCTTTTAATATATGTGGGTTGATGAGATATGGATCCCATTGAAGATGATCTTTGTAACCTACCATGTTTTAGACCGGATTAAAATTTCTAATGTAATTTGAAATATTAATTTCTTGGATATATCAATTTTAATTTTAGAAATTATGATAAAGATCAGAAGGTTTGAGAATCAAAAAATGATGTTCTCAAATGTGGGTTATGATTTGATGAAATTATTGAGGGTTTGGTTTAATATCAAAGGATTAACAGATAGAAGAGCTACTAAAAATAGTTGCAGTGAGAAATTATCATCATGCATTCAGTAAAAAACGTGAATTTGTTTCATGGTTTATGATTAGTGAGTACAGGACGTGATATCATAGCGGAGATTTACCTATGTATTTTGTGATGTGTATTTGGTATACATCATGAATTTGGTTCACATCATGTAACATATACACTATGTTAAATATACAAGAATTTTTTTAAAAAAAATGGAGGTAGGGTCTTAGCCCCCTATTTTCATCACATGCATGAGGGAACCTAGGAACTCTCCATTTTCACCTCCACTCTCCAAATGTGGCCTGGATATCCTTTTTTCATTATCTAATTCAATTTTTGTTCAGTGGATTTTAATCCTCTTATTTTTTGTATCAATCTTCTTGATCCCTTTGTAAATTTATCTCAACATCATCAATTCCATCTTCATGTAAGATAATTAGACATAATTTGTGGTTTTTATTGAATCTTCTTATTTATATCATTCCATATCATGTTAATACATGATAATGGATGTGTGTAACTCCCTTGGAACAAGGTAGGTGGTCAATATTATTCCCCTTAAAGATTGATTGATTTATAAAATTAATAATAGTTCCACACACAATATTCTTCATGAATTTCCATTTATATTTAATCAAAATAGGTAGAACCTAATTCCCAAATTTTAAATAGCCATATTGAAACAATGTTTTCCTTTATAGGTTATCCACATCAACTGTAACACACAAAATTGGGTATGTCACTCATTTGAATTGACCATGATATATAGGATAGTGTTTAAGATCATATTTAAGTCATGTTAAAAAGGATACAGTTAAAATAAAATGGTAAATATAAAGAAAAACAACGAGTGGTTCATGTGAACCACATAAGTTTTGAACAAAAACTATATTAAGATAATCCAAAATTGAAATGGACCTCTTTTTTAAATTTAAGGATTGACTCATCGCAATATATTATCCTATAATATAGTGTTGTGTAATGGCATGTAGGATCACATGGTCACCCTATTAATTAGAAATAGAATATAAACTGAGTGATTTTGAAGAAACGTATATAAATGGAGTGGGTCATTCCAAGTCCTCAAAAATCACTTATGAATTGGGTGGTATCCCACTTTATGTATATTTGAATTGCAATATGAAATACTTTAACTAATTTCGACCATATTACTCTTCCATGAATTATTATAAGTAATACATACTAACATGTCCTTTCAGGTTATATAACATTAAATGATTAAATGAATTGTGTATTTATTGAAAAATAATTGGTTTATTTCTTATGGAATTCCAAGGATGGGTCTAGGGGCTACAAAGTTCACATGTACCATTAGTGATACTTAGGTTCCTTGTACATAATTCCTTGGACTAGCTCTAAGCTTACTCATATTATATCACATAGAGGTATTTGTAAAGACTCGGAATTTCAATGTAATTTTTTTTAAATTAAATGAAAATTTTATAAGTCTGTGAAAATAGACGGCACTTGATTCTGAGGCCCAGTGTTCCTAAAATAAATTTCTGAAGTTTTGTTTGGGTACGTTCAATAATCTTATGAGTAGGTTTTTTATAACTTTTGAACTGATGCTCAGAATTGAAATTTAAGTGCACCGTTGAAATCACAGTGCTGATATTCACTTAAGGAGACTTTTACGTCGATGACAGTTTGTTGAGAGTGAAAGATGGTTTTTGGGCATTTCGTGAATGAATTAAATAAAAATAAGGTTGTGTAAACTTTATTTTTATTTGTTGGTTAAATCCTCCATATAGAAGTTAGAGGTGGGGACCACCACACCTTAACCTCCCATGGGAGGTTATGGAGATGGGGCCCTCCTAAGATCTAAACCTCTTCATCTTGTTTATTGTTTTGGGGACTACCTATGGTTAATCCCCTTGAAACTCCCTTTTAATGGGGTGAAACACTCCAACATCCATTATTTATAGGGGAGCCTCTTCAACTCCTCTAACACATAATGTGCCAAATCATTCATATTTAATTAATCCTCTCATTTTTAATTTAGTGACAACAATAAAATAGTAGATTAACTTAATCCATTATGTTGGGTTAGAATTTGTCTTTTGGTGGAGCTTGGGAGAAAGGAGAGATCTTGGGGAGAAAAGCTCTTGCCAACAAAGAATGAAGAACGAATAATGATCCCAACAAAGAGTAATCTCCTTCAACTTTATTCCTCAGAACCCCCAATGATGTGGGACATATTCGACCGACCTTCCATACTCATCATTGTCAATGAACCAATGCACGATCTTGGATTGAAAGTGTGTGGCAAACACGACAAACGACAACAACACTGTTATCTTCCCCCTGACCTCGTCAAAGAACAACGAACAAAGGCAGGGGTTCAATCTTTTTCAATTGTTGCATGTTCTTCTTTTTACATCAAGGACTAAGAATCTAAGCTGCATGCTATCATGCTAACATGGAGGGTGTGGGCCGGACGAACATGACCTGACCGCTCCGCCTTACATTGTGGATTTTGAGGATAATCACGACATGAGTTTGGGTTGAGATATTTTCATCAAAAATGATTTCATATTGAAGAAAAACTCTTGAGGAGTGCGCGGATACTTCTGGAACGTGAATTGGGCCACAAGAACTCGTCTGGTGACCCGCGGAAAGTTCATCGGCAGAGGGAACCGACGAACATTAGTGCGTGGACGGCAATGGTGAAAATGCACCACCAGAAGAGTAGCATGTGGTCAACAGGCCGCAGCGGGGCCACGGAAGCCAGCATTAGTATGGCCACAAAAAAGACTTGTAGCACGAGCGGCCTGGTTTTCGGGGAAGGTGCGACACAACTACGCCGCACAGTGGAGAAAATAGTGGGATGCGGCCTTGGTCGTGACGATGGAGGATCGGAAGCCGACTCTGTTGGTCCCCGGAGGAGGCACGGCACAACTGCGCCACATGGGAGGTGGCTGGTTGCTCGTCTAGCTCGGTGGAGCAGAACCTGTCATGTGGGGCCCGCATGACATGGACCGGTGCCACGTGGCGTCGGTTTGAACCTCCCGAACGGCTAATCCGTTTGGGAATCCACGGGGTGCAGCCTCTTACTTGGACACAGATATGTCGAACACCATGGGCCACAAGCCGCGGGCCTCACATAGGCCGAGCCCAGTGCAGGCCGGTCCTAGCCGGGGCTGGGCCGCCCCTGTGAGCCGGGACGCCCTTGCGGGCCAGGTCGGTCTTGCAGAACGGGTCAAACTCGAGGCCGGACCCAGACCTGTTTGACCTGTTTCCACTCTTTTTATTCTAACATGAGATATGGGTGTCCATTTGGAGAACCTTCTATGGAAAATAAAACCTTTTAGGACGATGGTTTTCTTGATATACCCCAGTCTAGGTTTGGAAATAGTTGGGGTACGGCCCGGTTTGATCGAACATAAATCCTACAGGGCCCTCGGAAGGGAAATGCTAATTACTCTCAGACCGGTCATCCGATTGGCGCGCCTTCTATCACCTTGGGTATCTTATGGTAGGACGAATCTATTGGATACATAAACTTGGTAATTCATGGAATTTTATGTATCGACACTTGGAATGAGGAGTGGACCCTCCAGGAATCTAGTGTGCTTTGTGCGGAAACCCAGTGGTTAGATGCTCTTTGACTACTATTACCGGATCCTATGTGGGCTCAATAGCTCTTTCTACTGTTCTTAGATCATGTGTTGGTTCGAATCTTATGAATACTATTCCTGGATCCTGTGTGGGTTTGATAGCTCTGACTACTGCTCCTAGATTCTGTGTGGGTTTGACAGCTCTGACTACTATTCCTGGATCCTGTGTGGGTTTGACAGCTCTAACTACTGTTCATGGATCCTGTGTGGGTTTCGTAGTTCTGAATACTATTCCTGGATCCTGTGTGGGTTTGATAGCTCTGAATATTATTCCTGGATCATTTGTGGGTTCAACAGTTCTGAATACTTTTCCTGGATCCTGTGTGGGTTTGACATCTCGGACTACTTTTCCTGGATCCTGTGTTGGTTCGACAGCTCTGACTACTGTTCATGGATCATGTATGGGTTCGACAGCTCGGGCTACTTTTCCTGGATCCTCTGCGGTTTCGACAGTTCTGATTTTTGTTCCTGGATCCGATATGGGCTCTGGAGAATAGATGATTTTGTGGCTACATCTTATCATCTCTAACTCTCTAAAAAAGTTGTATACCCGTGTGAGCTAAGTCAGTAACTTTTGTGTTTTCCTCATGATTGAGATGGATTACTTGATAACATAGGTATATGTATGAGAATTTACCTAAATGGGGTTTTCCGTTGATTTTGTAATTTTTGGTTTATCCTTATTTTATTTTATGAGACCTTGAGGGTCTCCAAGTCCCTAATGAGTATCATTTATACTCATCCTTGCGTGGTCTATTCCTACAACTCGTTGTGTTGGATGCAGATGACGGACATCGCTGACTGAGGCTGAGAGCACCAGAACCAGACGGTAGCTAGAGTTGGACCATACGACGAGATGTTACACGGAGGAGACGGATAGACCTAGAGTGCTGAGGAGGCAATTTTTACCTACCCTTCCGGTAGGAACCTCAGAGGACGACCCAACAACAGTTTTTCCTTTCTTCAGTTGTACTTTTCGTTTCCTTTTACTTTATATTTGGGAATGAATTTCCGACCCCATTTACATTTCATCACACATTTTTTATTCAGTTTTACTTAGTGTTTTGCTTCCATCTTTTACTCGGTTGTGTGAGTTTTCAGGTTATAAGGAAATGCCTTCCCAGTTTTAGGGATTTACGCCGTTGGTGCTAGTCGCCAGCCACTAGCCTATGGAAGACGTGTTTGGGGTAGTCACTGCACGGGCTTCAGGGGAAGGGTTTTGCCATTATTTTTAGTTTTCATTAATGGAACACATTAGATATGATCATGTGGATTATGAATTTTGACATGTTGTGAACGATAATTGGGTTTCTTTTTTTCATCACAACTCCATCAATGAAATCACAAAAAGATGGATGTTACGAGTGATGCATGGTTTTCCTCATTAAAAAACACAATGGGCACATAAATTAATAGTATTAAATGAAAACTGGGGTGATACATAGGTCCCTCATTATTGTATTTCATGTATGGTCTCATAGGATGTACTATTTTTATTATTTATGTTTACGTGTTATATAAATTTAGTGGTACGACCTTATTTTGATATCGTACATGACTTACTAAATCCATTGATATTATGCTTGGGATTAAATCCATTATTCAAAATATGCATCATTAATATATAGTTTCAAACTTGGTCATGGAGTCCTCTTTATTCTTCACATGTCATGGATGCCTGAGTTATACCTTAGGTCCTATATATCACTTCAAATATGTATATATGTATGACTATATGTGTCACAACATATATAGTGCCTAAAAGTAAATAGTTAATTAGTTAATTATATATATATATATATGTTCTTTTATACATATATTTACATATAAATAAATACATGTTGAAACCTCGTATGATACATTTTTGGCATAGGCCGAAGTTGTTATGGTTGGCTAGGTGTCCTTGAGGATCCTAAGTCTGACTTGTTACACTTATTTATTTGTTTACTAATTTATTGATATACCTAGACACTGATGTATTTTATATTCATTTTTTATATTTCCGAGACATTGTTGGTGGTCGCCTACTGAGTATAAATCTCTTCCTATTTTGGATTCCATTTCACTAGGGTACCAGAAAAGACATCATATTTTATGTAAAGGATTATATATTATTATTCTATTTCTCATCAGTACATGAGTAATTAGGATCCCAAGAATGAGTCTAATATCATGTTTCTCAAGGAGTTACCCCTTAGGACCTTATGTTAATTTTCAATATTCTTTTACTATATATTATTGGATATACTATTATATGATTACTAATTTTTATTATTTATGACCACCAAGATATGGATATGTGGTTTTCTATATGGTGTTGTCATGTTTATCAGTTTATTACTATTATCTTCCACTTCCTTTATTTTAAACATATTCCACATTAGATTTATTTATTATATCTTATACTGATGTTATACACTAATCATGTGGGTATATTTCCACCATTATACCATCGTTAGATCCTCACTACAGTCGGTAGCCTCTAGAATTCAAGAAGGTGCACATGAGGCCTTGTGATCATCCAGATCAGGGAACAGTTACAATGGATTCTTTTTCGGGACAATGCAAAGTTTTATCAGAGATGTTTGTTTCCATTTTTACTATTTTGGGCTCGTAAACCAATGAATAATATTGTTTTGGAACTTAATAAATTTCCATGACTAGGATTGATCAACCCATCCGCACAGAAAATTCTATGTGGCCTAATATGGGATTGTTGTTCGTGTGGTTCATTGTTATAGTCGATAATGATTTCACGTCAAGTTAATGATGAATTTCATTTTGTTACTAATTTATTAGAATTATAGTTTTTCATCCTTGTTTCATTATAGAAAGGATGTATAATTATATTAATCATTATAGGAATATATATATTCCAACATTTTCATATGTCATGCCATGTTGGTTTAATCATTTTAGTGATATGTTCCTGGAGTTTTATTTCATGATTCTGTGATTTATTTAGCATGATTTCATTTAAAACATGTTTATGAGATTATTGGGCCTTGTTTATCATGTTTACATGTATTATATTTTTATATGGCATCTTTATTATGTATTGTATTATCCTAATTATGTAATTATTTTCAATGTTACATGTATTTACTACTTTTATAGCATACCTTTTTATAATTAAAAAAATTGTTTGGTTAAATTATTTTTTTCAACAACCTAAATGGTGATTTTGTACATAGATTTATGGTGAAGTTATATTTTCATAAACTATTATGAAATGTTTGAGTGATGGTACAATGTTTATATGTGATTAAACATAATAGTTTTGATTAAATAGGTGTAAATTTAAAATATATAAAGTCTATGAGAACTTTAAAAATTGGGAAATGGTAACATATATGATAGAACCATCATTTATGAGAGTTATATACCTTAATACCATAGTATAAATATATAACAAAATAAATTTTGACATTAAATGGATTGGTTTCTTATGGGATTTTTTAATCTATTCGTGTAAGTCAGCCTTGACCTGTTATGATTATGGGATATACTTGACCCCACTCAGGAAGGTTTTTTATGGTACTAAAATATTATTAGATAAAACCAATATGGGTATTTTAGAACATTAATGTCACGACCCGTCCCCCGAGGCACGTGTCGTGACTACCCTAGTCTCGCCTTCTATAGGCCAGGGACTAGAGAATAGCACCAAAAGGCATTTTCCCTAAAACTGGGAAGGAATTAGCATTATAACCTATAACATCATGTAACCAAGCACACAGTAAGATACGAACACAAGAAAAATGTACAACCAAAAGAGTTCTGAAAGTAAAAGGGTCGAAATACAAGCCCAAGAGTAAAGGTACAAGTACAACTGAAATAAAAAACAACTTAAGAAAGGGAAAAGACAACTATTGTATCATCCTTCAAGGTTCCAACCTGAAGGGTTGGTACAGATTGCCTCCTCAACACTCCACATCCACACGTCTCCTCTGCATACTGACATTCTGTATGGTCCACCTCTGAGAACCATCCATTCCTTTTAATCTCAGCCTCAGTCAACGCAATTCGTCATCTGCATCTAACACAACAAGGTGCAGGCATATCCCATGCAGGGGTGAGTATAACAGTACTTAGTAGGGACCCCGAGACCCTCAAGGTCTCACTAAACCCACCAAGGATAAACCATAATGTATGAAATCAGCAGATAACCCTACTTATGTATA
Organism: Viscum album; assembly: GCA_963277665.1. NCBI lineage: Eukaryota > Viridiplantae > Streptophyta > Magnoliopsida > Santalales > Viscaceae > Viscum > Viscum album. Next base: position 12,990,063 of record OY728156.1, read on the forward strand.
TTCCCATAGATATACTGATGTCTTCAAGTAATCGATCCTAATCATGAGGAAAACACAGAGATACTGACTCAACTCACACCGGGATTTATTCTAGGGGTAGTAACAAGTAACATCCCTAGTCACATCATCGAACACCTTGGCTTCTAGAGATCCCCTCCTCTATCGAGTATAGTTGTCCTTCTGCGTCACATAGAGGGGCTTCCCACAAACCATGGACTGAGGAGGTACTCCTCTTGTCAAATACTATTGGTCAGCCATGTCACACAAAAGCGCTCCCCGCCATGGGTATGACGCATCCCATAGTGGTGCACTCCCTCTTGACATGCTTAGGTACTCCTCCTGTCGAGTACCATGGGTCTTCCACATCACACAGAGGCGCTACCCACTGTGGCCTATTAAGGTACTCTTCCTGTCATGTACTGTGGGTCTTCCACGTTATATGTATCTCAATGCAAAAGACGACGTATCAATCGGATGCCCATTATTTGCGTTATTAGCCTTTTATTCTCGGGGCCCAGTTGGATTCGTGTTCGATCCAACCTGACAGTTCCTCATCTTAATCCAAAACTCTTGTGGGGTATACTCAAAGAGACTGTCTCACTCCAATGTTTCCATTTCCACTGATGGTTCGTCAAACAGATTTATGGTGCCAAAGTTATGGCCAAAAGAGTGTATATGGGTCGTAGTGGGCCCGGGTCCGGTCCGACTCGGTCAGACCGACCTCGCCCGTCCCGACTTGGGCCGACCTGGTTAGGGTCGACCTGGCCCATTGTGTTCAGCCCATCTTTCTGGGTCCTACCCTGCCCACTGGGCGGTCCGGTAGATCATGAGGGGTTGCGGGGGGGGGGGGGGGGGGGGGGGGGGGGTTCAGACGCGGAGGGCGCGAGCCCGCAGGGTGGCTCGGCCTGAGCAGCTCGGGACCGCCAGGCGGCTCGGCCGGAGCGGCTCATCCACAGTTGGCTTGGTCGGAGCAACTCAGAAGGCTAAGGGTGGCTCGGAAGGCACTGGGTGGCGTGGGTAGGGCAGCATGACCATCGGCATGGCGGGACAGCAGTGACATAGCAGACGGCGGCGGCGGATCGGCGGTCGACTGTGGTGGCTTAGCGGACGGTGGTGGCTTGGCATTCTGCAGGGGTGGTAGAGCGGACGGCGACGATGACTCATCCTAAAGGGCAGTAGCAGCTCGGCAGACGGCGGTGGTGCCTCAGCCCGGTCGGCGGTAGCAGCGTGGATCGGACGACGACGACCGTGGGTGGCTCGGCAGGGCCCCGGGTGGCGGAGTTGCAGGGCACGGTGGTTGTGGCTGTCGTGGAGCAGCTCTTCCACGGGGTGTTGTGAGGTCATGGAGTTCTAGAGGCAGTGGTGGCCATAGGGTGGTGTAGTTGTGCCATCTCCTTGTTTGTGTTCAATTCCACAAATGATCACAAGATTTGCAGAGGTGTCATTCCATGTTTGTTTGGCTCGTACCCTCCGCGTTAGGGTGGAAGCTTATGGCTCAACAAGATCATGAAGAATAACGTCAATATTTACTACCTCCCACAACAATTTATTCCTTAATCCTGAAAAATAATTGAAGCAAAGATAATGGGAAAATTATTCATACACAAAAAAACCCCCCTACCGTGTTGGATTGTTGACGACGAAGAGAGATGTAGATGTTTTCGACATTTTCCACACCTGTAAAAAACCTCTGATCCCAAGCTCATTCATAAGATTAATATTCTTTGATGGAGATGATTCTTTTTTGATGAAGATGTCCACCATTGGATGATTTCTCAAGGAAGAAGTTCAAAGTCAAGGTCAGTGTTCTTTGTTGACATTCTTCGTTGGCGTTCTTCGTTAGAGAGGTTAATACTTCAAGATATCTCTTAATTTTCTTTTGCCAATCCCTTCCCCAATTCCACCGAGGTGAAAATAAATTTCCAACATACAATTTAAATAATAACTCAAAATTTATTTTTATGTTGTCACATAAAATTAATTGGTAAATTAACATTTAATTCTTATGATGACACATAAAATTAATTGGTAACTTATAAACTATTTTTATGTTGACATGAAGAATTAATTGGGGGAGTTGAAGGTTTCTCTTCCATTAGGAGTGGTCGAGTGGTCCACGCCCCTAAATTTAAAATTGGGAGGTTTTTGAGGATTTGGGTGGTCCCCACCACCTTACCACAAGTAGAGGGGGGGTTTTAACAAATAAAATAAAATGTGATTATTTTATTTTTTTTATTTCCACGAAAAAACTAAAAATTAACATTCACCATCGACCAACTGTCATCGAGGTGAAAGTCTCCTTAAAAAAATATCGGCGCTGTGAGTTCAATGGTGCCCCCCGATTTCAATTCCGATAATCGGTTAGAATGATACAAAAAACCTGCTCGCATGTTTTCTGAATGTACCCGAAAAAAAGTTCAGAAATACATTTCAGGCACTCCGGGCCTCGGAATCACGTGCCTTCAATTTTCGAGGACTTGTAAAATTTCCCATATAATTAAAAAAATTACCTGGAAATTTCAAGTCTTTACATTCTCCCCACCTTAGGTATTTACATCTCCGTAAGCCATAACTCAATCTAAGAGAACAAGTAGGGGTAATGAGCACGCATCTGAGCCTCCCGATCCCATGTACTCGCCTGGAAGTTCTTATGCTACTAGCAAACGTGCACCAGATGTGTCGACCATCCATGATTGAGCAGCTCCTGCCGATCCTCCAACGCTACTGGAACCACTGTAAATGTATCCTCATCATCGACATCCTGCTCACCATGGTCAATGATGTGAGAAGGGTCATGCAAATATCTCCTCAACTGGGATATGTGGAAGATATAGTGTACCCAGTGAAACTGAGGTGGAAGAGCTAAGATGCATGCCACCTCACCAACTCTTCTGAGGACTAGAAAATGTCAGATGAATCTTGGAGATAACTTGCCGCCTCGGCCAAATCTTCCCAAAATACGTCGGGTGAGACCCATAGAAAGACATGGTCTCCATCCTGAAACTCTAGAGGTCTCCATCTCCTTTCATCATAATACTTCTTCCTGCTATGTGCAGTCTTCATCCATTCCAAGATGATCTACACAATCTTTTTTGTAGCTCGTACCATCTCTGGTCCCACTAGTGTGGACTCCCTTGGGTCAGTCCAGCACATGGGTGATCTGCAAGGTCTCCCGTACAACGCCTCGAAAAGTTCCATCCTAATGGTGGAGTGATAGCTGTTGTTGTACTCAAACTACACCAAAGTCAACTGATCCTCCCAGTTGTGACCAAGGTCAAGGAAACAAGAACACAACATGTCCTTGAGGGTTTGAAGGGTCTGCTCAGTCTGACCATCCATCTGAGGATGGAAGGCGGTGCTCAAATAAAGCTGCATCCCGAAATCCTCCTAAAACCCCTTCAATAGTCGGGAAGTAAAACATGCATCTCGATAAGAGACAATCATTGAGGGTACTCTATGTAGCCATAAAATCTCCTACACATAGAGATGTCCCAAGATCTCAACTAAACCCTACACTGTGATCGGTTGGAAGTGGGCTGACTTGGTGAGTCAGTCGACGATCACCCAAATCGAGTAATGACCTCTAGATGTACATGGAATTCATATCATGAAGTACATGGATATATCATCCCACTTTCACTCTAAGACCTTCAAAGGCTGAACCAATCTTGTTGGTACCTGATGCTCTGCCTTCACATGCTGACAAGTGAGGCACCGAGAGACGAACTCTATAACTGCTTTCTTCATTCTTGGCCACCAGTGTTGTAATCAGATATCCTTGTACATATTTTCCACTCCTAGATGTACCGCTACAATTTATGTGTGAAACTCCCTCAACACTTCCTCCTGAAGTGACACTAGTACCATGGTACATCCTCTGAAGAGGATGACACGCTACATACATTCAGAAAATCCATTAGGTTTCTGTCCTATGGATATCTAAGATCGTCGTGTCTCACAGTCAGCGTCCCCACATTGTGTCTCCCTGACTTGTTGAAGGAGTGGGGGAGTGAATGTAAGAGACTGAAGTAAAGACGCTCCATCTCTGTCCAAAAATGATATCTATAAAGCAGCCAGCGGCTCCATCGCCTCACCTAGCAGATATATACCAGACAACCTCATGAGTGAATTTTCTAAAACATTCCCCTTCCCAAGATTATAGACTATCTCAAATTCATATTCCTGGAGGAACTCAAGACAACATCACTGTATCAGGTTCAAGTCCTTATGGTAGAAGATATTCCTGAGACTCTTGTTTTCAGAGTACATGGTAAAATGCATGCCCTTCAGATAGTGTCACCATATCTTCTAAGAGAAGTCCACTCCTACTAACTCTAGGTCATGGGTAGCATAGTTCTTCTCATGATGTCTGAGCTCTCAAGAACTATATGTGATCACTACTCGCTCCTACATCAGGACACATCTGAGTCTGGTCCCTGATGTGTCACAGTAAACTACGTTCCCTATGCCCTCCTTGGAAGCTTGAAGATGGGGGAACTAATCAGCCTCTTCCTCAGCACATAAATACCCCTCTATCATTTCTCTGACAAAACAATGGGTTTATACCTCTTCGTCATTCTGGATAGTGGTGCTCCAACTCTAGAGAGGTCTGGAACAAGCCTCTGGTAATATCCATCCAGACCCAGGAAACTTCGTACCTCTGCCACACTGCTCGGTGGCTCCCATGAAAGTACCTCCCCAATATTTGCCGGATCCACTACAACTCCATCCTCTGATATGAAATTCCCCAGAAATTGAACTTCTCGGATCCAAAATTGGCACTTTGAGAGCTTACCATAAAGTTGGTTCTCTCAGAGTGTATCTAGTACTACCTGCAAATGATAGGCATGCTCCTCCTTAGTAGCTGAGTAGATCATAATGTCATCGATGAAAAATACTAGAGGTGATCTAGGTATGGATGAAATATCCGGTTTGTGAGTCCCATGACCACTGTTGGAGCATTGGTCACACTAAATGGTATATCCAAGAACTCATAATAGCCATACGGACATCTAATGTTCATCTTCTACACATACTTATCTCACACTCTAAGCTGGTGATAGCCTGATATGAGATCTATCTTCAAGAACCACCATGCTTCCTTCAGTCGATCAAAGAGGTCATCAATCCTGGGAAGTGGGTACATGTTCTTCATGGTCACCTGGTTCCGGTGCCAAAAGTCAACACAAAGCCTCAAGTTCCCATCCACATTCTTGGTGAACATAATCGTTGCGGCCCAAGGAGAAACACTGGGCCAGATGGATCCCTTCCCCTACAAGGCCTCTAGTTGTACTTGTAGCTCACGAAGCTCAGTGAGAGAAATCTGATATACTATTATAGATATTTGTTCCATCCTGGGATACAAGTAAATGTAAAATTCTACCTATCTGTGAGGAGGTAGACCCAGAACATCATCTGGGAAAACATCCGCGTACTGGGACACCACTACAAGATAACATGGACTCTCCACATCAATAGCTTTGAGGGAAAGGCTAGGCAGCTGATGAGTGATCAACTTCACCCTCCTCTAGGTAAGTCCATCCTACACTACAAAGGCTCCCTTCTTGCCGATGAAGGTAAACCTTGTCCCATCCATGTAGACACACCACACTTTGCACCCAATATAGTCTATCTCAGCATGGACTGTAGATAACCAATCCATAAAAAAGAAGACGTCGTAAGACCTTGATGCCACTACTAAGAGATCCCAACTAAAGATCTCTCCGCCTATAGTAAGCTCACATTGTCGACACCAGTGCATAATAGTTGAATCCACACCCGTTGGAGTCTCTTGATGTAAGTATTGAGGTAACGACTCTATAAAAATATCCAAGCTTCGAATGATGGTAGTGGAAATAAAAGCATGAATGGCACCTGTATCTATAAGTATTGCAACTAAGGTGTAGTATACACAGATGGTTCCTCATATCATCTCTGGAGCACGATGATCATAAGCCTCAGCTGCCTGGAGCTGAGCTCTCCCTTGTCCACCTGCTCCCTATAGTCGGAGTGGAACTCCTGGTGGTGGTGGTGGTAACATCTTGAATCGTCGCCCACCGTCAGCTGCATAGCCAGCTCCTCTGCCATGTATTCCTCCTCCATATAGACCTCCTCGGTTGAACCACTATCTCTGTCTAGGTGGTCCTTCGACCATTTTCTGATCATATATACACCGGTTCGGACAGTCACTAGCCGTGTGACCATGCCTGCCACATAAGTAACACTGCATGATCATTTTCTAACTAGTTCCACCTAAGGTGCCCTGCAAAACCGATCCTGAGTCATACAGTCATCCACCTGTAGGTCAGATCCTCTTGGAACTCGATGACGTCTGTCTTCTGGCAGCTACAAAAGACTCTTCTACATGATGACTGATATTGGGTCTCGCTGCCGGTGACTGCTCGACAAGGCAACTCTCCACCAAGAGGGCTCTCTCTAACAACCTCTTCCTACATTAGGATGCTGAGTGAGCTCATCGAAGCCCTAATCTCTCACCTGAGCCCCTTCTCAAAGGTCTGGGCCCAGAATATTGGGTCTTACACCATATCTGTGGAGTACCATTAGAGGTATGTGGACCTCACTAAGTACTGAGCTACAGTCATGCTGCACTGTTGTAGATGAAGAAGATCCTATATGCGCACTGCGCAAAGACTCGATGGGACAAACTCTACCTAAAACAGGCTCATGAAGTCTTCCCAGAGAAGTGTCACCTCATCATGAACTGGGAGCATCAAGCTCCACCATCTGCCTTCTTCTTCTTGTAGAAGGTTGGTGGCATGGATCACCATGAGATCGGCTGGTGTCACTACTAGTCAAAAGACTCTCACCACAGCCTCTATCTAATCCTCAACCACCTGTGGGTCCGTCTCTCCCCAGAACATAGGTGGCCTCTAGCACTTGAACTCATGCTATGCATTCAAGCAGCGTACACTCTCTACTGTTGGGGATGGTGATATCAGTGGCCCAATGGGTAATGGTACTGCTGGTGCCTCAACTGGTTCCTCTAATAGAAAAGGGCCCTACACCGAGGCCTTGTGGCTTGGTGGGATATCAGTGCGTATAACTCTATGAACCCTAGCTTTTTGTCTACGTGGAGGCATCATGAAAATAATCATGTTCTCCACAGTCAATAAGTTATACATGGTGTGTTGTCTCAATAGATAACAAAAAAACTCTTAGAAACACATACGCAATCAGTGTTTTCATGCACGAAGTCGGAAATCAGATGTTAGGGTCCTAGTGTATGGATACGTCGGCCGCTGCACCAACAATGGACTCCCTGAACTGGAAACTGAAATCATTACCCATAACACTATTGCTTCATAGAAAATATCAGAATCCTAGTTCTTTGGTAGAACTGACTACTCTGATACCAATTTCTCATGTCCCGTCCACCGGGGCTCATGTCGTGACTGCCCCAGGCCCACCTTTCATAGGTTAGGGGCTGGAAAATTACACCGAACAGAGATTTGCCTAAAACTTGGAAGGCATTTCCTTTATAACCTATAGCCTCACGTAACCAAGCACACATTAAGATATGAACACAAGAAACTATATAAACAAAATAGTGTTGAAAGTAAAGTGGACAGAATACAATACCATTACTAAAGATACTAGTAATATTGAAAAACAAAACAACTGAAGAAAGAGAAAAGACAGCTACTGGATCATCCTCTGAGGTTCCTGACAGAAGGGCAGGTATTGATCATCTCCTCCGCACTCCACGTTCGCCCGTCTCCTCTACGTACCAACATACCATATGGTCCACCTCTGGGCACCGTCCAGTCCTGGTACTCCCAGTTTCAATCAGCGTTGTCTATCATATTTATCCAACAAAACAATGTGTGGGACTAGCTCCTGCAGGTTTGACTATAATGATACTCATTAGGGACCCCAAGACCCTCAATGTAACACAAAAACCCCCAAGGATAAACTAAAAATTATGAAATCAACAGATAAACCTACTTAGTTATATCCCCATACATATACCAATGTTATCAAGTAATCCATCTCAATCAAGAGGAAAACATAGAGATAATGACTCATCTCACGCTATGATTTATTCTAGGGGTAGTAAAAAGTAACATCCCCAGTCACATCATCGAACACCTAGGCTGCTAGAGATCACCTCCTTTATCGAGTATAGTGGGCTTGCCACATCACACAGAGGCACTTCCCACAAACATTGGACTTCTGAGGTATTCCTCCTGTCGAGTATCATGCGTCTGCCACATCACACAAAGGTGATCCCCACCATGGATATGCCGTGTCACACAGAGTCACTTCCCCTCGTGACTTGCAAAGGTACTCCTCCTATCGAGTATCGTGGGTCTGCCGCATCAAACAGAGTCATTCCCTAACATGGATTTCTGAAGTACTCTTTATATAGTGTATTGTGGGTCTATCGCATCATAGGGGTATCGATGCAAGAAACGGCATTTCAATCAGAAGCCTCGTCTGTGAGTTATTAGCTTTTTAGTCCCAGGGGCGCGGTTGGATTCATGCTTAATCCAACCTGGTTGTTACAAATCTTAATCCAAAACTCTAGTGGGGTACTTTCAAAGGGACTGTCTCACTTTAAGATTTCCAGCACCATTGATGATTCGTCAAACGAACATCTAGTGCCAATGTTATTGCCAAAAGGGTGTAAATGGGCTGTAGTGGGGCCAGTTTTGGTCTGACTTCTTCGTACTGACCAGACTTGATTAGCTGGGTCTGGCCCAGCCTATAGTGCAACCCTCCCCATTGGGTTTGGCCCAACCTTTTGGGTCTAGCACTACCCAAGCGGGGCAGCCTAGCCCATTGGGTGGTCTGGAAGGCCGCAAGGGGCCGTGGGGGGTTCGACCGCGGGTGGCACGTGGCTGCAGTGCAGCACAGCCAGAGTGGATCGGGGTCGCGGGGTGGCTTGGCCAGAGAGGGTTGGTTGCAGGGTAGCTCAGCCAGAGCAGCTCGGCCGTGGGGGTTCTCAGCCGGAGAGGCTTGGCCGCGGGTCGTCTCGGTAGTAGGGTGGCTCAGACATCGGTGGCTCTCCCGGAGTGACTGAGAAGGACACGGGAGGCTCGGAAGGTCGTAGGTGGCGCGACCTTGGCGGCTCGACCGAAATCTTGGTAGGGCGGCAACAACACGATGGATGGTGGTGGTGGCTCGGCGGACGGTGGTGGCAGATCAGCCCTGTTGGCGGAGGTGGCTCGGCCCAGACGGTGGCGGTCATGGGTGGCACAGTGGGATCGCTAGGCGTAGTGGGTCCACGGGGCGCAGTGGACATTGGTGCCATAGAGCAGCTCAGTCGCGGGGGTGCTGTGAGGGTGCAAAGTTTAAGAGGCAGTGGTGGCCACGGGGCAGTGACATTTCACCATCACCTTCATCACATTCAACACCACAAATCATCAATAGATTTTTGGAGGTGTCAGTCCATGATTGTTTGCCATGTACCCTTCACATTAGGGTGGTAGCAAATGGCTCAAGAAGAACTTGAAGAAGAACTTCAAGCTTTACAACCTCCCGTAATGATTTATTCACAAATCCCAAAAAATAATTCATGGGATGAACATGGGAAATGTATTCATACACTAATAATCCCCTACCATGTTTTATTATTTACAACGAAGAGTGAAATCAAAGTTGTCAACGTTCTTCGCGCCCGTCACACACCTCTGGTCCCGAGCTCATTCTTCAGATTACCGTTCTTTGATATAGGTTATTCTTCATTGATGAAGATGTCCACATTTAGGGGATGTCTCGAGCAAGAAGTTCGAAGTCGAGGTCGGTGTTCTTAGTTGATTTTTTTCATTGGCATTATTCATTGGAGAGGATAATCCTTCATGTTCTCTCACCATTCCCTTTTTCCAATCCATTCCCCAATTCCACCGTGGATAAAAGAAATAGCCAACATAAAATTAAAATAATAACATAACATTTAATTTTATGTTGTCACATAA